>CM054181.1:130524359-130876859 GCA_028829895.1 Sinotaia quadrata
ATCTCCTCATGAAAATGGAACTGAACATCGAGGTATATCCGAGTGGTCTGGTGGTGTGGAGCCCCGGTGACTCGCTGGAAACAATATGCAATGTAGACATACGCACGTTTCCCTTCGACACTCAGGTGTGCGATCTCCAGATCGGCCCCTGGACGCAGTACGACGTGGTGAACGGCTCGTGCGGCAGGCTCTTGAACGTGCCCGTGCAGAGCAGCGAGTGGCGTGTGACGCACGTGACGTGCGAGCGTGTAGAGGAGAACGAGGAAGGGCGGCTCATCTGGTACTTCCTGTACAACATCGCCTTGGAGCGGAAGTCGTCCATCTACTTCCTGAGCCTGCTGCTGCCCATCGCCCTGCTGTCCGTGATGACGTACGTGGTCTTTCTCCTGCCCGTCCAGTCTGGCGAAAAGATGGAGGTCAGTCTGACCACATTCCTGGCCCTGGTGTATTTCATGACCATGCTTCAAGACAACCTGCCCGACAACTCCGAGCACGTTTGCTACCTGAATGTCTTCCTGATCGGTCAACTCTTCCTCAACGTGTTGGTCATATTCGTGTCTGCTGTAACCGTTGTGAGCCACTACAAGCCCCGAGACGTGGTGGGGGCAAGTCCAGTTTTGGAAGCTAGATGTAGGGACGGTGACGAAGATTTCCAGGAATGTACTGGAAGAAAAATGGCGGCATCGTGTTGCCCGCCGTCTCCTGTTGTTAATATGACGTCGTGCGATGTGGACACGAGTAGCCTCGCTTGAAATACAACTTGGTAAAATGCCTGTACCATCTAAGACATCTTTCCGACTGGAGTCATTTCGAAAATGAAGAAAGACAAAATAAAGAGAGCGTTGTTTGATACATGAAATGTAACCAAAGACAAGAACGTATGCTTTCAATTAGATAAACAAATACAATAAGAATGAAACACTTTTTTACTATTAGTTCTAAATATAGATGGACCTGTTCAGTCTAACAAACTAGAACCAAAAATGGAGAAATCTTTTACAGCAAAATAAAATAGAGTGAAATGGGGATTTTACACTGCGTAATCCAGAAGCAAATGGTAAGAAATATTTTATTTTTCATGTTTAAATTTACGAAAATAAGCTAGAACCAACTTGAACTGAAGAATAAACAGGAATGATGTTGTAAACGCTACCAATAGAAAGAATATTTTTAACCATTCTAAAATAAACCAATAGAGATAGCATTTCAACCACTGTAAACAAAACCCAGGAAAGAGAACATTTCAACCACTGTAAACAAAACCCAGGAAAGAGAACATTTCAACCACTCTAAACAAAACCCAATAGACAGCGAGAACAGTTCAAACACTCTAAACAAAACCCAGGAAAGAGAGCATTTCAACCACTGTAAACAAAACCCAATAGACAGCGAGAACAGTTCAACCACTGTAAACAAAACCCAGTACAGAGAGAGCATTTCAACCACTCTAAACAAAACCCAATAGACAGCGAGAACATTTCAAACACTCTAAACAAAACCCAGTAGAGAGAGAGCATTTCAACCACTGTAAACAAAACCCAGTAGAGAGAGAGCATTTCAACCACTGTAAACAAAACCCAGTAGAGAGAGAGCATTTCCACCACTGTAAACAAAACCCAGTAGAGAGAGAGAAAGCACTTCGCATGATCTAAGTGCGCCTGTAATACTCATCTTTCCCTATGTATTATTTTTTAGTCTATTTAATATAATTATTTTTTGTGTGTGTGTGTGTGTGTGTGTGTGCTGTGCGTTAATTCAGTTTAATATTTATTAAAATCATTGTAATGCGCAAGTGCTTTTCATTTACGTCTATTTTGTTCCTGAGTCAGATTAATACTTCTTGTTATCGATAGTTTTACTGGTCTTTAAGTTCTTTCAGGAACAGTCAGTATATTTACTTTGACGTCATGAAGTCTTTATTTTTTAGAGCAGCCTCACTGACACTCAAGGCCCGTCTAGATTCAGCAAATTTCTGAGTCAGTCGAACTATCTAAAATAAATTCTAACCGCACACGCCAGAGAGAATAGAAATCTTTTCATTGGTGTACTCGTGTGCTAACGAGTATGCTTGAAAGGAATGGGTGAGGATGGCTGGAAGTAATTTATTTTTTTTAACCTAAAAACTCTATTACTGATCAAAACGAGTTTGTTGATTGTACGCTTTCCTTTTAAATAACTGTGCAAACTGCCAAAAGGGTTATAATTGGGTTAAATATTCTTTTTTATGCTCTATAGTTTCATTCATACTTAGCTGTTTTGATGAAGTAAGAGAAGAATATTTCGTGTTACCTTGGAAACACCCTACTTTTGTGTGTGATGTCTTGGAACAATCCTGGTTTGTTGTGTTATTCTGTAATGAGGGAAGATTTACCTCGGGGTACATTTCTACATTTAACTCTCCGGACTGCTGACTACTTGGATTTTGTTATTCCGGAATTGCTAAGATTTAAATTAATGATTTATCTTCTGAAATTTACCAGGAATTCCGTCTGGGGCAAGAGCAGCAGGAAGCAGGGATTCATATCTTCGTGTTCGTCATTAATAACTATTTATTAGTTATGATTATTATTGTTAATTAACCACCCATAACTAATTACAAGTGGTGAGAATCTTAATTTATGTTATTAATATGAGAATCTTAATTTATGTTATTAATAATTCTCCAGACAACACCACTCGTCTCTCTCACTTGGCGGATGTGTAGGTGTTGTAAACGGTTTCTCTCTTCCACAACATCAACACAAACATTTACAATCACAGAGTATTTCCTTTGGTGGAAAACTTAACAACATCAAACACAAACATTTACAATCACAGAGTATTTCCTTTGGTGGAAAACTTAACAACATCAAACACAAACATTTACAATCACAGAGTATTTCCTTTGGTGGAAAACTTAACAACATCCAACACAAACATTTACAATCACAGAGTATTTCCTTTGGTGGAAAACTTAACAACATCCAACACAAACATTTACAATCACAGAGTATTTCCTTTGGTGGAAAACTTAACAACATCCAACACAAACATTTACAATCACAGAGTATTTCCTTTGGTGGAAAACTTAACAACATCAAACACAAACATTTACAATCACAGAGTATTTCCTTTGGCGGAAAACTTAACAACATCAAACACAAACATTTACAATCACAGAGTATTTCCTTTGGTGGAAAACTTAACAAATGAGAAGATAAATCCGTCTTTTAATTTATATTTATGATTGAATAACACTTTTATTTATTAAATGGTTGAGAATTTGATCTTCATGTACCTCTACATATTTATTTGATGATATTTGTGACGACAAGTGAGCAAAACTCGTTGGTACACTTTGTTAATAACCTGGATATTTTTCAACGGACATATGTTCTTTATTTATATTGCACGGTAGCCCTCAGAAGTCTAAAGGTCGGGGCATTTAAATAACATTAAATCCGGTGTGTACTTTAACCATTTCATTCTATTAGGCAGTTTAGGCTTTACGCGTGTGGTGACGGATATCAGATATCGATCTATAAAAGCAGAATCGATCAGATATAGATCTGAAACTCCCATGCCCAAGATAATAAACACTCCTATTTCTAACGACCTCTTGACTTTATCTGAGATAATAGTAATATTTTAATATCTATACAAGATAATCCTTTGTTCAAGGGGAGAATGTCCGTCACAAAACCCAATAAAGTAAACATTTCAAACACTTAACAAAACCCAATATAAAGGACATTTAAACCACTTAACAAAACACAATAAAAAGAACATTTTAACAACTCAACAAAACCCAATAAAAAGAACATTTTAACACCACTTAATAAAACCCAATAAAAAGAACATTTCAACCACTTAATAAAACCCAATAAAAAGAACATTTCAACCACTTAATAAAACCCAATAAAAAGAACATTTCAACCACTTAACAAAACTCAATAAAAAGAACATTTTAACCCTCATCAAAGCCCAATAAAAAGAGCATTTTAACCACTCAACAAAACCCAATAAAGTAAACATTTCAACCACTTAATAAAACCCAATAAAGTAAACATTTCAACCACCTAACAAAATCCAATAAAGTAAACATTTCAACCACCTAACAAAATCCAATAAAGTAAACATTTCAACCACCTAACAAAATCCAATAAAGTAAACATTTCAACCACCTAACAAAATCCAATAAAAAGTAAACATTTCAACCACCTAACAAAATCCAATAAAGTAAACATTTCAACCACTATAAACTAAATCTAGCAGAAAGAACATTTCAGCAATTTTAAACAAACCCCAATAAAGAGAACTTGCTGTACGTTTGTCTAACAAGTATACTAGAGATTGCATATAGTCTACGTTTGTCTAACAAGTATACTAGAGATTGCATATAGTCTACGTTTGTCTAACAAGTATACTAGAGATGACATATAGTCTACGTTTGTCTAACAAGGATACTAGAGATGACATATAGTCTACGTTTGTCTAACAATGATACTAGAGATGACATATAGTCTACGTTTGTCTAACAAGGATAATAGAGATGGCATATAGTCTACGTTTGTCTAACAAGGATAATAGAGATGACATATAGTCTACGTTTGTCTAACAGGGATAATAGAGATTGCATATAGTCTACGTTTGTCTAACAATGATACTAGAGATGACATATAGTCTACGTTTGTCTAACAAGGATAATAGAGATTGCATATAGTGTATGTTTGTCTAACAATGATAATAGAGATGGCATATAGTCTACATTTCCTACATTAACAAACAGACATGGCATTTCGTCCAATTTTCCTTCACCGACAAAGAGAGATAACATTTCATTACGCTAAATCTTATAGGGCCCTACTACCACTAATATTAATAACAATAGAAATATAGAAATATAGATATTTCATTATGCTAATTCTTACACAGCCCTACTACCATTAATATTAATAACAATAGAAATATAGATATTTCATAATGCTAAATCTTACACAGCCCAACTACTACTAATATTAATAACAATAGAAATATAGAAATATAGATATTTCATTACGCTAAATCTTACACAGCCCAACTACTACTTTAATAACAATAGAAATATAGAAATATAGATATTTCATTACGCTAAATCTTACACAGCCCAACTACTACTAATATTAATAACAATAGAAATATAGAAATATCGATATTTCATTACGCTAATTCTCACACAGCCCTAAGCGCGTACGAACATGGCCGCTAAGCTCAATATTCTTGAGCCAGGGTGAAGTTTCATGGAGAAAAATCCCACTGACCAAGACTCGAACTCTTGAGAATACGTTTCCATTTCACAGCCACTGAGTTCCCCAATCACACAAGTATTGTACAAGCTTAAATCAATTTGATTCTGGTGCCCTGCCAGGGTCCATGAATCTTTGAAAAGTTACTGAAACAGGATAACCTCATTGTAAGTTGCGCTAAATGTCAATTCGTTAGTGGCTTCGCCAAATGCTACGCTGATTC
The DNA here is from genome assembly GCA_028829895.1 of Sinotaia quadrata. Classification (NCBI taxonomy): domain Eukaryota; kingdom Metazoa; phylum Mollusca; class Gastropoda; order Architaenioglossa; family Viviparidae; genus Sinotaia; species Sinotaia quadrata. Next base: position 130,529,847 of record CM054181.1, read on the forward strand.
ATGTTTAATAAACATCCGCTGCAGTGACATTTCTCTTACGAACCTCGAGTGGGCGAGTCTCGTCCAGTCCTACACTTTATTCCATGATGTCTCCACGCGATGCTAAACATCAAATTACAAATGTATTTTATTTTCGCTCGTCTCCTTGCTAATCTTGAGCAAATAAGTTCTAAGTTCATAATTTGCAAATCTCTTACAAAAGTATTTAAGAAAATAATTCACTGATAAATATTACAATGAAACTAATTTCATTTACCTGTGAACCTGGAAAATTCAAATTTTAAAATTATATGCGTGCACTCATATGTGTGTGTGTGTGTGTGTGTGTGTGTGTCTCTGTATAAAGTAAATGATTTTAAGAAAACACACAAGAGTGAATTTCTGGTCTTACATTTTTATTTCATTGTTTGGGTCAAAAAATATTTGCATTGCTTTCATTACGACAAGTAAGATCCTTCCTTTTGAGCTTCATGTGTCTGTGGGTTCTTTAAAGTGTGTCTATAAAAATGTTATAAATCACATGTTTAGTCTTCGGGGTATTTCCAGTCGCTAAACGTGCTAAAACAAGGAATGGTTTCTTTGCAATCTGCTTGGTCAGCACTTCATTATTTTAACTGCATCGTGAAGAGTGTGTTACCAAGTTGATGCGTATATTTTAATCACTTATTTATTTAATACAGGATAGACGTTATAACAGTGTACGTTATAAGAGTGTACGTTATAACAGTGTTCGTTATAACAGTGTACGTTATAAGAGTGTACGTTATAACAGTGTACGTTCTATCACGTGTTACCAAGCACACCGATCCTCGACTATCTTATGTACTGACTGACCTCCTTTGAGTTGTGCAAGTAAAAATACTGTTGTTTTAACAAACTGTTTAGCTAATAATTCACTGTGACTTGAGTGAGTGAGTGATTGCGTAAAGGAATAAGTGAATAACAAGTGAGGGACATGTGAAAGGAGTGACTAAGTGAAAGAAGTAGTGACTAGGTGAATGAGTGAATAACAAGTGAGGGATATGTGAAATGAGTAACTAACTGAAAGGAGTAACTAAGTGAAAGGCGTGACTAAGTGAAAGGCGTGACTATGTGAAAGGAGTGACTACGTAAAATAAGTAGTGACTAGGTGAATGAGTGAATAACAAGTGAGGGATAAGTGAAAGGAGTGACTAAGTGACTGAGTGAATAACAAGTGAGGGATAAGTGAAAGGAGTGACTGAGTGAATAACAAGTGAGGGATAAGTGAAAGGAGTGACTGAGTGAATAACAAGTGAGGGATAAGTGAAAGGAGTGACTGAGTGACTGAGTGAATAACAAGTGAGGGATAAGTGAAAGGAGTGACTGAGTGGAAACGTACGAACTGGAGAGAGAAATGTTCACGATAAGTTGTTCGATGTATTTTTACATTGTTCCGTTTGCTGCACCTGTCGCAACTCAATCACAACCCCCCCCCCCCCTGAGTTGTCTATCACAACGCCATGAGTTGTCAATCACAACGCCATGAGTGGTCTATCACAACGCCATGAGTTGTCAATCACAACGCCATGAGTGGTCTATCACAACGCCCTGAGTGATCAATCACAACGCCCTGAGTGGTCAATCACAACCCCCTGAGCAGTCAAATTAAAAAACGTAGCAAAACATTTGTGTTATGAACATGTAATCAGTTCTACCTGCCAACCGGTTAGCCTCGATGCTTTTTCTCGACTCTGGGAATTTTGCTTGTAATCATCTGTTTGGTACTTAATTCTCTACACTGCACATCTGTATGGTACTTAATTCCCTACACTGCGCATCTGTTTGGTACTTAATTCCCTACAGTGCACATCTGTTTGGTACTTAATTCCCTACACTGCACATCTGTTTGGTACTTAATTCCCTACACTGCACATCTGTTTGGTACTTAATTCCCTACACTGCACATCGTCTACCGGCCGTATGTTCCAAGCCAGTCTAAACATATATTTGTTCTTGACATTTTTACTGAATCAGTAAAAATTATCGAAATTTGAATTTTTTAAATGTTTACACACGTACTTGTTAAATTTAAATTTCGTGTGATTTGGATCATCTATGATATATTAAAATAGGTATGTAGAGTTGTTGTCCTTTGCAGTGAGTTGCGTTTCTTATGGTGATTGTGAATGTTGCGGTAACAATATTGGATCACACAGAAAATAAAAAGTTTTGACACTTACAGTTCATCAAACAGAGATTTCAACGATCAGATAAGTAATTACTAAATGATAACAAGCTTGATGATAAACTAAAGGCAATCTATATAAACACATCCTAGAGAAAATGGTGTAAGCCTCTCTACAACCTCTTTACACTTTTCTTTATGGCGACCGTATCTTTAAAGCGAAAAGGCAATTATTTCTCACAGTTAAGGAACCGATTCAATATGACACTTTTGAATATTATCTATCAGTCATTACAAGATCAAAAACAACAAGGGCCAAATTATCCCACTCGGAAATAGGGAAGCTCAAAGCTCTAACTGTTCAAAAGAGTTCACGTGTGAAGTTGTAAACTTCAGACCCACTGCAACAAGATGACTACTTGAATAGATTTGTGTTCAAGGGCGTGCGTATATTTGTAAGTGGTGTTGTTGCTGGTGGTGGAGAGAAGTCATTGGCTGGTTGCTTCCCTCTTCAGCAGGAATAATATATTGACACAAATTCGTCCCGATTCTTGGGAACACATGATGTCGACACAGTACAAAAGTCGTGAGCGACACGAGTTATATTTCCCTTTCCGGCACTTGTCAGCTCGGGCTTTTCCAATGAATTGTTTAATTAAGAACAATTACAAGAGGAGTTACCCCGTTTTTATCTGCCCCTGAAGTTCTTTCGCACTACGTGTAATTATTTTACTCTGTGATACGAAAATCGAATCGATTTATCAATTAACGTCGAACAAATGTTGGGACGTCACACACGCACAGGGCGCATCATCGCCAAACAGGCGGTTTTCTTTGGTGTGGTACGCATTTCTTTCACGACTGTTAACGGGCAGCTAGCCACAGAAATGAAACCGCTCTAATGACGTACAGTACTTCAAACAGAGCATGTTGGCTTACAACGTTATAAACAATTCATTACGAATTTGTCAAATGAAGTAGGACGCATTGAGAATTTATCTTCTAAGCAACAACGCAGACGAAATAGTTGCCATTGTTTGGACTAAATATTTAATTGCTATGCGTCACAAAAGTAATAATTGCCTGTCTCTACTCTGCCAAATGATGCATGTTTAGTTTGCATTCATAGCTATGGACAAAACATTCCAGCAAGGTAATTAACCCGACATCACAGTGCTGGCTATAATAAATGGAGAGAGATGACCAGATCGAAAGAGAACACGTTTCGACAGCTGGACAGGAACATTTCCTTCACGCGTTGGGTGAAACAACACATCCTAGCCATGATAATAATAATAAACAGTGTGTCAGAAATGCGAGTCACCTCAGCTGACGGTGCCGGCAGGAAGGGTTACGTCGACCTCACTACAGTGTTGTTTTCTAATTACAACACCATTATACCGCCAACTGCTGATGGGACCCACAACCCAGTCAACGCTGACGTCATTGTATTTTTGGAATTCGTGTCGCTCGATACAAAACTTCAAACGCTCACCACATTCACCTGGTTCAAGGTCACGTGGGTGGATCCCGCGTTGGCTTGGAACCGGAGTCAGTACGAAATAGACAAACTGTACGTGTCCTTCAACTCTATCTGGCGACCAGAACTCGTCATCTATAATTCCTTGAAACCACGTGACCAACTGATGGTGACGCAGCTAGATCTGCAGATCCTGTCAAACGGGTCTGTTGAGTGGGGTCCCGGTGACTCGTTGACCACGACCTGCAGCGTGGACACCCGTCTGTTTCCATTTGACACACAGACGTGTGACATCGAGTTCGGACCCTGGGTACAGTACGACACGACCAGCGCCACCTGCAGCAGAGTGGTCACCGAGAACTTGCAGAGCGCGGAATGGCATGTTGTCAACACATCGTGCAAACGCGTCGAGGAGGATGAAGACGGCAAGCTCATCTGGTTCTTTCAAAGCCGCGTCACCATGCGCCGGAAGTGGCTAGTTTATGTCGTGAGCATGCTGCTGCCCATCGCCCTGGTGTCCGCCCTCAACTGCGTGGTCTTCGTCCTGCCCTTTCAGTGCGGCGAGAAAATGGGGGTCAGCCTCACCACGTTCCTGACCTTGGCTGTCTTCATGACGATGATCCAGGACAGCCTGCCCAACAATTCAGACAACCAGTGCTACCTGAGCGTGTATTTAGGTGCCCAGATGCTGATCGGCGCACTGGCGATAATGGTCTCGGCTGGCACTGTGGCACTGCAGCACAAGCACAGCGTCATTTCCGGGTTCGATCCCACTTCCACCCATGTCGGAACTGTTGCCAGAGGCCATCAGTTAATTCAAAGGGTGGACAAGATATGTCTGATTTTGTTTATCTTTCTCAACGTTTTGTGCTTCGTTGTGTTTTACTTCTATGTATTCCTTTAAGTTGTCGAACATTTCTTAAAGTATTAATCAGTATGTATTGATGATGACGATGACAACTATGATGATAACGACAACGATGATGATGATTAATATTTATATTATTAATGATAAAAAATGTTATTTCATAGTCTTCGATAACCTCTTGTAAGAAAACATATACAGTCCCGTTAACGTGCTGTGGCATCTCTTACATGATGGTGGTGGTGGTGACGACGACGACGACAATGGCAATTATGAAGGTGATGACGATGATGATGACTTTGATAGTGACGACGACGATGATGACGGATGGTGGTGGTGATGATGATGATCTATTGCTCCCGCCAATACTAATAATAATTGATATTACTAATGATAACGAAAATAACAATGAATAATGCATAACAAATAGGATTTACACTAATAGAAATAAAGTCACTTATATAAATTTGAAAGCTTTCTCATAACGAATTTATTTTTAAAAGAAACATAGCAAATGACTTTTATTATTAATGATTAATAAGACAATGTTATTTCCTAGTCTTCCATAACTTCTTGTAAAAAATTAAAGCCCAATCAGCGTCCTGAAACCAACTCTTATAAGCACTTTACCGGGAGTGTGAAGTTACGGATTGTGTTTCCTCTAAGGTACGTTATTTGAAATGTTAACCCGCTGATTCACTAATAACAACGCAATGCATTAACTATGCAAATGAACTTTTTGTACAGTTGAACAGTACGTTAAAATGTACACTTTTCCACCTTTGTCTTTTGCATGTACACAAAGTAAATTGTGATTCTGGAAAGATTATAATGAAAAAGTACAAGAGCTCAATTTCTTATTTTCAATGGAAAATTAAATTTGGTGTTTATGGGAGTGTGGGTGAGGAGGGGTGTGTTGTATCGTTATTTATGGATTTATGTATATATATATATATATATATATATATATATATATATATATTGTGATTATGGAAAGAATATTTAATATTTGAGGTTTTTGAAACAAAACATACAATCATAATCATAAGCACTTAAGATGTGACTCTAAGTGTCATTTTCATGTTGTGGACAATCTAATGTTTTTACAACTTGTAGACAGTCCATGCTGCCCAGAATACTCTTATAGAGAGTAATACTCTTGTTTAAATTATATTAATTAATATTTTTAATTTATTTAATGAATTAAACTTTGAGAGTAGCTGTTTTGTGTTACATTTATATTACATTATTGCTGCCGTACTGAGGGTCAGTTTATAGCAGTGTAGCATAATAATTAGTTTAGATTGATATAGCACAATGATAATTAGTTTAGATTGATATAGCACAATGATAATTAGTTTAGATTGATATAGCACAATGATAATTAGTTTAGATTGATATAGCACAATGATAATTAGTTTAGATTGATATAGCACAATAATAATTAGTTTAGATTGATATAGCACAATGATAATTAGTTTAGGTAGATATAACACAATAATAATTAGTTTAGGTTGATATAACACAATTTAAAAAAATAATAATAATAATAACATGATATGCTTGACTGCAAATAGATATACAAAAGATAATATCTTCCTTATTCAAATACTGTCGCAGTAAATCTTCGCTTAAATAAATTCCACAGATATGTACTTTTATTCTTGAATTAGAATGATAATTATAGAAAATATATCAGACAGACAATATACACCTCTATCAGACAGACAAATATACACTTCTATAAGACAGACAAATATACACCTCTATCAGACAGACAAATATGCACCTTTATCAGACAGACAAATATACACCTCTATCAGACAGACAAATATGCACCTCTATCAGACAGACAAATATACACTTCAATAAGACAGACAAATATACACCTCTATCAGACAGACAATTATACACTTCTATAAGACAGACAAATATACACCTCTATCAGACAGACAAATATACACCTCTATCAGAGAGACAAATATGCTGAATTCTAACTTTGACAAATAATACACACATTTTTTACAAATATGCTAAATTCTAACTTTGACAAATAATACACACATTTTTTACAAATATGCTAAATTCTAACTTTGACAAATAATACACACATTTTTTACAAATATGCTAAATTCTAACTTTGACAAATAATACACACATTTTTTACAAATATGCTAAATTCTAACTTTGACAAATAATACACACATTTTTTACAAATATGCTAAATTCTAACTTTGACAAATAATAATAAATTAATAAAATACAAGTTACAAACATTTAATTCAGTGACGTCTATTGTGACGTGCAAAATTCTACAAGTTTACCAGACATTAATATGTGGAATTAAAAAAAAAATCTTTCTAATATGTTTGCTAATTATGTGCTTAGTTTAGTTTATTATTTTCCTTCATACATAAATTTTCATGCTTATAATGACATGGTTTCCTTTTGGCCATTTCATAGCTTCTTGTCACAATTTAATATGTTGATTTGTTTGCGGGCAGATAATTAGCTTTCTAATAAATAAATCCTGGCAGGTGTTTGTTAAAGTGTTCTTTATTGTCATCTCATTTCCTTGAATAATTCATGGAAGTGTCGAAGTATTAAGTAAAGGTCAGGTATGGCAGTGGGATACAAGTAGCGTGACTTTTCGGAAGCAAGCAATGGGTTGTGCCCCTTTCTATACATTCCTTTGTGTTGACGTGGGCTTACAGCATGTGAAAGGTAATACAAGTATACATTAATATAAAATTTCCTTCTTTTTATTCCTTAAAGAGAAAAAGAAATCTTTGTTCTCATTTCAGTTAAAGAATTGTTTATAAATAAAGAGTATTAAATCTTATATGTAATTTATTGATCATTTATTGATTTATTTACACAATCTTTCGTAAAACTGTATTTTTATTGTTTTCTTTAGATGAAGGAAACAATGATGATTAGTCTTCAAATTCAGACGTGGGAACTATGAATTTATCTACCGTAGCTATTTTAAGTGCCTTATATTTTAGAATAAACCATGACCAATGAATGTTAACTACAAATTATTTTAAATTGTCAGGGCCAAACAAACAAGTAAAATACGATGTGTGATCTCTAGTTTAAAACACGTACAATGCAGTGTAATAACATTTCTAGTTATCAATGTTATAATTATTAAAAATCTCCATAATGAACATGTTTATTTGCGCTACGCGATGCACTGATGTTCTGTAAAGTAATGATGTTCTGTAAAGTAATGATGTTCTGTAAAGTAATGATGGTCTGTAATGTATAGATGTCCTTTAAAGTAATGATGATTTGGAAGATACTGATGTTCTGTAAGATAATGATATTCTGTAAAGTAATGATGGTCTGTAAAACGCTGATGTTCTGTACAAGACTGATATTATGTAAAGCACTGATATTCTCTAAAATACTGAAGTTCTGTAAAGACGAGTTTATAGATGTGTGTTAATGTTTTTACCGAAACAAAGGTAACCTAAACTTCTTCTACAATACAACTTTTATTCTCTTACTAGAGTGGAATGCGAGACAAAAGTGGTTGTCAGTAGAAACACATGAAATACGTGTGTACGTGTGTGCCTGTGGGTGGGTGGGTGCATATGTATGTGAGCGTTTATGGGTGAATAGTTCAGTACATTTTGTACACTTCGCTATTCTACTAACAAGCAGTCTGCGGGATTTTACTAACAAGCAGTCTTCGGATTTTACCATGGCCCATGATGACGGGTTCCTGTGTGCGTAAAGAAGACTAAGGCTCTCCATTCTGGTCTCCGTGCACGTTCAACTCCGAATACGGAGAGGCCCCGGTCAGCACGAGATCATATGAAGGCCTGGCCGTTCAGGGAGAAGGGAAACATTACAGTGAAGGTCAGTTATTGTAGTGAGAAATCCCTTTTTCTGAATTTTAAAACTGTAAATTCACGTACAGTATGCTAATAGAGACATTCTAAGAATGGAATGACATCGTCCTATGATGAATGCAGTTTGTGCAGAATACAGTTTGTGCAGAATGCAGTTTGTGCAGTTATTGTGGAATGCAGTTTTTGCAGAATACAGTTTGTGCGCAATGCAGTTTGTGCAGCATTTCTTGAACGTATAAATTCTGATTTCTTCTTTTTGGTTATGGTTGAGTCAAACCCTGAGCTGTTAGTCTCAAGTAGAGCCTCATGTTCAACTTTTAAGTTCTTAGCTACCCTTCGTTTGTCAGGACTTGAGTGACCGGGAAAGCGCGGGAAACTTGCAAAGTGTGTTGCAGAGGTGTAAGCATAAGCGAGTATGCTACACCCCTACTTTTGATGTACCAAAGCAAGGATGCTAAGTACATCGGTCCAGTGAAGATAATGATTGTGTTCTGCTCAAGAAACTGACAGAAAGAGAGTGCCAGGTCAGTTGAGAGTAATAAAGCGTCAGAGTTTTCTTGTACACAAGGCGGGAACACGTGCTGAGCGCAGACATTTTGACACTGATGCGATTGAAAAGACTGTGGAAACTGTACTTAATCCAGGTTATGTGAAGTTTGTAATAACCTATTCTTATAACTCTCATTTTTATTCTCTGATAGGACTAACCTGCAATTTATATTGACTCTATTGTTGAACTACAATTAGGTGTAACTTTATTATATATGTAGAGCAAGACTGTAAACTATAATTACCTGAAAGTGGGTTCGTGGAATATTGATGTCAAATTATCTGTTTCATTGTAATTGTCATTTGTATAGTTGAGCTTTTTCTTTCAAGAAATGGATTGACCTTCTTACACATATTGATATTCTTATGTTGGAGAAGAAAGTGGGTGGATGGAGGCTCACTAAATATAGATTAAAGTCGGATTGTCTTCTCCTTATTAAGAAGTTTTCCACCTGCCGAAAACCTTGTTACTGTAAATGTTGTGGAAAACGTTTACAACGCCAAAATATCATCCAAGTGAGACACGAGTTGTGCCTATTGGAGGATCATTAATCAAATTAATATTCTCGACACTTGAAATTAGTTATGAAAGATTAATTAAAAATAATAATTATCTTTATTAATTAAGTGGCGCACGTCACACAGTCTTACTACTAGCTGACCTGTTACTTGTTTCAATAGGGTAGCTAGTAGTCTTACTACTGACTGACCTGTTACTTGTTTCAATAGGGTAGCTAGTAGTCTTACTACTGACTGACGTGTTACTTGTTTCAATAGGGTAGCTAGTAGTCTTACTACTGACTGACGTGTTACTTGTTTCAATAGGGTACCAGTCTTATTACTGGACTGATGAGCGTTACATACAAATCAAAGTTCTGTTAATTATTCGGCAGTGTTGTTTCTGTTTATTAATATTATTAAGTCTGTCAAACAAACTTGCATTGATTAGTAAGGATATAAATTAAATACTGTGTGCTTCCTGGGACACATTACAACACCAAACTAAATATTGACTGTATGTTCTGCTATAGATCACAGAAATGTGATCGTGCAAATAGGCAGGCTGGGGACACTAATTATATCATACTCACTGTACAGTTTAGCACGTCCTTTGATTGATTGATTGTAGGGGGCGCTTCCGGCTTCCGCGCTGGGAGCACGTCCCTAAAATAAGGCGTAAAATACTATGGGAGACAACTCTGGTAGAGTTGCAAAATGTACTTTTGCTCTACTACTTCCCCTGAATAGATAGATGTTGATGTACACGCAAACTTCAAAGGAATTGAATTAACACACCTCGGTAAAGGTGTTACTGTTCCGAACCGAAATGAATGTGCATTGGCATCGTGCAATCAGTGCTGCAAGCCAAAATAAATGCACAGGAACATTTCATTTAAGCATTCAAATTGACAAGAATTAAAGTACATTAAATAAAATATACCGGTTTCTGATCAATAACTACACTAAATAAAAAGACTGTGGTAGATCAATAATTGGGCTAAATAAATAAATCTGTTGATATTGACCAGAACTAATATTTTTTTTTTAAAAAATAGATGTAGGTCAACAACTACATCACCTGTTGCAGAAATGTACATTAACAACTAAACAAATAATTAAGCCAGCTGTACATAGAAGAAAAACCTATAATAAATAAATAAATCTGCTGCAGCTCAAAAACTACAATAAAAATGAATAAACTGGAAACTGGTAAAAAAAAAAATAGAGCAAATAAATAAATCTTTTGTAGATCAACAATTAATATGTTACAGATTAAAGTACGTCTTTTCACTAAAATGTTGGAGTTTTTATTCACTGATAATCTGCAATTTAACACTTAAAACTAGTTTGCAATTTGCCATGAGACTAACACCCTAGGTCAGGTATGTCAAACATGCGGACCTTTACAAGCACACCTGTGGCCCACACAAAGGCTTCCACAGCACAAGCACATTTTATCTTCGTAATACAAATTTTTCAATTTGATCGTTTTAATGCGATTTTTTGGCAACTATTTGTAACTTCTGGCAAATCATGCACAGGTCATTAAAAGTTGTAAATAGAAAACTTTCAAAATATTTTGCTTTTAAAATGGCTAGTGCACCTCCAAGCTCAGAAGGAAATTGAACGAAGCCACGCCAAGAGTACAACTTTAAGACATTATGAAACGAAATATTGATCTTGTGATAAATATGTGTGTTTCAAGACTCAAGGAATTGAAGGCTAACTTGATACAACAGACCTGTTTTATGAAAATTCAGAAAGGGAATGTCGCTTCCGTTACTACAAGCTATGAACTCAGCCGAATGATCGATATGAGTGTGAAATCTTACAGTCAAGATTTCATAAAGCAATGGTCGTACTTGTGTGTGTATACTGTTATTTTCCTTTATGAAATCAACAAAAACTTTTCAGAGAACAGAGCTAACTGATGAACACTTGTCATCTCTAATCAAAGTCGGAACTGCCCTGACATTTCAGCCAGACATACCAAAAACTGTCAGCAAAAAGGTGTCAAGCCTCAGGACAAAACACTAAAAATCAAGTGATGTTTAATCTGGTGTTTTCATGTGATATTTACGGTGCTTTCCCTACCTGCAAAAAGTGACTGAGATGACTGTAACCCATGAAACACCAAAACATCAGCTTAACACTAGATAAGCAAATGAAGACGAGTTAACATAGGAAGAGAGTGCACAATGCCCTTCTTTGAATGATTTGTTTGTAGTTAACATTGGAAGAGTGCACAATACCCTTCTTTGAATGATTTGTTTGTAGTTTGTACTGAAGAACGTTTCTTCTAAAACCATGGCAGTTTACACATTTAGATTTATGAAGTTCACAAACATCTTGCTGAAATTAAACAAACTGGATTTGCTAATAAAAAAATGATTCTTCTGGCAGCCATGGCAGTAGATATGTCCAAATTAACCATGTTCGTATGGTCATTTTTGTTTGAATTAAACAAACTGCTTTTATTAACAAGAAAGAACAACTTGCCATGCAATGTTAAGCTTTGACTGATCAAACAAATTTTATTCTTCATGTTCAATTGAAAAAAATTCCACTCTATATGCAAAACCAACAAAAAACAAGTAAGCACACATTCCATCTTGCATACTCAAACACACACAAAAGACAAAGTAAAGATGCTTCTTAGAGATAAACTTTTTTTCCTCACATTAAAAAGAACTTGAAATCAAAACTTTTTATAACAATCTTTCTGTCTTTTGTAGGCAAAGTCTTCAAAAACACTCTTCTTTCTTCAAATTGCTGTGCATATTACTCAGTGAAATACTTCGAACACCAGTAAGTAAATCTGATATTACAAAATGTCTGGTCTGTTGTCAATAAAGCAGGGGCAGTCACATTTAAAAGTCTATCTTCTCCACCAAACAAGTGATAAAGTCAGATTCATGCATTAACAGTTCTTGTTCAGATTTTTAAAACAAACTAAACCGTTCATAAACATAACAATTTAAGACCAAGTATACAGGAAAGAAAAGACCAAGTATACAGAATAAAAGTCTGGTGTTACAATATCATCTCTGAGAAGAGCACAGCATTTGATTCAGATTAACAATAATCTGTGACTAATAATCTAGGCTGTCTAACCTGTATCCTGAGCAATCCAGGCAAAAGAATGAATGCCCTAAGTAAAATTCTGTTGCTGTAGTTTGAATGACTAGCAGTAATCATAAAATTCCTTAAGAATGATAAAATAATATAATAACACAAATATTTAACTGTACTCACAATGGAGTAATAAATATATCTTGTCTTAGACTGATAGAGAATTTTGATCAAATATCACAATTCTGAAACAATCCATTGTCAATGATCTATTTCTTGTGAATAAAACAGTCTCTTTGCAGTGCACAAAATAGATAGGTTGCCAAACTGTTTAATTTGAGGAGCACTGGAGAAGAGAAAGATGTATTTGAGCTAACGTGGTGGAAAAAAAGAAAAATGAGAGAATTTTTAAAATAGCATCATATTTTGATATTCTGCAAAAAAAAGTAGGAAAAATCTTCATGTGCACTGCTGTTGATGTGTATGATAAAATAACTTACCATTAGAGAGCAAAGAATACATCTTTCTAATGAAAGTAGATCATGTCAAGGGAAGTAACTGACAATCACTCTATTATTTCATTCCTGCTCAAATGGTTTGAACTTTGGTTAACACTAGATATAAGATGCAACAGATTTTGGCACTCTTACTTTACTGGTGTGAAAACATCTAACCCAAATTCATTTTAACATAACACTTTTACAATCACCCGTACAGAAAAGATGAATTATAAGACAAAGAATATAAAAATAAATAATTATCATCCTATAGTGAGATGGGGTCTGGAATCAGAGTGCAAATGTAAGGTAGCCTCCTAAACTTTGCCAGTAAGTATGCAATGCTCTCAAATTCTTTCAGTTTGTTTGGTTAGCATGTACATAAACATTGCCTTCCTATACTAAAACATTCAACAGTAAGCCATTGACTGTGGTGTTGTGGTGGTTGAACAGCTATTACTCAGGCTCTCAGTTCTTGAAAGCAATCTTGCGAGACTTTAATACAGACCATTTGTGTCGAGTCATGTAGTATACAGCTGGAGTTAACATTGCGAAGAAAAACAATGCCTGCAAACAAATATGACAAAATTCAATAACAGATTCTTTTATTTTTTTTTATAAAATTATAACTTATATGACAGTACCAACAGCAATAGTAAAAGAAAAAAGATAGTATAATCACAAGTTTACTTAAAGTTTCATGACCAAAGAACTCATTATACAGAGTTCAATGATTCAGATTCAGATACACACGGCTATCACAGGAATACTTCCAGTCCACCATGGAGACCTTTATTTTTTCCCCTTTAATTCCAAAACCAATGCAAACATAGTAACCACAGGCATACTTCAAATTCCAAGACCAATACAAAGTAACCACAGGCATACTTCAAATTTCAAGACCAATACAAAGTAACCGCAGGCATTGTTCAAATTCCAAGACCAATGCATAGTAACCACAGGCATACTTCAAATTTCAAGACCAATACATAGTAACCACAGGCATTGTTCAAATTCCAAGACCAATGCATACACATAGTAATCACAGGAATACCTCAAATTCATGGCCTACACTCACACATAGCAATCATAGGCACAGCTCAAATCCATGGACTACATTTACACATAGTAACCACAGGAACACCTCAAGTCCATGGCCCTCAAGCATACTACTATTACCTTTAGTCCCATCTGTTTTCGTGCATCATGTTCTGGCTCTGCTGCCCACCGAAGGAATGTGCATACATCTTTTGCACACTGACTGGCTGTGGCTGGGGTGCCTGAGAAAGCAGACAATTATTGTCAAACTTTTTAAGTATAGGTAATAAGAAAAACTAAAAATACTTACTTTTGCTCTGAAAATTAAAATCAATGAAGAATTATTTTTGTGGCTAAGTGGTTATAGGTTTTATTTGAACCAAGGTATTACTTATTTCATTCAGTTTAGAGCTTGCAAATTCAGAAAGTTGAATGCATTACTTCCCTTTGACCAATAAGATGGACAGTTCACAGGAAAAACAATGGCAACATTCTTTATTTTTGAACTAGATATCATATAATTTGGGAGATATTGTTTCAAGGGAGTCTGAAGGTAAGATACCAATATTCTGTAGTTTTTAAATCCTAGCTTCAGTTTAATTCAGACAAACCATTTATTTTCAGTAGTTTTACAGTGCAGTTTCCTTCATAATGTTAATAAAGATTGTATTTTAAAACAATTTCTTTGAAAAATAATTAGCTATGTTAAAACTGGATTTTTATGGGCAAGAAATTATCACAAATATAATTATTCTTTTTGACAATATGTCGTTACTTTATACATACCTGTAAATATAATATTATATATGTAATCAAGTGCATTTCTGTATAAAAGTAACTTTATCCGGACAAATTTACTAATTTTGTAAACATCATTTCAATAAATTAAAAGCTTACAAAGCTAAACCAATTAAAAATGCTCATCATTCTGACACTTAAAGCAAATGAATATTGCACTTTTGGAAAACCAACACCTTACCGTCCTCATATTCAATAATTTCATTGTAGAGTGCTTGAGCCATGGCAATGAAACCACCAGGGAAGTAAGGGTGGTAATACAGCCCTTCTTTCATCTCTATACCAGCTGGAGGGTCATTATAACCTGTCAGCAGTGAAAATATATAGTCCTGCAGAAAAAGAAATAAAAAGCCCAACTTATCTCTATTCAAATACACAGTAAAATCTGCAAACTTCAAGAACAAAGTAAACATTAGAATCCTGTCAAAAAAATAAAATCTCAAGGCCAAGACAGGATCTTGCTAGAAAAAGAAATTATTATGCGCAAATATAAGAATTCTACCAGAAAAAGAAAATGTTAAGGGCAAGCATAAGAATCCTCTCAGATAATGAAAATTTCAAAGGCACATCTAAAAATCCTATCAGAAAAGAAAATCTCAAGAGCACACCTAAGAATCCCGACAGAAAAGAACATCTCAAGGCAGAAGTAAGAATCCTGTCAGAAAAAGAAAACTTCAAAAGCTAACATAACAAAACTTTCATCAAAATAAAAATCCAACTGTAAATGTAAGGATCCTGTCAAAAGAAAAAGAAAAATTCAAAAGCAAACATAAGAATCCTGCCAGAAAAAGAAAACTCAACCCAGAACAAACTAGAAGTTGCAACAGAAATTAGATAATAAAGTCAAAATTTACATTTTAAAACTTGAAGACTTTCCCCCTATTCCCCTCCTCTTACAACAGTCGCATCCTCACCAAAATGGCAATATTCAAGTTTTAAAACAAAACTATTTTTGATGTGTACTAGCGTAGAAATAAATTAAATAACAAAATATTTACATAAATAAATACAGAATAAATACCTCTCCACCATGCCTAGCATTGACGATGAAACTTAGATCAGGAGGCAAGGCACCGCTGTTGGCTGCACGAGCAGCCTCAGGATTAGGATATGGATTTGGAAAACGATCTGAAAGTTTTCCAGGACGTTTAAACATGTTTCCTTGATCATCTGGGCCATCTTCAACCATCACCTAGATGTAAGAAACACACAAAGTAGTAATAAATAGAATCAATCTAAGCAAAAACACTAATCAAGAAGAAAGCTTGTAATTCCCCAGAGGATAACAACTTTCAATGATAAAAAGAATATTAACTTTTTAATGGCCTTTTGCCATTTTCAAGGTAAAGAATATTTCATTTTATAATGATAGGTACCACAAAGTGATTTTTTGTTTGCATAGAAACACCAGAGAAAACAATGCAGTTTGGAAGCCCTTGGGAAACCATGAAATTTGGAACTTAATTTTTTTTTAATTGGACAATAAATGAAAAGTTATGGCCTTCTTCAAAGTGTGGGGACTAAGAATATTTTCACAAAGTTGGAAAAGTTATATCACATCAACTGCGGAGCATACCCA
Organism: Sinotaia quadrata; assembly: GCA_028829895.1. NCBI lineage: Eukaryota > Metazoa > Mollusca > Gastropoda > Architaenioglossa > Viviparidae > Sinotaia > Sinotaia quadrata. Next base: position 130,546,235 of record CM054181.1, read on the forward strand.
TCTTCTTAAATATAATCTTACACATACATAAATTAGAGGTCATTAGGTTGAGTGACAGCTGTCTGAACGAAACAAGGTGAAACAGCAGTGTTCAGAGTTTGCAGCACATAGGGACAACCCATGCGTAACATTGCTCTTTTGTTTTTATTAGTACAAAAATACTTCAATAGCTTTTATTATTTGGAAATTAATATGCTTCAAAAGAGAAGAAAATAAAGAGTATCACCATATGAATTTTATTGCAATCAGCTTAATAGCAAAGGGACAGTGAGGACTTAAACTTGAAGATTTCCCTCAATTTTATCCACTTTTGTCCATTTTCAGTACAAAGCGGGCACTTTGTGGTATCTAATAACTATCAATAAAAAAACTCTTTACATTTATCCAGTTTGTTAAATACAAAATCTTATTGTCATTTTCTCACTTATTCTACAAAATCAGTTTAAATTAATTATCACACCAGTTTTCTCCTTAGTCTTGTCAAGGAAACTTATTTACCACGTCTGCTTCAATTAATATATTATACTGATTTATCTAAAATATTTTCCCAGCCAATATATCATCCATTCTTCACAATCTATTGCCCTTCAATCTATCACACATAATGATCCGCCCACGAGGTCTTATCTATTTATCATACCAATCCACTTTTATATCCCATCAATTTAGCTTGCTTGCTGAATCATTTATATAATTTGCTATTATTTTAGCAGTTTTCTCCCAGCAATTTGTCATACCTCTTCAGCCTCTTTCTTGGCCTCATCTTCCTCCATGATAGTTCCAACTAACTGTCTGTAGTACATGAAATCCATGCCATGGCAAGCAGCACATACCTGCTTGTACACTTGGTAACCACGTCGTACACTGTTCAAAACCAACAGTACTTTTATTCTTCTTCTAATTTTCAAATAGATATAATATACTTTAATAAAATTATCTTTAGAATCTGAATGTATACAAATACTGCTTGTTTATATCCATCGATTATTCAGATGTAATAAATAAAATCTAAGATTTTCAGTATGATTTAAAGTACTCCAACATGAGTCACTATACCTAACATTATAATTATATCAAAATATGATAAACTGACCAAGCAGTATAACTGTATAAAAGATACTACCTATAGCATCAAACTCTTTCAAAGAAATGTTAAGTCAATCATGATGTTGTGATGATGTCAGTAATATTCTGTAGGTGTGGCAATTATTTTTGCTAGTATCCCATATTTTATTTTTTCTATTACATTAATTTTTATATTTATAAACTGTAGTATTTTTCTTGCTGTGATTTATTACTTATAATATAATTAACTATGTTTAAAGTAGAGGTCTTTTGCTGTGAATTATTATTTATAATTAACTATGTTTAAAGTAGAGATCTTTTGCTGTGATTTATTACTTATAATTAATTATGTTTAAAGTAGAGATCTTTTGCTGTGATTTATTACTTATAATTAATTTTTAAAGTAGAGATCTTTTGCTGTGATTTATTATTTATAATTAACTATGTCATCAGAATCAAAAATCACCAACTCCAAGATGAATCGCAGCCCAACCACAACTGAAAACATCTACAAGAATCACCAACTCCAGGATGAATCACAACCCAACTACAACCTGAAACAACTACATCAACATTTAAAAAAAAGAAAAAAAAGAGGACCTACAACAGTTGCAGCAAATCAAGCAATAGAAAAAAGAAATACAAGTCTGCAAAAACCATTTCAACCACCCTCTTCAGAGTAAAGTGAGAAAAGGAAGGTTCCACTAGAATCCACCAAAAACTGAGAACATCTGAAGGAGATGAAAAGTTTTCATCCAAGTGAAAGTAGTTAATGAAACAACAACCATATTTAGATTTTATTTAGTTGTCACAAAATGAACTTTATTCTCCCAGCAAAGACACTATGTTGGAACATTACTGACTTCTAGATATTATATGTGTGTACACATCAATATTTTATATCTTGATTCAATGTTATATATTGTGTAGTGTGCGTGTGTAATAAATTTCTATTGTTAAAATAAATTTCTATTTTTTTCTGTTATTCACCCACTACTTCCTAGTTATATATTTTGGAAGAATGAGTTCGTATGTCCTGGTGGGGGCCATTATATAATGATTAAGATGTCAGACATATATATATATATATATATATAAAAGAGAACCTAAGAGTGCAGATGTCCATGGTGAGTGAATTGGTTGAATTGTCAAGCCAATGCTAGCTTAAAATATATACTTATAATATGAGTGCAGATGTTCATGGTGAGTGAATGGGTTGAATTGTCAGGTCAAAGCTAGCTTAAAATATATACTTATAATATGAGTGCAGATGTTCATGGCGAGTGAATGGGTTGAATTGTCAGGTCAATGCTAGCTTAAAATATATACTTATAATATGACTAGCACTAAGTAGTGGGGAGAGTAGAGTGGCCACCTTATTGTTCATCCAGTCCACATCAAGAAGTATATTACACGATGGATGGAAGAAAATATAATCCTCAGTATTAAGGAAATGTGTGGCAGTAAAATCAATATTTTACCTTGCATGATTTTTTAAAGTTTCTGTTGTTTTGTTACTCATGGTTCTGTAAATGTAAAATAACCATCAAATGCATATTATAACAATCCATAATTATAGAAACCAAGGTAAACATCCACCCTGTTGGATTTCTCAGAAATAATCTCAAGAGTTTCCAAGTAAACAATTTCATGTTTTTTCTTTACTGACGTGTGCATACACTCTGTATCTACATTGTGACAGATGGTTTTCTTCTTATTAGGTAGCGGCACAGCCGCCCGCCAGCCGCTATACTTTTGTAAAAGTGCACATTTTCGTTACTTTTCATTCACTGATTTCTCAACAACCAAAGCATTGTTTAATTCAAATAAACATTCAAAATCAAGCTTAATGTTTCTATTTTCTTATGATTGTAAATTTGTGTGTCTTGTTTGTATGTGGAAACTACGCCGATTGAATAAAGTTGACTAATTTTTCACCTGTGTCGAGTTTTGTCCTGCCGATTTACGTGACTTAACAGAATGCGCGTTTTGATATACCTTGTTTCTTACCTCTGTTTATATCCCACAAACACACTACACACATATATTTGGTATCAAAATGAAGATAATTAAATGCTGCGTCGTGTGCGCTATACGCTTTTGTGGTTTTTTCCTGTATATGTTTTAAAAATTAGCTTTTAAGCGAACTTCGGCAAGAAATCTGCAATTTTCATCGTTAAAAAATGGTCAAAAGTACACTATTACTAGGCTTGAATGAAAGGTCTTTCCATCCCCTTTCGAATGAGGTATGGGGTTAATGTATTCATGATCTGTGGGACACAGTTAATCCAATTTAACGTAGCGAACTAAATACGATCGGTCTTACAACAATGGCTTCCGCCATTGTAACGAGCGCGCTTCATTCCAAAGTGAAATCGCGAAGTTTACACTAAATTTAATACTGCATTATTGCTTTAGATAAGTTCTTTAGTTGCTATTCTTTAAAGGGGTTGTAGTTTTATTATGCAGTTTATTATGATTAGCAGTTTTTTCTTTCGAAATTAGTGGGTCTGTCACGTGCTTGCGACCTCGAATCGGGAGCGAACGTTCGTATCGCATTCGACACGAAATATAGGAAATATACTAAGTTTTATGAAGATAAGACCGGTGAATTACAAACTTGGAAGTGTTAATATTTAATTTTAATTATATAGGTATTGGATGTCACTTGGTTCACTCATAAATCGATGTTGAATTAGGTCACTACAAAAATCAAGGGAGTCTATCAGTATATACATCGTAAAGACGCTACTTCACTTCTATTCTTCTAACGTCGATGTTTCATAGTTTGACTTCTCTATTTAAATAATTAGGCCTACTTAAAATCGCAACAGTTTAAATATAGTGCAAATATAGTTTATTTTCAGAAAAAAGTAAGAAAGCTGAAATTATTTTAATTATAAGAAAGATTAGGCCTATCAATATTTACATGTTGCAAAGATGCTAATTTCACTTCTATTTCTAACCATGACGTTCCACGGTTTTACTTGTCTGTTTAAATAATTAGGTCTATTTAACATAACATCTAAATATAGTATATTTTTTTTTTAAGTAAGAAAGCCGAAATTATTTTAATTGTACAAGCACTGGCTTAGTTAAAGTTCAACTTTAGTGTATGTACAGTAGTATGACTAATTGACTAGCCTAATCCACATAGCTCTTTTTTTTTTTTTTTACAATTTCTTTTCTAACTTTTGTCCATCCCTACCCCTTGAAGTTGTACAGTGTCTTCTCTTTATTACTCATTAAATTGCACAAAATAAAGTGCAAAGATTTTTATTCAAGCCTAGTAATGGTGTACTTTTGACCATTTTTTAATAAAGAAAATGGTAGATTACTTGCCAACTAATGAACTATTGTTTAAAATTCATTTGTAAAATGAATAAACCAAGCCAAACTTCATAGCAGTGGATGCAGCATTTAATTATCTTTATTTTTTATACCAAATATATGTGTTTGTGTGGCACACATTGACACAAGCCAAAGTAAAAAAAACAGTATGCCAAAACACACATTCTGTCTTGTAAATCTGCTGGATAAAACAGGACATAGGTGAATAATTAATCAACTTTATTCAATCCATGTACTTTCCACATACAAGCAAGATATACAAATTTACAATCATAAGAAATAGAAACAATAAACTTGATTTTGAATGTTTGTTTGAATTAAAGAATGCTTTGGATGTTGAGAAATCATTGAATGAAAGAAAAGTAATGAAAATTTGCACTTTTAAAAGTTTTATACATTGATTATTGCTGGATTACTTACTACTGTGCTGCTACCTAGTAATTAATATCTTAACATTTTTATGATTAACTTTTGTAAGTGAAACATGACAATAACTAATTTTGTTTGGTATAGAGCAAACAAAGAGATCAGAACTCAAGCCTTTGACATGATATGAAAAAGCGTTTACTATTTCTGTGTAATTGCGCAATTTTTGAATGCATTTTTAATGCATAAATTTACTGTTAGTGCATAAAATGTGTTGAAAATTTTTATACACAATGAGCAAAGTAATATTTATCATACTGCAAAATTTCATGATGATCATGCAAATGGTTCAAATGTTATGGTCAGTTTTGTGCAAAAAATGTGTAAAAGTGCCGTCGTCAGTCATTTTGATGATTTTACAAAGTTTGGGCCAACCTGTACATGATTCAAATGAAAATAACATCCTGGAAAAAATTGGGCATATTCTTTATATATATTTGAACATATGTGAACAGTTTCAATGATATATTTCAATTAATGAATTAGATATGCTGTGTCAAACTTCATCAATCGCGTTATTTCTAACTATCCGGATGATGGTTTTTTATTAACTTCTGTAGTTAGGCATTTTGTTATTTCATCATATAGAAAGTTACAACTTTGCATTTTGTTATCAGCAAGTAGAAAGGAATAAAGTATCAAACTTTCATAACTACATGTTAGATTTTAGTTAGTCTTTAGCAAGTCTAAAAATGGTCGAAATAACCATTTTTTTCACTGCCGCCATTTTTTAAAACTTAAAAATAGCATATCTCTGGAACCAATTGAGATAGCTTCACAATTTTTTTTTTAAAAGTTTTAAATGAAAATAACAAAACTGAATGCTTGATTTTATTATTTAATTTTTGGTGCCGCTACCTATTCTTATCAATTTTACTTTTATAATTTTTTTAATTTTATTTTTTATTTGCGAAATGCTTCTTCCCAACTTTCAAGTCAAAAAGAATAAAAACTAAATAACAAATCTAAATTTCCTTCTGTCACAATGTTTATAACACTATAATGAATAACTGTGCAAAGTTTCATTCAAATGTGACCTCTAGCTTTTGAGAAATTTTGTTCCTAAAATCTCATATGAAGCTAAAACAGAAAAACAAAGAACGAAAAGTCCAAACATCTATTATTGTAATTCAAAACCATTTACAACTAGGATTTTCAAATTGGATAATACATGTAGGTAAGACCACTCAAATTTTGAAGTCTGGCCAAATAAGCTGATATTTGCAGGTTATGTTATGTACCTCAAAGTAAGTTTGCATACAAAATTTTGGAGCTCTAGCTTTAATAGAAAAAAAGTTATGACAGTTCAAAGTTTGATGTAAATTGCAGAAAAACTCAGATTTCACGAAACCCCCTTTTGAAATGACCACAAAACAAAAACTATGAAACATACACAGTTCATCTTTGCTATGTCAACTCTCTGTAACACAATTATACTGCTGATTTTTTTTTAAGGATCACAGATGCATAGAAAATGAAATACAGTCCTCTCAAAATAGCATTTTGTTCAAAATTTCAAACGGCAAGTGGTCAAAAACAGAATGTCTCTTTTGGAGTCTTGTAAAACAAAAACTACTTCATATACATCATCCAGATTTGGTATACTTGCTCTTTGGAGTATAGACATTTCCAGGGTGAAGTTTTAGACAATCTTGTTTAATAGATATAGAAATAATAAATATAACATATGAAAAATATAGCTTTTTGCTATACAATCGCAAATAACGCTCACTTGTTGAAGAGAAAAATAGGTCAAACAAAACAGTTATTATTATAATACAGTGTTTCTAATCAGCATGATAATTCTAACCTAAATAAAGTCATAAATTATATTTTGCATACTTATGTGCATGTATTTAGCAATAACTGAATAAGTTGAATAATGCTCACCATATGTCATAACATGAACTATCCATTTGTGTACCTACATCAGCCCTGTAAATCCTATTCAGTCAATTTCATTGCTTGTTATGAACTATTTGTTTCATAATAACGACACTGACATTCTAAAAATATCTTGAAAATTGAAAGCTAAAGTCTTTCATATATTTAACTACATGCCTACTGTATCAGTGTATGTCTATTTGCAGTTTATTTTTTAGATGGATGGAGTGTAGGGGGCGCTTCCGGCTTCCGCCGCTTTCGCGATTTTTTTTTTTTTTTTTTTTTTTTTTTTTTTTAAGTTCACTTCAACAGCAATTGTAATTATTAGTATCTTTATTTTTAAAAGGTGTCTATTTGTTTCATAATATAAGACATTAACATTCTAAAAATATCTTGAAAATTGAAAGCTAAAGTCTTTCATAGTTTTACTTATTATATGTCTATTATATTAGTGTATACTGTATGTCTGTAATGTGCGTAGCATGTTACTCATCCTTGTCTTGATCTCAATTTTTACCATACATCGATTCACTCACTCACTGACACATACACTTATTACTATATTAGTATATATCTTTACCTTGAACGGTCACTCAATGACAAATTCTCATTCATCATTTACTAGATTGTTTCTTAAGACCCGAATTATAATAAAATAATGAAAAGTACTGGTCAGCTACAGACTAACCACAGAGACAAAAATCCGCCAGCATTAAAAGTTGTCGTTCTTTATTTTGGTTTGGTGCTTTGTAAAATTAATTTAAAATATCGCCGATTAATTAAAATATTTTCTTAAAAAATAAATCTCATCATGAATCATCATTTAATCATTTGCAGCCAGTATTTTTTGTATAGGACTGCTTTTAATATAAGCAGTTTGTCCTAACAAATCATCACCCTCTTGCAACCGTACTTTAAATGGCCGATGTTTAGCTAACCTCGTTAATGATCAAAATAAAACTTTCTAACAAATCGTAACTTAAAAATAATAAATAATCGTTTTACAGTAGCAATATTTAGATGAAATTTAATAGTTTTTGTTAAAACTTATGCAAAATGTTGTCTGGTTGATCCATTTTAATACACGTGTGGTCCAAGATGGCGATCTCTCGTCAACTTCGGCATAGGCGCGAATAAAACTATTAGGGTTACCCGCGTTCATTGCCATTAGAACTTCCGTTATAGAGACTTCCGGTTCATGTTATATACCATTTTAAAGGGCAAAAGATGACCTTTTCAACAGTATAAAGTAGGCGAACAGATGATAATGGGTTTCGAAGTTATAATGCGTCAAACATAACACATAATTTGAATTATCATTTTCTACAGTAAAAATTTTAAAAAATTAAATCAACCGATGCTTATGTTAAAGGTCATTATCTTAGCTTTCCGTTGATATAAGATTTATTTTTATTGGTTGAATCTCAAAAAAGCTAGAACGCGTTATGTGAGCATACCCAAAAACGATGTCGGAGGTTAGCCATTTTCAAATCTCGCCACGGACATTTCAATACGCTTTACCGACTGTGAGTTTATCGATCAAAACGTAATAAATACGTCATTCAAATGTACAAACAAAACTTATATTTAACGTTGGAAGATTCCTTTATTTGATAAAACAATTTCCAACCATTTCTTTCTTTTAATTACTGAGATAGACAGTTTTGAAAAAGAGTGAATTCAGTCAAAAAGTGACGTCTCCAGTCTCCATATAGCGAGTGGTCTTACCTAATACATGGCACTATCATCACCCTTCTCAGAAAACAATTCATTTTTGAACTGTGCCTGTTTCTTTTCTTCCAAGAAAACTGTCACTAGAAGTAGAAACTGAAACATTAAGAAGTAAGTTGTATGTGAACTTTGAATGTCACTTGGTATCAGGTCCAAACCTGTCTTCTCACCAGTAGCAATGATATTGTGTTGATTTTTCTTATTATTCTTTTAAATTGCTAGCTGCTTTTTCCTTGACAGCTTGCTTTAGAATCTGATTGCAGCACAGATTTTTTTACATGAATCATTTTCACAGGTGATCGAATTAAAAAAATTTAAACAGATGCCATTATGGAGCACCATAGTCATGTGACACATTTTGTGCAATCAGATACACTATTTTAAAATTGAAAGGTTGGGTTTTCTGTATATGGTGTTAAATATATAATCTGACGTTACTGACGTGCTTTTCCAGAAATGGAAAGCTGAACAAAGGCAGAGGAGGTAATGAGGATTCCCCAGTATATAAATTATGGTGATAAGTGCTGAAGAAAGACATGTTTCTAGAGCTTGAAAATCAGTAATTTCACAGTACTTGAAACAAAACAGTCCAAAAGTGTGATGGTTAGTGAAACAAAAATACTTATTATTACATAAAAACAAGAGTTTTATGACAAAATGAATGATTCTGAAAATGTACACACTCAACTGTCTAAAAATGCAAAAAATCCAAATGACCCAAATGATTCAAAATCCTGATTTTTGTAACTTGTGCACATCACCTTAAGGGGACACTTCTTAAAGTGAGAAATACCTGTCACAGTATGGACACAGTTAAAATCAAAAGTACGATTTCAGTGAACAACCTGTCATATGATATTTTTATTTAAGTACTGCATGTCACATGGCAAAAATTGCTTGGTTTATCAAGATAAATGACATATTTATAAAATGTTATAAATAAAAGTCTGATTACCTGGCAGCATCAAGTGCACTTAATAAACCATTGTGGCTCCAAGGGTACTTGGGAGGGTGGAGCTCAAGACCTTCTGCAAATACTGGCATAGCCAGAGCTGTTGCTACACCTACTGCTCCCACTGTTGCTGTACCAACCAAGGCAACAAGCTGTAAAAAACAAATGCTGATAACTGACTAAAGGTTAATGGCATTTCACATGCATTTCATGTTTTATAACTAAGGTGGGTTTTTTCAAAGCTAATCTTTCTGTTTTAAAATGTGGCAAGTGGGTCTCTATTTGATATCACGTATAAGAATAATTAAAAGAATAAGAGATTGGAAATCAAATCTGCTTCAGCAATATAAACAACGAATGATAAAATATTACTTAATTTTTATACCAAAAAAAAATACCACATATAAGATAATAATTAAAAGAATAAAAGATTGAAAAATTGTCATGAAAATCAAATCTGCTTGAGCAATATAAACAATGAATGATAAAATATTACCTATTTTTTTATACCATTAAAAAGTAATTTACGACAGCATCATAATCACAGCATTATAATCACTAAAATGGTAAACAAATGGAATGCAAGATTTCACTTTTCAGCTGAATGATTCAGCTTGAGCATATTTTGAAAATGTATAACATTAAATATAAAATATATTAGCATTAAATAAAATATTAACTTTTAGAGCATCAATATCTGTCAAGAACTGCTTATTAAAAAACTTAAAATTAGAAGAAACAACACATACAAAATTATTTGTGTCCATGTCTTGAGCTTTTTATAATCTGACATCTAAATATTTCACAAACAATTATTTTATTTAAAAAAAATCTCTAAATTTCAATTTTTTTCCTTCTAATTTTATTCTTTCTTAATGTTTCAGCAAAACTAAATTCATAATCATAGTTCAACTCTAACACCTATATCAAAGAACAATCTAAGGGCATTTTGCAACAAAATTACTGTTGGTGATCTATACTATTGAATGCTACTTTAGGGATTGTCATACACTCATTCAGTCATTGACAACAATTTACAGATAATAATGTATTTGGTTATTCTGTTAGGTAATTTTTTAAAAAGAAAATTCACTTATTTATGAATATTTTTTTAAAACATATTTCATATTATTATAATTTTTTTATTATTATACAAAATAATTAAACACACACACACACACTCACACACACATAATTAAACGCAAACACACACTCACCCACCCACACACACACACACACACACACACAATAAATAAATAAAATAGCTAAATGACAATGGAATACATACCCACTTCTTTCCATATCTACCTTTGAAAGACACAAAATTGGCCTGGAAGACGAAAAACAACTTTGTTAATGGTATTGGTAATGAAGATTAGTAGTATATGCATACATACTTCTATTATCGGAAGTACTAGAGTAAACTATAATTATCCAAAAGTGTATGTGTAAAAAGAGCGAGTGACTAAATTTTTGGCAGCTCAAAAGGTATTAATATTATACACTAATAAAATATGTTAGATTTAATTCACCTATTACTATTTTAGTATTAGTATTAGATGGAACAGATGATCGGAAACTGGATAAACAATTCAAATAATTTAAAGGGGGGGGGGATAGAGGTTTAAATTAAATTAGAAAAAATTAGCACCACACAAAATATATTTTCTGTATAAATTTAATTTACAAAAATATACTGATAAACATAACTAGCAAAAACAAAAACAAAAAGCAAGAAAAGCATTCCAATGAAAACATTATGTGCATATTTAAAAATGATTCTCCAAAAATAAGAGAACCAAAAATTGGATAGTTTGCACTCAGATTAGCAAATATATTTTGCAATTATTTTATTATAATTACTAATTGGGGGGGGGGGGAGTGGAGGGGGGCTGTTTTGTGTGTGGGTATGTATATATGTGTGTGCATTTGGAGGAGAGGGGGGCGGGACAATATTAATTATTAGTGATATATTGTTAAAAGTTACTTAACACCACGATCTAAATCTGAAAAAAGTATCATGTTTGTAATGTTAAACTTAAACGAAGTTAAAGCATGCAAAATACGTAGTAGAACTAGTACAAATGAATTAATTTAGCAGCATTTATTCCAACAATACCTTATAAGGAAACTGCACACAGTATCAAACCAAATATAATACGAAGCGTTTTAATTTGAACAAAAACAAACCTATTTTAAAATCAATTGTTAATTTCTGAACTGTCTGAAGATTAGGTCTAATGACTTTCTAAATTATTTTCAAATATGTATTCCATTTAATATTCAATATATTTCTTTCTACTCTTATATATTTTAACTAAACTTATTTTTAAATAGTATCATTATAAAATACCCTATACTGCTATAGTCTAATCTATACATGTACTGATGTAGTTCAATCGTAATCTACACAACTTGGATGTCTCAAGGGCACCGGGTTACGCACCATATAACTCGCAAAATACTTCGATACTACCTTGCTCTGTGAATTACAAAACATTTTTTTACCTACATATTATCAAACTCTGCTACTATATACAAAGCCGATACAAACCTGAGCTGAAAATGAACCTGATCGCGCCTTCAAAAGTGATTGCCGCGAGGTCCTACAAATGATAGAAGCCATATTGCTTTCTTTACCCCGGTTCGAAAACTTAGTACACCAAACGACTCAAGGAAATTTTAAAAAGGCATATACTTGAGCTCATGGTAAGCACTAACACGAAATAGGCATGCGTATTGTCATTATTAATGATGCAGTTTCCGTATCCGGCAAATCACCAATGTAAACAGCTTTATAACTTGGAAAAAGAAAAACTGAAAAAATCATTTCTTCAGTAATTTTGTTTCACTATGTCAAATCCAAGAAGCAAGGTTCGATTCTTTTATCTAACAAATATTATTAAATTTTAAAAAATTCTTTATAAGCAACAGTTTTCCGTTTCTGATTTGGTTAATGTAATTAATTGTTTTGAATAGGCCTATACTATAGCCTACAGTAAAGCAACTGATCTCAACGCTAACAACACATGTCCCTCATCCGGATAGATATCTTACCAGTATGTATGTAATTATTTATAAACTCTACAAAGTCTGCCTACGAATATTTACCCTTCTTCAACAAAAATGCGAAGTATTTGCCTAAATGTTATTATGGTTTAAATCTATGGTTTTGTTGTAGGGTTACATGTACATTAATTTTAGAAAACAAACAAATACACGCTTTGACCTATTTTTTGCTTGCTTTGAGATACTTGTTATGGGCTTTGTTTGGTTGGTTGTGGTGTTTCATTTTTTTAAATATTTATTTAACCGTATATATGTTGTCTATTTTAAATTAGAGATCTGAGTGTCTCCGTACACAACAGTCTTGGGCGTAAGACCCAGCAACATGACTACCCTGCTTTTTAAAGAATGGTTAGGTTGGGTGGGGGATGTATGTTACATTGTTAGGTGTAGTGGGTTTAGAGAAAGATTATGGTTAGTTAGGTTACAGTTAGCTGCAAATAAAAAACAAAAGTAAATCTGCACACTAAATCTGTTTAATTTAGAGTTGTATATTCATTTACTTATCTTTTTTCGTTTATTTTTACTAACCATTTCTGTGTGTTAATAACTTAAATATTATGGTAAAAATAGTATCAATAGTATCAATTAATTATTTCCACGTACAATATAACTTTTTGTCTTTCGATATGATATACAAAGACCCCACTTCTTATTTTAAACATGACAGTCGTATAAGGAGCTGTTGGGTCTTCCATCCATGATGGTCATGGTCAAAGTGCCTGCCTTTAAATTATTTAGCAAGGCTAATTATATTGACTCATTTTCGACACAAACAAATATAAATATGAAGAGAAACTAATGAGATAAAGAGTGAGCATGTTTTTATTAGCTGCCTTAGTGTGTGTGTGTGTGTGTGGGGGGGTAGTCCTTTAGAAAAATCTTGTAGGCTCAGTTTAAATATATCAGAGACTTCTCAGTTTATGAATTCTAGGGTTGGTAATATCAAAAAAGATTCTAATTTTAACTACAGATGGATCACCAAGAATTAAATATAATATAGTCAAAAATTAACAGGAAATTCAAACTTTATAGATTTATAAGTCGTTCATTCCATTACTCATGCAAAAAGACAGAATCATCAACATTTACTATGTCATTGACCTGGGCTTTGGAATCTTGCATACAGTACTTGAAGTAAAATCTATAAGTACCACATGCATTATATATATGATAGACTACAAATCTAATTTAGGTGGAATTAAAACAAAAACAGGAGAATTTTTTTTTCTTCAAAATTAAAGTTTGTGTTGGGCTCACCCTAATAGGATAAAATAGTTTCATATGGGAAAGCTGGTATATTCCACAATTCTTATCATTAAAAAAGATTAAAGCCCTTAATTTTCATACAGCCTTCTATTATTTCTACAGTCTCAGATATAAACCTAACAATGTAACATACCTCCGATTTTACTTCGCAGACTTATGACATGAGTCAATTATCAAACCAGAAGAACAAATAATTGAATAATCAAGTCCCGGTTGTATTTACTACCAGTAAAAGCTGAATTTGATATTATTCTTGTTGCTATAACTTGAAAAAAACTATTTTTTAATTAAGTTTTCTTAAAATATTTTAGTAGAATATTATATTTTCATTTAATAGTTTTTATTTTAGTAATTGTTGCTTTAACTGGACTTTTTTTTATAGCTATAATGGTTAGAACTTAATTCAGTTAGCTCATAACTTTAACCAAAGAGCTAATGAAGAACAAAGATAATATTTTTTTATACAAGTTAGAGGGGACTCTAATTCTAAATTTTAGATATAGTCATTTGATATTGATTTGGCAATAATTGTTCAGGCATCACGGTCATTGGGTGGATTAGGACTTGCCTTTGGGGTAATATGATAATTATGTGAGTTATATTTGTAGAATTCTGTATTTCCAAATGTAGATATTACTGGACTTCATCACACTAAAACTGAAGAAACAGCAATACTAAAATTAATAGTTTAAATTATGTCAAACATCTTGTTATATGCACACACACAACATTCATAAGCACACACACACACAATGATTGTAATATCCTTAACAATGATCATTATGTAGATTTGATTGCTATGCAGGCACATGATAAAGCACTCAACTATCCTGTTTATTGCAATATGGTGTTGCAACTGTTATGTAAACATGATGGGGTGGGGTGGGTGGGTATGGAATGGTCAGTTTTGCAAAAGTAGACTTATGCAAGCCCTTGATTATAGAGGTGTCCATAATACGTTTTGTTTGTTTGTTTTTTATTTTAAAGTGAGATACTAAACAATATATGAATTTACATTGAACAATTTTTTTTTTTACTCTTGTTATTTTTGTGGGAAGTCAAGAGATTGTGAAAATATCCCTTAGTGTGTATTTTGCAGTTCATAATTAGGGTTTGTCCAGAAGTATGTGAATCAGGATGGAGTGAGTAAGTGCACCTTATTGTAACAAGGAAAAGAGAGGTCCAGGATTTATGACATCACATTATTGTCATACTTTTTTGTATTGATCTGCATGTTTTGTTGTTTTATGGCCTTCACATGAGCAACACTTTAAAAAAAATATTTTTAAGATTATAATGTATTATTTCAACCTGATCACCACCATATTTTTTTTAAAGGATTAAAACACACTCACATATCATTTACAAAATACTTTATAAACAATAACAGAGAATGTGTTAATACTAATATAGAGGTTTTGTTTCTTGAAGTGCAACTGCTGATAAATATTTGTAACCATCTGTAGTAAACATTTCTTTATATTAATAATTCCTTTAATATTAAGTAGAAATGATATTTTTTCATGTCTCTGAGTCAGTGAAATACATGAATAGCACAATTTGTAACATTTTCAGCTTGTTTTGGTTGCAAAGGATATTCATTTCCTGTAATGTGTTATTAAAAGTTTTTGATTTATTCAATGCACAAAACAACTTTAATTAATTTTACCCATATCTTACTGCTTCAAAAATTGTTTTTAATTAAAATAACTTCTGAGTACAAGCTCATGACTTGTATTAAAATATTTTCAGGAAGATTTCACGTCTTTTAAAAATGTTAGAGCTTTAAAGTTTTTTGTGGTTTTCATTATTTATTTGTCTTCAGGTCCCTGCATATCTACTTGGTCGAACTAGCCAGAAATCTAAGGGCATCATCAGGTAAGAGAGGAAAACTTCTTCTGTTTTGCTGTGATTTACACTTAGTCTCAAGATTATCCTTCAAATCAATTCTGATTATACCATACAGTTCATCTAGACACCGATCTTCATTTTTTAATAAACTGTCATATAGTTCGTTTATTTTAACATTGTTCTATTTTGTCTTTCTTTCTCCTTCACAGTGATAGAGAAATACGGTACAAGTGCTTTCTGCAAAATACAATTATTGATGTGTTACGATCAAGACCTGGTTGGCAAGAAGTACAAGGGTAAGGAGCAAGTACAGCCATGACACTGTATTAGAGAATAATTACTTTTACCACCTGAGCATCTTATCTTTTTTCAAATGGGCATTCACTGTTCTCTATTTTACTCAGAATGGTGGTCTAGTGCCATGATAAAAGGTAATCCAAGAAATTATACTGCAGTCATCTCCCATCCCACTTTTATTTTGTTCCATTAACAACAGTAACATATTGAAATCAGATACCTCGTCATTATATAAATAAGATTTTTTGTTGGTTTTTATTTTTTTTTCTTAGTAGGTTACAATGTGGTGATGCTTTTTACAATATGTATTCCATTATTACAATTAACACCGACATTAGTGATTGAAATCCATATCTCATTAAAACGTTGCTACTAAAGAAATGCTTTTTTTTTAAATGTGTCTTTTCTTAAAGTGATGGAGAATGGGATTTCTACTGGTGTGACAGAGAATGGTTACACCAAAATTATGATTCCATGTTTCTGCAGGAACACCAAAAGATCCTTCACTTTCG
Organism: Sinotaia quadrata; assembly: GCA_028829895.1. Taxonomy (NCBI): domain Eukaryota; kingdom Metazoa; phylum Mollusca; class Gastropoda; order Architaenioglossa; family Viviparidae; genus Sinotaia; species Sinotaia quadrata. The sequence goes on from CM054181.1 coordinate 130,562,639, forward strand.
AAATCATTACGAGGTAAATACATTTCAAAAGTTTTTCAGGTGTTCTTGTGAATCTGTTTCACTTATTTGTTTGTTTTGTCTCAGTTGTTTATACATTCAAGTATTTTAGAAATTATCTTTCAGTGCACTGGATTCTTTTACACAAGGATCAAATTAGTGTCAACTTTGAAACTGATACTTTTAATTTTTTTTCGTATTTCATAACTACATGAGACTCACTACTTTTATGTAAATGGGTAATTAGTTTGTGCATTTGACTATAAATGGTGAAATTTACTTGTAAAGGTTATGTGAATAAATAATATTGAATGTTGAAATGTGAGAAATATTTTTGGTTAATTGTTTGTGCTTGTGTTGTGTCTTTGGACATTTATTAGATATGATAATTACATATTGAAAATGTTTATACATATACATGTATTCATCATCATTAATCTTTTTGCTATATAGTGGTATTACTGATGTATTAAACAACTGTAGTTATACTGCCAGCCTCTATTAAAATATCAAAAGTGAAAATTTTAAATGAAAGACAAATATTCTGAAATGCAACACAAAACTTTTTAACTTAAAACATTCTCATTATATATGATATTATAAAGTGATTAATATTTTATAATGAATATGGTGAATGTAATGGTATGATTAATGTAATAATTATGACGATTGTTGCAGTCAACTTCATGTATATATTATGCTAGATGAAAGTTTGCTGACTCACTATAATAACAAACATAATTATTTTTTTAGACCATATCACAATGGTTTTTTTCCAAAATAACATTTTGAATAATTTGATACAATAAAACAATATGCCAGAATGCTTTTATCCTGCAAGATGCTTACAATTTCAAACCCAGAACTGCTAAGACTTTGGAATCCATTTACGGTCATGTTTGGGTTCACATAGTAAAATAGTATCCTATCACAGAGTAAAATAGTGTCTTATCATATAGTAAAATAGTGTCTTATCATATAGTAAAATAGTGTCTTATCATACAGTAAAATAGTATCCTATCACAGAGTAAAATAGTGTCTTATCATAGAGTAAAATAGTGTCTTATCATATAGTAAAATAGTGTCTTATCAATTAGTAAAATAGTGTCTTATCACAGAGTAAAATAGTGTCCTATCACAGAGTAAAATAGTGTCTTATCATATAGTGAAACAAATCAAAATTGATGGCCTGATGATCCAGAATTTGAAATACATGACTGTCATTATAGTATTGTCATATGTTGTAAGCATCTTATATTTTCTTATCAATTTTTAATATGCCTGTTTATTTCTCTTATTGTCTGATTTATAAATTCTCTTAAATCATCTTTAAGATTTTTAACATGCTAATAATTTCTCCCTCAAGTGATCAACAGCCTTTTCTCTTTATATAAAAAATAAAATTTTATTACAAATGAATATTCTAATCTGATTAAGCCATGTAATTCAAAATTGTTAAGATCGTTTTTTTAAAAAATAAAGCCCTATTCCTAAGTAGAAATAACCTTTTAAGTTAATTATATCCAAATTCTATGTACGCATGATGTGATTTCCAAGTACTTATACCAGTGTCTCTGAATAATCCACTTTTAGTGTGTCAAAGGTTAAAAGGTTCAATGAAGTTGTTCAAATTCAGAAAACTGAAACAGGAGAAATTATAGTATTTCATGACAAGATTTTAATTAGACTACAAACAAATTAATCAGAATCATTTATTTTACTAAATTACAAATGGTTGGTGTCAGGATTTAGCAGGATTTTTTACTGTTACTGCCCGTCATTGAGTTCATGAAAGCACTTGCGCTGAAGAGATCAAATCTTCATCTGTTATTAATTGATATTAAGGGCATCAATATTAATCAATGGAGCAGATTTTAAATCTGTGACTTGATAATGATGACTTTTCTCATTATTATTTCATTTGATACATGCATTTTACCCCATATAATCACTATAGTAACTAATTAAATATTAATGTATCCAGTTATTATGCAATGTCAGCAAAGCTTTAATACTAAGTAATTGGGAAAAAATGTATTTATTATTCTACCTAGAAGATTAAATCAGTATGGGTTGTAATCACAAATAAACAATGGATGCTCTTGTTTCTGTAAATTATAGGGTTTTCACCAAATCCTGGACCTGGTTACATTATGTAATAACTTAAAAGAAATATTATGTAAGCAAATGCACTTTGTTGTAGCATAAAGTATATCCCTGATGTGAACAAATATTCTGTGACATTTTGATCTAATTATCATCTTTCAGCCAGGTACAACCACAGGAGGCAGTGCACAGGGAGCCCTTGTCATGTCTATCTATCTGTCTGTCTGTCTTAGTTTTTAAATTATTAAGTTTTATAATAAATCTTAGTTTTATGATTGAGTTTTATGATTGTTATGGGTCCAATATTGGTATGCTAATTCTACCTCTGTTCTGATATACATTATTCTAGCTTACTAGAAAGAATCTGATGGTTAAGAACTTGAAGCGTCTAAGAAAGTTGATTGAACGTGAGCAGGGCAAAGCTGAGGCTCAAAGGTATTTTTTTCATCAAGTTCTTCATTTTGTACTTTACATTTTTCAAAATTATTTCCTTTCTCAGTTTATGTATATTTTACATTTTGCAATTTTTTTCCCACAGTTTTTCATTTGATACTTTAACTTGTGCAAGACGTTTTTTCTCAGTTCTTCATGTGACACCTTAAATTGTATGAAACATATTTTCTTGATCTTTCATTTGGTACTTTAAATTTTGCAAAATATTTTCTTATTCTTATTTTTCTTTGTTGCTGTGAATTTGCAAATCTTTATTGTTTTCAGTCCTTCATTTATTATTTTAAATTTTGCAAAACTACTCTTTAGACTTTTTTGTGCATAAATTTCTTCATTTTAATTTTAAGTATATATTGTTCATTTGGTCAGAGAGGTAAACTAGATTTAACACATCTTGCATATTACTTTTTGTTTAGTTATAAAAAATAAACACTTCTTACTGATATTTTGCTTCTACCATTTGAGAGGTACATTAAAAATAAAAATTTGTCTTAAACATTTTTTGTTAGTTAGAAAGCTTTAAGTATGCTTCAAATATTACAGTTCAACATTTATAATTAATAACTTCTCAGTGTTACCTTAAGACAGTTAGTTAAAATTAATATAATTGCACATTATCTTTCTCAGTTTTGTTAAATTAGTAACATGATAAAATGGGGGAGGGTGGGTGAATAGTTAATAAACAAAAATTTTACACAGAAAGTAGTGTTGTTCTTTTTGATGGATAAAAGATGTTTCTTCCAAGTTAATGTTGAAAGTGATATGTTTGTCTAAAATTTGCAAGTAATCTGTAAGAGATTAATTTTATTTAATGACTGCCGAGTTCCCAAAATTATGTAGAGAATAAATGATATTTGAATTTTAAAAAATTGTGTTTTAAATAATTAATGTCATTTGTTTTATAAAATTAAATTGTGCTCTTTGTGTTGGCCTTTTTCTCTTCTTTATAGCTTGGATTTCTTTCCTTTAACTTTTGAACTTCCGGTAAGTAACAGTTTTCAGTGTCAACAAAATCTGCCATTGGGATTGACTCTATTTATTTTATAGAAATATTGTTCCTGCAGATGTTTGTGTTAGTTGTATTTTCTTTGTTTTCTTTCTGTGTGTTTATGATTTAAACCTCTAGTCAAATTATCATATCGTGTTCTTCCATCTTAATTCTTTAGTCATAGTGTGAAAGATATTTCACCTGTTTTTCATTTTATTATATGTATTTTTTGTATGATGAAATGCAGTTTAATTTTTCTTGTTATTATCGCTATAATTTGGCTATGTTTAAGGTAGATATCATGCTCAGCAAGCTAAATGCAAAATTAGTGAGAGTTTGCCTAGGTTGTTTTTCTAGATTTTGATGCTAATGAGCAACACACTGAGGTGGCAATTCTAATAAAAAGATTAACACCCAACACTTAGAAATGTGAGAGCCAGCATTTCAAAAATCAGATTTGCCTGGGGTGGCCTAGTAAAGGCCAACTGAAATTAACCAGTAGAAATTTGTAATGTGTAGGGAGCAAGGTCAAACTCCCAAAAAGTGTTTATTTTCAAAATCATTCTTCAAATTTCCATCCTCATGAGGATATATTTTTTCTAAAAAAAAGACCATGTTTAAGGCACATGTGGTCAAAATTCAGTTTCAAATTTTAGACTTGTAAACTTTAATGATTTCTTTCAGCCAGTAGTTAATGTATTATATTATGTACAAGTGATAAATGTATATGTATAATTGTGTGATATTTCATAACCCTGAAGGACTTTTTTTCTCACATTATATTTTCTTGATTGAGTAGAGAGCACCCTGTGATTTGTTATAAATGTATTTTGCAAGTAATGAGCAGAGTCACTGTTTTGATGCTGCATAGCACACTTTAGTGGCTGGTTCAGATTTGTAGAATGTCATCATAAATGATATAGAGATATCGAAGTGTAGTTTGATTTAATGAAGAATGCTGCCTTATTAATTATACTTTATGATGTGTTTTGCAATCCTTGTATAGAGATTGTGTAGTGCAATCTAATTTTGTAAAGAACACTACACTTTCTTCATCTTCTTCACGATGACTTCTGTACCCCACAGGAATTGTATGAAAACTTTTCATCTGTAGATGTTCTCGGATTTTTGTTGATTCCTGTGTGGCCTTCCTCCTTTCTTTGGAATTTAAGGAGGGTAGTGCTGTTCCTTGTGGTACATTTGGTGGTGTGTTTTTTTTTATTATTATTACTTTTTATTTATTTTTTTTATTATTTTTTATTTTTGGGGGACACTTACTAATTGTAACTATTATGTATATATAATTTGCAAGATAAGTATTTAGCATTGCTTCATTGATTTTTCCCGTAGTAATAAAGTACTGTTAATCAGCCAAGAGATTCGAGTAATTGAATTTTATAATTATCAGAATAATCTGATAAGTTATCTTAAGGGGAGGATAAATAATGTAATATAGACTGGATCCTTACAAGACAGACCCTATGTTGCAGGATTTGAAACAGCAGTACGTTAAGAATCTTATCATCAGTTATTACTTCTTTTTTCAAGTCATTGGCTGTTTCCTTTTTCTTTGTGGCCTTGTTTGGCTTTTGAGCTCCACCCTCTGTTTACTTGGTTTCGTGGCCCATGGTGAGTGACCCAAGAAGACACACTGCACAAGTGAGCGACTCAAGTTGTCACCTCTAATGTCATTCTTACTCTGCTAACTGAAAGACAACAGAAGACAATTCTGCAAGCTCATGTGCCTATTTAATTGCCTGTTACTCTTTCCCTTCTCCTTCACGATGTAATATGTGTAGTTGTTTGTTTTGATAGTAAAACAATATTACAAGAACAGTACCTAGCAAATATTGAACAGACCCTTAAAGATCTCAAGAACAAAATAATAGTTATTTGGCTGTCGAAAACTGGACTGTTTCTTAGTGTGCATAGATAAATTTATATTGTTAAATAAATTTCTATTTCTTTTGTTTAACATCCACTATTTCCTGGATATATATTTGGAAAAGAAAAGGCTCATTTTGGGAGGTGGTGGCATTATGAGAAGTTGGACTTCAAGAGAACATTTGATTGCGGATGTCCTTCACAAGTATATGTAGGAAATTTGTCAAGTCACTGTGAACTCAAAGTATCTATCTGTAATATGATGATTAACATTTGGTAGGGGCGTGTGCATGGAGATTGCCCTACTAAATCTCCCAGTCTGCATTTGAGAAGTGCATTATATTATCAATATGAAATAATATAATCCTAAAAATTGAGAGGAACTTCTAGTATTGAAATAACTGTCACACAAATAACTGTCATGTATAGGTGTTCTAATTCTATAGTCAAAGAAGAATATCTTTATCCAATCCCATAGCCAAAATATGTATCTTTTTCTAATCCTATAGCCAAAAGCATCATCTTTATCTAATCCATAGCCAAAATATGTATCTTTATCTAATCCCATAGCCAAAATATGTATCTTTATCTAATCCTATAGTCCTAAGGAAATCTTTATTCTAATCCTATAGTCCTAAAGAAATCTTTATCAAATCTTCTAGTCAAAGAGCATCTTTGTCTAATCCTATAGTCAGAATACCACATCTTTGTGGAGGAGTTCAAGAAAAATCCTGGCATTATTTGGATCATGAAACCTGCTGCCAAGTCTCAAGGCCGTGGAATATTTTTGTTTCGCAAACTGAAGGACATAACTGACTGGAAAAAGGTATTTAATATATTATTATTACATTTAGGAGACAGTTTAGTGTTTATAGATTATTTTATTGGTAAGAACTAGAGGTGAAAGGTCATGTTGGCAGCGAATAGATGAGTGGAGTGAGGAGAGGGATAGGATGTGAAAAGGGGAAAAGCTCAAATTCTCTTTCTCTCTGGAGTGAAAGTTCTGTTCTATACCCTGAATAGACTGTTATTCTACATCTAGAATGGCCTTGAACAGCCTGTCATTCTGCACTCTAAATATCCCTAAATAGGATGGTATTCTGCAACCTAAATATCCCTGAAAAGCATATTATTCTCCACCATAAATATACCTCAACAGCCTGTTATTCTAAATATTGGTAGGGGCATGTGCGTGGAGACTGCCCTACCAAATCTCCCAGTCTGCATTTGAGAAATGCATTATATTATCAATATGAAATAATATAATCCTAAAAATTGAGAGGAACTTCTAGTATAGAAATAACTGTCACACATAGTGTTATGTGTAGGTGTCATAATTTTATTACAAGAGAACCATATATCCCTGAATATCCTGTTATTTTGCACCCTAACTATCTCTGAATAGCCTATTATTCTGCACCTTAAATATCCCTGCATACCCTCTTATTCTCTACCCTAAATTTCCCTGAATAACTTGTTATTCTACACCCTAAATATCCCTGAACAGCCTGTTATTCTCTACTCTTTTTGTTGTCCCTCTGGTGATGACTTCCAGAATCAACAGGAATAATATCAAGAAAAGTTAACTCCTGTATGAGGCTGAGTATCAAGAAAAGTTAACTCCTGTATGAGGCTGAGTAACAAGAAAAGTTAACTCATGCATGAGGCTATATATCAAGAAAAGTTACCCTCTGAGGTTGAGTATCAAGAAAATTAAAGTTTTGTATGACTATTTTTTAACAGAATTTTAACCTTTTTCTCTGTGCTCTTTTTCAAGACAAATATTGCTTTCACTATGAACTGAACATGTGCACATTGCAATTTTTAAAATATAGATTTCACTGTCACAGAAATAAGAAAGTTTAAGTTAATGCTTGAATTAAATATTGAAGTAGAGGAGTTAGATGTATACCAATCATTCAGCAATTATTATAATCATAAGCACTGCAGAATGTATTATATCCCTTTCCTTTGCCCAGTATTCCTTACTGTCCTCCAATGAGGTATTGTGCCCCAATGGGTCTGAATATTGAACTGAGACTATTTGAGGTCTTGTGCCCCAGTGGGTCTGAATATTGAACTGAGACTCTCCCTCCTTTACATCAGTTCTACAACAGTTTAAAAGTTTTATACCAGTTCTATAACAGTTTTAAAGTTTGATACCTGTTCTATAACAGTTTTAAAGTTTGATACCAGTTCTATAACAGTTTTAAAGTTTTATACCAGTTCAATTCTTAGCATCTATAAAAAAAAAAATGCCCATGCTATCTGTATTGTCACTATTTCTGTTTTATCAGTGTAAGGGGATGCAATCCTTTGTGATTTTTTCCAAACAAAATCCATTTTTCTTCAGGATAAAATATTCATTTAGAAATGTGATTTTCATGTTTTGCTATGTAGTTTGTGTTTTCTTCTGTGCCACAGTTTTATTTCTAGCAAATTTTTGAAATGTTATTGTATTGGAAACATTACTTGACTCATGTGAATATAATATTGCATATGAGAGTTGGAGAAAGGGAGCTAAGATCTTTTTTATTGTTTTATTTTTATGTTTTACATTAATTTTGTTGTAGTTGCAAGTGGTTTAGTTGTTCATGTTGTACTTTTTCCTGTTGTTTTGATGTGTGCGTGTGCGCACGTGCGTTTTTGAGGAATAAAAGATAGAGATTAAGTGTTGAATTATTCACTTTTTAAAATAGATATATTTATTTAATTTTATTATATTTTATCATTGTGTATGGGCTTAGTATGTTCTTGTTAAGTATTTAGAAATTATTTGTTTGTTTTGCCTTTCTTCACTTCTATTGTTTCTTCATGCCTTGCTAACAAATTGCTCTACTCATTATGTGTAAAAGAAAAAGTATACAGAAAATAATTTATGCATCTTCCTACAATACACATTTAAAAATAAATGTTTTATTAAATAATTAAATATTCTATATCAAACATTGTTTCAAGTCTTTGTTATATATTAAATTGTGCTTCGTGACTAAAAGTTGTCAAATATGAATAATAAACTCTGCAATTTATTTTTATTGCTGTGCTTTTATCTCTACTTATTACAATTGCTATTCATTATCACCACCATCACCACTATACCACTATCACCACTTTAGCACCAACACCACTATACCACCAACACCACTTTACCACCAACACCACTATACCACCATCACCACTTTACCACCAACACTACTTTACCACCATCACCACTATACCACCATCACCACTTTACCACCATCACCACTTTACCACCAACACTACTATACCACCATCAACACTATACCATCAACACTATACCACCAACACCAGTTTACCACCAACTCCACTATACCACCATCACACCACCTCTATTCTTACCTCCTGTATCACAACCACCACTGCCTTTAGAACCACTGCTAATTTTACTATAAATAAAGAAATAATTTTGATTAAAACTGACTTGCCAACATTAAAAAAGAATGAAAATATATAACATTTGCTTGTCATAATAAAAAATCATAAAGAGCATGATAATTTCAAAGTTGAAAATGGTTATTTTCTAAGTAATTGGGCTGTTGTTGTACTATTTAAAAAATAACACTATATAATATTTAATTTAATGTGTGTATTTTTTAAATATAACAATGATTTGATAAGGCATAAAGACCTAAAATTAAAAGTTGCTAAAGTTGCACTTCTGGGTAAAATCTGCTGTACTGTTTAAAGGCTCTGTTTCCTCCTTAAAACTGCAATAGTCATAATTACAGAATGCAATTTCTCTTAGTATTGTCTGCATTTTACATTAAATTATTTTGTGTTTCTTTATTATAGGGTGAATACCAGCCTTTGCCAGATCCAAACAACCCAAAGGATGCTCCAGAGACCTATGTAGTCCAAAGATACATTGAAAACCCTTATCTAATAGGCGGGCGAAAGTTCGATATACGAGTTTACGTTTTGGTCCAATCGGTAATATATTGTGTGGAGGCAAAAGGGGAAAATGTGTAACATAGCTTTTAGTTATGATATTTATATTATTTTTATATTCATATTTTTAAAAATTATTTTTATGTATTCTGTGCAGATATTCTGAATGTATGTTCCATTAAAATGTCTTCTAATTTTTCTCTCATTGATTTTAATTGTTCTCTCCCAGTACAATCCAATGAAGGTTTGGTTGTATCGAGGAGGATTTGCCAGATTTTCCAACACCCGTTTTTCTCTGGATTCCATTGAAGACAATTGTATCTTTAAAAAAAAGTATAAAGTGATGCAAGAAAATTTACTGTTTTGTTTTATTTCATATATCTGTATATTGATTTTAATAATCCAGTGTCAGAAAAAATGTCAGAATACTTTCCTTACAAGTGATACAGATATACATCTGACAAATGTTGCTATACAAAAAACAGCACCTGATTACGATCCAGAGAAAGGCTGTAAGTGGTCAACACAACAGCTCCGCATGTATCTGTGTGCAAAGCATGGAACAAACCTTGTTAGTTAGCAGTTCACTTTCCATGTTATTCATGATTTGTGTGTGTGTGTGTGTGTGTGTGTGCGTGCGTGTGTGTGTATATATGGCAGGATTTATTAGTATTTAATTTGAAATTTATTTTCTGGTTCAGTATTAACACTTTTGATTTCATCCTGAGCTGACAGTACTATGTTATGCCAAAACTGTTATAAATGTAGTTTCTAATTTTAGCCTAGAGTCACATAGGTGAAGGACAATAGGAAAAGCAATCCATTTGTTCTTTCAACATATTGGCTGCCAAATTCAGTTGCTTTTCAAGATCTGATATCTGTTACTGTATGACTGGTGTGACCCAGGGTTGTCCTTGTCCATCTGGTATGACCAGGGTTGTATCATTCATTTGGTATTGCCATCTGGTGTGAACCAGAATCCCATCTTAATCCAAATAGTGTGACCAAAGGTTGCCCTTTTTCACATGGTATGACCTAAGATTCTGTTCTTATCTGACTGATATGACCTAGGGTTCTGTTCTAGTATGTCTGGTGTGAACCAGAATCCCATCTTAATCCAAATAGTGTGACCAAAGGTTGCCCTTTTTCACATGGTATGACCTAAGATTCTGTTCTTATCTGACTGATATGACCTAGGGTTCTGTTCTAGTATGTCTGGTGTAAACCAGTGATTCCAGCCATGTCTGACTAGTGTGACCCAGAGTTCCATCCTTGTTCAACTGTTGTGGCCAAGGTTTCTGTCCTTGTCTGACTCAGGACTGTCTTTGCCCAGCTAGTATGGTCCAATTGGTAAGAACCAGGGTTCCATTACTTGCTGATTTTGCTGAAAATGTTTTTCATGGTGGCATCACATAGTTTCCTTTTGCCTCTCATGTATTCATACAACTATTGTACAGGGATTTTGTCTCATGTATTTATACAACTATTGTATAGGGATTTTGTCTCATGTATTCTTACAACTATCGTACAGGGATTTTGTCTTATGTATTCATACAACTATTGTACAGAGATTTTGTCTTATGTATTCATACAACTATTGTACAGGGATTTTGTCTCATGTATTCATACAACTATTGTACAGGGATTTTGTCTCATATATTCATACAACTATTGTACAGGGATTTTGTCTCATGTATTCATACAGGGATTTTGTCTGATGTATTCATGTACAACTAATGGTCTCATGTCACCATCACCTTGACACAGTTTGAATGTGTTTGTTAACTTTGAATTAGATCAATATATATTTTAAAGCTGTCACTGGAAGATCTAGGTTAAAGTCTTTGACTTCTAAATGCTCACTTATCAAGGATTTGATAAAACTCATTTTTCCAGTCTTTCTTTTATGATAATTAAAAAATCAAAGCATTTAAACATCAGACAAGCATTTGCTAAATGAAAAGAGAAGTAATAAGACGCACTGCTAGTTCTTGTGATTTTGTCATTGTTATATTGGAATAAAAGTGCCACTAATGCACACACACATACTTGTGTCACTAATATATATACTCATATAAATATATTTATTAGTGTGAAACTAGTAAACACACATATATACTCACACATCTGCTCTGCACACTGAATCCAGTCTTCTTTTTTTGTAATATTTTATTTTTATTTTTTTTGTGGGGCTAAAGGTGAAGAAGATTTTTCAAGAAATTGACAATATCATTATACGAAGCCTGCAGAGCGTGCAGAAAATCATCATTAATGACAAGCATTGCTTTGAGATGTATGGCTATGACATTTTACTGGACACCCATCTCAAACCGTAAGAACTGTTTCTTTAGCTTCATTGAGATTTCTCAAAATGCAGTTAAAATGTCCTTGAAATCAAAACTATTATGAATGCAATTTAATTATTTAGACAACATACTTGATGACTAGAAAATATTTTGCCAGTGTTTCCCAAGTTATATATACAATTTGTGAGTCAGATTGGGAATGTTCAAAAACAGAAACTGCAGTTTCTATACTTTATGTTGTTGCAGATGGTTAATTGAAATCAATGCCTCACCATCATTGACATCAAGTGGCACGGATGACTACGAGCTCAAATGTGGATTGCTGAATGATGTTCTCAATGTTCTTGATCTAGAAAACAGGTGGGATTGTGTACTTTGGGGGATGGGGGTGGGTATTAATATCAAAGCAATAGTTGCAAGATTTCATTTTTGTCATCAGTTTATTTTTAAATGTTTAAGATGCATTAAAGTGAATGTATTTTTCTCACCTTAATTTCTTATTTAGAGAGTGTGTGTGTGTGCATGCGCGCACACATTTAATTTGCAATCTTTAACATTTCTGTTATTTACAAAATATATATTTTTTTATATTGTTATATATTTAAATATTGTTATCATATTCTCTGCTTTATTACTTTCATCTTAGAGATAACATTTTATGTTTTGTTCATGAAGTTTTAGCTTGAAAATAAAAGATACAAATTGTTATAGTTATAATTATATAAAGGGAGATAGTTCTTACTGTTGGTCTCAGAATTAAAATACTGTAATTCTTACTGTTGTACAAAACTTCAGTGGTGAGAGTTTTTTTCTTGTTGGACTTGGAACTAGGGTGTTATAGTTCTTACATATCTGCAGACTGAAAGGACGAGAGAAACGTGTTGGTGGTTGGGACCTTCTGTGGGACGATGGCTTGGTTTTGTCAGAGGAAGCAACCTCAGATATGGGAGTTTCTACAGTTTCAACTGCAAACTCTTTTCTTGGTAAAATGTGCATTTCTTGTTACCACTTTTTGGAGGCACACATATTATGCTGATTTATCAAGCTTATATATGAAAATAATAATAATTGTATATTATAAGCACAATGCTGTTAAACTTATGCATCTTTCAGTGATCATCTTTATAATTTTGGTTTTTATTTGTTTGCATTGTAATCCATTTCTGATTTAACTTTAAACCAAACTACAAACTGCTACTATTATTATTACTACTACTACTACTATCACCACTGATTAGCACTGACTGTATGATTATTCTTTCTATTAGTATTAACTGTATGATTATTCTTACTATTAGTATTGACTGTATGATTATTCTTACTATTAGTATTGACTGTATGATTATTCTTACTATTAGTATTAACTGTATGATCATTCTTACTATTAGTATTAACTGTATGATCATTCTTACTATTAGTATTGACTGTATGATTATTCTTACTATTAGTATTGACTGTATGATTATTCTTACTATTAGTATTAACTGTATATTCTTACTATTAGTATTAACTGTATGATCATTCTTACTATTAGTATTGACTGTATGATTATTTTTATTATTTGCATTAACTGTATGATTATTCTTACTATTAGTATTAACTCTATGATTATATTCTTACTAGTTCTATTGACTGTAAGATATTTCTTATTATTATTACTATTTTTGAATGTTGAGAATTTTTGTATCTAACCATATAAAAATGGAGTGACATGGTTGATATACGGAGCTCTGAGAAAAATCCTAGTAGTGTTCTGAATTTCTTTTGTAAACACTTCTTACTTACGTAAAAGCAAATGAGTACTATTTCACAACATAGAAACAGTGAAAGACCAGAGAGAAGAGAAATACAATAATCACTTTGAAAGAGTACTGGTGAATACTCAAGGTTTTTTTGTAGTATCACCAGTGAGAAACTTGCAAATAATGCTGATTCACATCACTCAAAGTATTTGCTCTACAAGTATTTCAGATTTAAGTTTTAGGGAGAGACATCTGTCAAAAGGTGTCCCTAGATTTCTAAGGGACTGAGTTAATTTAATGGTAGTATCACCAATATTTATTACCTGGAAGAAATAAGGACTGAGAAACTTTTAGGAGCAACAAGCATGTTTTCTTTTAACATCATACATATATAACTTATTCCTCAACATCCAAGACAGCTTCAGAAACATGTCTTAATACTTTGGATGGTGACAATAGATAGATGTATTCAAAAAATGAATCAGAAGACACATTAATAAAATGTTGCAAATGATACAATAATATAATGTAACAGAATGTAAAAATTTCACACACTAATAAAATGTAACAGTAGATGCATTAATGAATTGTAACAGTAGAATGTATTAAAAGTAGATACATTACGGAAATGTAGCATAGATGATGTATTAATGAAATGTAACAATAGATGTAGTAAAGAAATGCAACACAGTAGATGTATTAATGAATTTTAACAATAGATGCAATGTCCCTGCACTACTTTACAATTATTTGCTATTCTGTCTACAGGATGTAAAAACGATAGACGAGAGCAACTTCGAGAAATGTATGCATTGAATGCACATGTCAAGAAGCCATCTGGATGAAATAGGAGATTCTCTTTGACATTTTGTCTTGTACAGACTTGTTTCTTTTAAATCAATTTACACAATATATATTTATAATTTTACAAATGCACACACACACACACACACATTCATATCTCCAACACACACTCTAGCTCATATATTTTTGCAGTTGTATACAGAAGCATGTGTGTGTTTGTTTTATCATCTTAACATTCTCCTCCTAACACCATCATAGAAGTTGAAATTTGCAAAAAGAATTTTGATCTGACTATGCTACCCCCACTTAATATGCAACAATCATATTGTCTCAAGCTTAACATTAAGCCTTATATTAGAATTTTAGGCAAAAAGAAAAACAACTAGAATTCTAGAAAAAGTGATAAGCCAAATAAAATATAATTGATAACAAACTGTATACTTACATAAGAAAAATATACCAGGAGAAAACCTAAAGCTGTATGTATTATGTATTATTACTTTACCAGATCATTTCTTGGAACTGAGGTAGTGTGATGTCATAATGCAGTTTTGTAATGTTAGAAAAGTGCCACAGAATTACAGCTTAGTGAGATGTGATTATAAATGTTTTGCAGCATTCCATTGTTAAAAGTTTGTCTTCTAATGCCGTGAAGTATTTATATGGTTAATACCAATGTTAGGAACTAGTTGCATTGCTGTTTCAATTAATACCATGAAGTATTTATATGGTTAATACCAATGTTAGGAACTAGTGGCATTGCTGTTTCAATTAATGCCATGAAGTATTTATATGGTTAATACCAATATTAGGAACTAGTTGCATTACTGCTTCAATCAATCAATTAACATCATTGACTATAAACAAGTGAAAAGCACAAGCACTTATGACAGGAATTTGGGTAGTTACCTGCACAGCAAATGATTTCCTGATTATCTATTGCCAAATGTCTAGCTTAAGGTCAGACAGCTTTTAAAAATGTTCATGTCTACCTCATGAAAGCCTGGATTCACAAATGCTAATTCATTCATGTATGCTGACGTAAATGTGTCCATCAATGGTTGACAACGTAAAAAAAAAATCTATCCATATGTCTGTCAGGAAAATAGAGAAAGAAAAGAATTAACTGACAGTATTGCAAAATTACTTTTTGTATTATACATATTTTAAAAATAACTTTTCAGCATAACACAGTATACAGCCTGAATCTTTGTAATCTTATGTGGTCTGAGCTCCAATTTCTTTGCTTTTACAGCTAGAAGAATTTCTGTAAAGTTAGAGTACCTCTTTATTCATCCACTCTTTGTCTAGACCAGACTCAGTGAGAAAAAAATAAGCTTTGTTATAACTGCCAGATAAATATTTGGAAACTAAACAAAACAAAATCACTCTCACCTGATAACTTATAGGTGAGAGATTAAAAATATAAAAAAAAGGTAAATGTAAATAATAATTATGAAAGTTATTCTATTTTGTTTGTTATTATTTAAAATGGTTGAGAGTTAACAAATGTGTAAAGGAGCATGAGGAAACTTAGAAGCAAACTTATTTAACTACATCTCACTTCTTAAAGAGACAACTGTGTATATATAATCTCATTATCTGCAATGTTGTTATCTACAATTTTGTATATCCATGCTCATATTCTGATAGAAGAAGCTTATAACTATTATTACTATTCCTGCCAGGCAGGAGTTATTAATTTTTACAAAAGGTAAAGACTTCAAGTCATTTTTCTATAATGAGATGTTTGAACATCAAACTTTCACTTATCTAAATGCCTGCCAATTAAATATGTAATTAAAATGTAAACCTATGGTTCAGATTTTACAAAAGAGACACTTAGAAAATATTTCAATTGGTTCTGTATACATGTATTAATCATCTTGTGCCTTAATTCATTTGAAAAATAACTGTATTGTATGAATTAGATAAAAAGTTTTGAAGAGCCAGAGTGTTTAAATTCCTTGGAATGGAACTGTGATTCTACCAACCTTTCATTTTTCACATACTTTTTTATACATGCACTGACTTTAAAACACAATCCTGTGTTTAATATTAATAACAAGACATCTTTGTGTGTCCATATCTCTCTCTCTCTCTTCCCCCTTTCTTTGTGTATATGGTTACATGTGTATGCATAAGTGTGTGTGTGTGTGGTGTGTGTGTGGTGGGTGTGGTGTATGTGTGGTGTGTGTGTGGTGTGTGTGGTGTGTGGTGTGTGTGGTGTGTATAAAAGAGAAAGACCATGCAGTGTGATGATCTGAAGCATGTGGAATTTAAAGTTAATCTTTTGATTTTTTTAATAAGAGAGTATTGTTCGCATCAGAGACAGCTAATAATGAAGTTACAGCACTGTCCAAGTGTCATTTATTTCTACTTCAATTAATTTGGCCTGTGTTCCATTTCTTATGGTTTAATTATCAGTGTCTCTAATTACTGGATATCAAAGAGTTTCTATAAATGTCAAGTATCCATTAGTGACAAAGTAGCCCTTGGAGATCTTCACAGTTCCTTCTCTCAGATCTGGGTGCAATAATTGAAGATGGTGGAGGTGAGGTGAATGTACACAATTTGCTACAGCTTTTATGTGCTATTTCAAAATAAAAATACAGTGATTAAAAAGAAATAATTACATACTAATTAATTAACTATTAGCTAGAAGATTAACTCAAAACTATGACTGGCTATCAATCTTTTTGCTCACTTCCTACTGTTGGGGGGAAAAAAAATATTCACAAATATATATTTGACTATAAAAGTCTTGTTTATTTTCCTTTAAAACAAATTTTCAATCATTACAACTGTATCTTAAGCTGCAATAAATATATGTTTGTGCTTTATTACTCACACTTTTAAAGAGTAAGCTTTGTTTTTGTCCATAATACACCTCATGCTTATAATGTGTACAGGAAAACCTGCAATAAGTTATTTAAAAATGTGTGTGGGTGTGCGTGTGTGAGAGAGAGAGGGAGAGAGAAACAAAGTCATTAATACTGATATTTTCCTCAAGTCATTTTAAAATCCAAGAATGGTTGAGAGATTCATTTTAAAGTCAGTAACACTCTGCATCTCTGGAGAGACAAGCAATGTCAAATCTATATAGTGAGATATTTCAAGACAGGAAAGGTTAAATGATTTATAATTTATTACTTTAATGGCATCAGTGTGCACTTTGTTAATTTTGCTTCAGCCATGAGGAATCCCTTAACAATCTTATGCTGGCGATTCAACAAGGCAAATATAAGAGCAGCCTTTTTGATGGTGGTGGTTCTCTGGCAGCAAAAACATTACATCATATGGTAAAATTGTATTAAATGAAGTATTACAAATAATGTTTATCCGCTGTGTATTATGCCTATTTCTGAAATACCATATGTCTATCATTATTGCACTTCAATGGAGAATTATACTTCTAAATGTTACAGCAGTTATTAATTTATGACTGCAGCATCTCATATTTGTCATAGTTTGTATTGGAATTGTACACATATTTATAAATATGATAAAATAAAACAGCCTATAAGACTCATTTTTTTTTTCACATTTGTCTTCATTTTTATTTGGTTTTACACTTCAGTATACAGTTCCCTTGTATTTAGCAACTTTCTGAGATTAAGCTGCAGTTCACATATATATATAT
The DNA here is from genome assembly GCA_028829895.1 of Sinotaia quadrata. Classification (NCBI taxonomy): domain Eukaryota; kingdom Metazoa; phylum Mollusca; class Gastropoda; order Architaenioglossa; family Viviparidae; genus Sinotaia; species Sinotaia quadrata. The sequence continues at coordinate 130,580,468 of CM054181.1, forward strand.
ATATTATAAGTTACTCATAAAAGTTAGATACCAATTACACCCCAACTGAAAGCGATACCAATTTCAAGTACACCCCAAGCATACTGATTCTCACATGGGTGCCTGAAGCAACCTGGGTGACCCAAAATGTTGTGTAAAATAAAATAAAAGAATTTGGTGTGACCTATGCCAATACTCTGCCCTAGAACTATACAAATGATACTCCTATGCCAATACTCTGCCCTAGAACTATACAAATGATACTCCTATGCCAATACTCTGCCCTAGAACTATACAAATGATGCTGTTGATATGTCAGAATTATGCCTATAAATCTATAGATATATATATTTATCAACCATTCTCTTAAAAGGGTGACCCCAAAAAATGGTGTGAGCAGAAAAGGTGACACAATGCACCCAGAAACACTCTCTCTCTCATGATCGATTGATAGATAAGAGACATACATATATAGATAGATAAACAGACAGATAGATAGGCAGAGGAATAACAGAACATGAAATATTTTTGAATGTCTTGTGAAAATATTAAGGAACTCAGATCTGTGGTAATATGGTCATTTTTTTTCCCCATTCTTCATTAAAGCCAAAATTCTTGAGTAGTTTATTCTCAATATGATCTGTAGCTTGCTAAATATGGTATCTTGCCACTACTTCTATCAAGCTGAATATATTTAAATGTCTATTTCAATAAAGGGCACAAATGTCCTTTCAACTTTTGAAAAAATAAAACAATCAAATGAAAATCTATCAACTGTCGCAACTACAATTACGAATGATAATGCACTCTCAGCAATTGCTACAGCTAAAAATTGTAAAATTATGAATTAAAATTCACCTCTTATCACCTGTTATACTCAAATTATGAATAAACAATTATAATACTGTATTCCAATGAAGTCACTTATACTGTTAGGCAATTAAAGATTTCCAGAAAATATCTTAAAAGTGTTCATACCACCTATTTTAAATAGCAAGTCTTTTCTGCATTTGTAAACATCAAAAAAAGGGGGAAAAAAAATCATAACTTGTATCAATTCTTAACAAGAAAATTCAACGGCAGAATTTTAATTCAAACTGATAAACATATGCAGTATGTGTATTGAAATGTTATAATTAGTTTGGTATTTTTCCTGTCATAATTTTCAATGCTTTGGTAGTTAAATTAATTAAAAATTAAATTAAGATATTATTCACTGCCTCTTCTGCTTTTAAGTCTAGTAAACTTTGAAGTGAACAACTTTCAAGTTCTAATTGTTTTCAAAAGAAGTTTAAATTCTGTCATGCTAAAGTGATATTTTGGGTGAGTTTTCAATTCTCTTTTTTTAAATGTTTACAAATTAAGTTTAGATCTTAATAATGGCTGTACAACGTAAGTTCTCAAACCTCCTTTAAACTTTACAACTTAAAATAATTTGTCTTAAATTTATTTTGGGAAAAAATAGCTAGCAGCAATAAATCAAACCAAGTCAACACACAATATAAATTATGAATATAGGTAATACCCTTTTTGAAGACATAAGTATTAATAAACCAGTCTATATTACAAGATATCAACAGAGCATCACTAAACAAAAGATAGACTATAAGTTGACGATATTAAAATCAGTTTGTTGTATTGTCTCGATGAGGTGGTGCTTTTCCCCGTATGTAGCGAGCATCTTGTGGCACTAGATTAGGGATTCCATTTATGATGGGGTATGCTACATCCAGCTCATCACAAATCAGTTCATTCTTCTCTCTGTCATATCTGCAATAAACAAGACAGCATGCGGTCAAATTGGATAAAAAATAACGACTGAAAGATATATTATTTTAATACATGTAATAATCACCATGGCAGACCCTTAGACCACTAATTTTCTGTTATTTGAAAGTGTGAGGCATTTCAATATCGTTAATATTTATCATAATTATGTGCCAGATATTTACTAAATTTATGGTGCAATGAAAATGATTAAGCACAAATTACTAGCCCACAAGTACTAGAAATGGGAAGACCAATAAAGCAATTGATGTATACAAAGAGAATCAGTAAAATCAAAGTGATTACCCCAAAACTAATTATGCAAGCACCTTTGCTTTAATATGCAGCAGTGTTTATCAGATATGAACACATAAAAAACGTTTTTCTTTGAAAACAATTACTGCTGATAAGGAAAGTGTATATCTGAGTCCAATACAGAAAGGAGAATTTTTTTTTTAAATGTCAAAGTCCAACCCTTCTTCAACAATATTTTTCAAAAGCCTTGAGTTTGTCATCAACTGCATAATTTATATGTATTTGTTTTGCAGCAAAGATTCTTGCATAATCATTCTATTTTTTTGTCCATGCTTAAGTCTTTGCTGGTTACCTAGAACATATAGTTCAAGGCCAGCCACTCTGCTAATTTACTTAAAACCACAGTTAAGTGACAGTCACTCCACTGATTTACTTAGATCACAGTTAAGTGACAGTCACATTGCTGATTTACTTAGACTACAGTTTAATGACAGTCACTTCTGATTTATTTACACCACAAAATTAAGTGACAGTCACACTGCTGATTTACTTAGACCACAGTGACAGTCACTTCAGCTGATTTATTTACACCACAAAATTAAGTGACAGTCACTCTGCTGATGTACTTAGACCACAGTTTAGTGATCCTCACTCTGCTGATTCTCTGATTCTCTTAGATGATACAGTTTTGCAACAGAGTCTAAATATTGTCTTTCTTCGCTGAAATATACTTGAAATTTACTTTATTAATCTAAAATAACATGAAGTAAATTTACAAATAAACTACTGTAGTATATGTAAATACATGTATTAATTAATAACAATGTAAAAGAAAATATTATGTGCACACTGTCAGTGTTATTTGTTGAAGGTAATACAAAGGTAAACGTGCATAGGATAAGAAAAGAACTTTTTTCCATTATAAAATTCACACTCTTCTATTTACACTCAAAAGTATTATCAGTGTTTCTGACATCCCATTTTGTTTAAAATTCAAGAAATAGAAACGATATGAAAGACTTTTCATACCTTTTATATTTATACTCAATCATATTGCATTTTATCCATGCGGGGTGGAGTGGGGGGAATGTTCTGACATCAGCCATAAAGTGAAAATCAAGTATAAACAAAACTACAATGATTATAAGTACAGCATCCACATGGTGAAGTATGATATGATGAATACTGATACATGCTGCAATGGATATTTTTTTCTCTTCCCCTGGCAACACTTTTTAACATCATTAGAGTGTGATGTCAATCCAAATAATGGGCCATGTTAGGGTGATGGAAAATGAGTCATACTTATTCTGCTTATGTTTAAGAAGCCGATTGCTTAGACACATCTGCTGCTAGGTGCTTTATCTTGCAAAACATGCTCATCAACAACCATCATTGCTGTTTGTGAGTTGCTACATTTATTGGTACAGTATCAAATTGTCCACAATACTCTGTTGATTCTGAGATTTCATTCCACATACAGGAAGTATTTAACAATTAAATCATTCTAGTGTTTGGGTGAGCATTAGATGGAGTACATGTTCTCTGCTTGCATACAGGGACCAAGTTGTGCAAAGAAAAATCATGAATCTTTTAAATAAAATCTATTAACTACACTCAGTGTGGCAAAATGCTGAGACTGTGGGTGACAGGCATGCAGGAATTGATGGTGAATGAGGGAACGGCAATCTCACAAAACTTCGCTTCTTCCGAATACTTATACTGAATTTGCCTAACTTAAATGTACATAAGGTGCAACACCACTTTAGATATAGAATAATAATAATATATATATATAAATTAAATGCCATTCTTTTAAAACAGTATTTATTATCTGCTTTAGATTTCTTATTATAAACCAATAGCACCAATGAACTTGTTTCCAATTTTCTTTAATATTGTTAAACAATAAAAACAGCTGTAGCATTATGTGAGGTTATTGCATAGCTTCAAAGTTTCACTAGGCAAACCCCAAAATCTGACTTTTTAAATGACTCTACCTTAAATTTATATTTCAGAATTATTTGATCATCAAACAATTTAAATCTGATCAAATATGACAAGTGCTGATTGACTTCACCTTAGTTCTTTCTTTGATAAAGGGCAGACTAAGTACTGGAGCATTTTTTCATCGAATTTTCTTTCAGTATTTGCAGAACTTGTGTCTTGAGACTGGTTTCGAGTGTGTGATGCAGATAAGACTAAGGCTGACTGCAGATGTGGAGTCTGTTGCAGGCTTACCACTATCTCTGTCATCAAATAAGATGTCATAACCATGAAAAGTTATTTGTTAAGACAATGTTTACAATTTTGCTGCATTTCCTCTTTTTTCTATTAACTGTAGCTTTTAAAATAATTACAGCATATTTTATTTAGTGCTTTATAGCATAAGACAAAAAGTGATAAATCATATTACTTTACAGTCTCAAAAATGTTTACTGTTATAACTGTACTATCTGATCCAAATCTGAAATCCATTTATTGTCTACACGTAATTAGTAAAGGTTTTATTGTTAATGTTTTCGTAAAATATTCAACTATTAATGTAAAATATATAGAGAAATGTAAACTGATAAAAATAAACGAATTATAACTACAGATAAACCCAATTAACCAGTCATATTATTATTAATAGCAATTGAGAGTTGTTAAGCCACACAATGTCATCTGTTCTGGCAAAAGAGGCAACTAGCATACATAAAACTATTGTGGACATGAGTTATCTGTACCATCCCAAAACAGCTAAAGTCCTAAACAAACAAGCAAAATTCATATTTCTTTTTTTAATAATCAATTATACACCAGTCTTAAGGCAGAGTTCGAATCTACATGCCAAATCAATATGTGTGTGTGTGTGTGTGTGTGTGTGTGAAGCATACACAATTCTAATGCCATTAAATATAAAACTTTGTGTATTTTAAAGTCAATTAAATACAGTTTAACCAAGGCACTTATTATATCAACAGGCATTTGACAAAGTGACTTATGGGTTATTCACGTGAAATTAGGCCTAAATAAAATTACAGAATAGTTTGTTTGTTTTTTTTAATGTTATTTGATTTGTTCATCGAACTAGACTTAAAGTGCAAACTGATTCAATGCACCATAGAAACTTCTTTTATGGTGTCTTTAGCTCTTGAAATGCCTTGTGTTAATTGCACACATTCATACTTTTAACAAAGTACTTGTAGATTCCAGTGGCACTGCACACGTACGCCATCTTTAGGGAGTCATTGTTATACATGTTACTTGATGCTATTTGGAGATTTTGCATAAGTACAGGCAGAGTCATACAATGTTTAATTATCATCTTGAACGCATTTATACTATATTGTTTAAAGAGTTTAATGTTACTAATTAAATCGCTTACAAAATTACACAAATATTTACTGCTCCCTAATAGAGTCGTCAGAAACAAAATGGCGGAGTATGTTATTTTGCATGTTATTTCTGTCAATTTAGATTGTTTTATTGTTATCATTACATTACTAAAACATTTATTTATTTTTCACTTTAATTTTAATTTATGACTAGAGTTAACTAATTGACAGTAAAATTATAAGTGTTCGTAATCTTTTTTGCTTGACCAAATTCATATGGTGGCTGTAATTTGTACGGAATTGGTGTTGCAATAAACCACATTGTAGTTATTGCTTTGTTTACTTACTGTATATACACTCTTTAGGTCTATAAAATTTATCAAATATGCGTATTCAAGCATGTACTTGATCTTGGAAAATTGATCACTAAATCGATAACCAATCAGTAACTTTTAGTTTGCAGGAAAGAAAACTGAAAGATGCACAGATGCGTGCAACCATAAATCAGAAACTTGTTGAAACTGGAGAAAGAGAACGGTAATAATTCTTCCCATCAGTATTATCTGAAAACATATTTCTTAGTTTTTAATCACTAATAACTAATCCTGTCACTATAATAAATTATAAATAAGAAAACTTTGGGCTAAAATAAAATAATACATTAAAAAATAAATAACAAACAATAATAAAATAAAATAATACACTAATAAATAATAAACAATAATAAAATAATACATTAAATGTTTTGTATTCTGTAGATGCGATGATCAACCTTATATAATCTTTGAAATAAATTTTCTTTGGTGTGACTATGATCCTGAGTTTGTCTGGCATAACATTTTTGTTCTCCACTAAATTCTTGTTTATCAGGCATGCCTTGGGATTGGTTATATGCCAGATGATCAAGTATGCCTATAAAAATAGGTTTGGACATAGAAAAGCACTATATTTTGTGTACAATCATACAGAGTAAACTTAACAATTAGACATGATATAAATTCATATATTTTATTTGTATTACTTGTTCAATTATTCTCTGTACCCTTGCTTAAAGATTTTATTCATTTCAATTTTTCCTTTATAATTTATAAATTTAATTTTGATTTTTTCAGTAGATCAGCTCTAAATAAAACTCACAGTAATAGTTTTACAGTAAAATTTAAAGAAAATTAATGTTTGTTTGTGTGTGTCAGAGTGACAACATATATATGTATATATGTTTACATGTTCAAGATTCAGTCAAAAATTTCCTGGTAGATTTTGTTGTACTCACCACATATCTGCAGATGGTTGTAATGTAATTCTGTATTCAGAGGTGTTTATTTATTATAGTAATTAAAGTATGGTCAACTATTTTATCTGTATATCACTATATGATAAAATTAACAAAGAACAAGTGTATGTAAACACTAAATGACTTTGCAAAGTAATTACTATCTCAGAAACAAAATGCACTATCATTAGTTGAAAATACAACTTTGGCCTGAGGTTACAGCTGTTGTACATTTTTATAAAATGCATGTTTGACTGACAGAACCAGCCCAGAATTAGTTATTAGTATTACTGTAGAATGAAGAGAGTTTGCATTTATCATTTAATTTAACTTAAATGATATACCGTAACAGTATATAACTGTAAAATCTGCAGTGCTGTAACTGACTTGTGCTTGTGTTCTAGGTTGAAAGAGTTGCTGAGAACCCGACTAATTGAATGTGGCTGGCGCGACCAGCTCAAAGCCCAGTGCAAAGGTAAGTAAACAGACTTGTGGACAGGACTCATTTCATGAAGCTTCTCTTTCAGTTCCAAAAAAAAAGCAGACTTAACTTTTATTTTATATATTATTTATTAGTGATTGCGCAACATTTTATTGACCAGATGCCCAAAGTTTTCATTGCTGCATCACATCCTCTGTACGATTTAGTGAAAGGGGATGTAAACTTTTGACTTAAATCATGGCACTGATGAATATTTTGAGTGACAAAATATTAAGGTGAATACTATAAAGTCTTTACAGTACCATAAAAGTTTTACCAATTTCTTTGCTAATTTTATCAAGAGGAGCTGCTATTTAAACCGACTAAAAATGATGTTAACAGTGCTGGTCATCAAGATTTGCAATATACCGTTTAACACAAAAATCTCTCATTCAAAAAGTATTTATTTACATAGCTGATACTATTCTGTGTTTATTTTCATGCCTTAAATGACCTTATTATTTCTTGTAGATTCATTGTTCAATATTTTCCTCAAGATTTTCATAATATACCATGAATTAATTTATCAGACATGGTAATCTATTGCATGCATATTTTTGAAAGACATAAAGATTTGTTTGATGTCCAATACATATTTTTATTTTGTTATTATTGATTATGAAATATAAACATTTTCTTTTAAAAACTAAATTGATCTAGAATATTTTGAATATTACTGAAAGTAAAGTTTAGCTAAAATAGCCACTCATCATCATGAAATTCATGCTTATCTTTTCAGACTACCACCAAATGAAAACTAATTCACTTATGAGCAATTACGTTTTATATTTTATGTGATTAAATAATGAAAACAATTATGTATTTTATATTCACTATATTTCTTGCAGTGCAGTATAGAAAAGATAATTGGTATCTGTTAACACTCATTTATTTGAAAATACAAGGAGACAGAATGTTCCAGAAACCCCCTAACAAGAATGATGAAAATCATTAATTATTATAAGCATCATTTCCTCTAATATTTTTCCTGTGTGCAGAACTTTTCCCTGTGTGCATGGAATTTTGAAACTGCTGCGCAGCATTTTCTAATGAGTTGTGTGACCATGCAGCCATGCACCTTAGATTTAGAGGGAACATTGATTATAAGATATTACAAAGAAGTAGTGAGGGGGGGGGGGTTGTTTTGTTTTCTTTGTGGTCTAAAATTGTTTTTTAATTACCGCAAAAAATATTCCACCACATTTTTCATTGTACTCTGAAACATTTCCTTTTCAGAGCATCCTTCCCTCCTCCAAAGAAAATGCTTGTGTTCATAGATGTAATGTCCAAAAATCTAACTGGAGTCAGAAATACTAATATCTATTTTATATATTATGCATATAATACTTGGTGCTGCTTTTAATTCATTTATTTTATGTGCCGTAAATATTACAGGATTATTTTCTTTGGCATGCAAGTTTTGTGGTCATGAGCATTTTTGTTGTCTTTAAGGTTAACTTGATAACTCACCCCTGAATACCAGCCATTGTTCTTAATTAATAGAACTAAATTAAAGAATCATGTTGAATTTTAAAACATTTGTTAAAATGATTGTTTTGTTTTTATTTAGAAATTGTACAAAGCAAAGGACTGGAACACATAACTGTTGATGACCTGGTTGCAGAAATTACTCCTAAAGGACGAGGTTAAGTACATGTGTAGAAACACTTCTTCTTGATGTGGGGGACGCTTCCGCCGCTTTCGCGCTTGGGTGGGGGGGAAGGACAGGGGAATGGGGGGAGGGGGGAGGTGCCTTTCTGCTGAATGCGTCCATTGCTAAAACATGTCTGGCTGGCAAAGGCGGGCTTCAAACTCGGTATTCCGTGGGTTGGAGTTGAAGTTGTTGTTTCTGGCATTGGTGTTGTTGTTGTTGTGGCCATTCCTGATGTTATAGTGAAGAGGGGAGTGTATTACAGAGCACAGGCTAGTAACACACCAGATCTGTACCTAGTGTGTGTGTGCGCCCAGGTTGTTCAACCTCCCTTCTTCCTCACTGGTGGCATTGGCGTTGTTGTTGCTGGCCAGTACAAATGGTCGAGCAACAGTTGGACCAGAAACTCTGTGCTAGAACTACTTTAAATATCCAAATTCTTAAAAATGATTGCTATTTAACTGTTATCCTACATTGATATAGATTGAAATTAATTGTCATGATTATTTATTTAGAACAGTTTAATCCCTTGTAAACATGTCAGAAAATTAGTACTTATTAAGTAGAATCAGTATTAAATTGTTTATTATTCTTTGACAGAGAGCCAAATTAGCTTTTAAATATTAATTACTAAGTATTTATTTTTCCTTCTAGTTTTTTATTTTTAGATTTTGTTTAATTTTGCCAAAGAAAATGTTTGGAAACATTCCAGTATTTACACACAATTGGCAGTATTTATTAAACTGATTACTTTTTATATTATATTTTTTCATTTTTTATTCTTTCTTTTCTCTATACAGCTCTTGTACCGGACAATGTGAAGAAAGAGTTATTGCAAAGAATTCGAACATTCTTGGCTCAACAATCAAGCATATAAAGCGTTCACTCAATTTTCTTCTCTCAACAGGCCAGCCATCTGCATTTTTCTCTTGTCTAATTTAGCATTCCATTCTGTCAGAAACAAAAGGAAAGTGAAAATTTAATAATAAATTAATCTACATACTGTTGAGAGCTTGTAAGAAGTAAACAGCAAATTGTTTGCAGTCATGGAGTTCAGCACAGATAACTGCTTCGCTGATGTACAAAACTTTTTTTGTACAATTAATTTATTGTTTGATGATATTGCCAGAATAAATTCATTTCTCTTTTTATTATTCAATCTTTGTTATAATAAGCAGTTTATTTTCCATATACTATCTTATTCAAGTCTAAATTATTAACTCATTTGATGGCTTTAAGACATTTATTTTCCATATACTATCTATTCAAGTCTAAATTATTAACTCATTTGATGGCTTTAAGACATTTAAAAAGCATTAAATATTTATTAAACCAGAACCTAGAATGAAAGCCAGTAAAAAATACAGTTTAATTGCATTTTAAAAATTAAAATAAAAAATTCCAGTGTTTATCAAACTGCTGTAGTCGTTTCATTGCTGTGTGTCGCTTTGTGTATTTGATTCTGTTACTTAGAGTTTTAAAAGAAACTGTAAGTACTCCATATTTTAACTGCTTACTCAGCAAATAAAATAATTGAAATGTTTTACCACCAACAGTATAGAAGTGTAAACTCAGTTGATTTTATGGACAAAATGACAGTGCTGCTTTTGAATACTGTTTACTTCTTTACAAATTGTTTTCACTTAAAACACCTCGTAGCTTTCCTGTTTGCCTATGTCTAATGATATTTGTCTATGACGTACAAACCAGAGAAGTCAGCTTGCCAGTTTACAGATATAATGCATGTGTGTGTGTGTGTGGTGGGTTTTTTTTTTAATATGGCTTTACATTTATGTATCATCTTATACAATTTAATTGTTGACTTATTTATCATCCTGCAATTTTGTGAATGGCATTTGTCACACATTTTTCCTTTAACATCATTTTCAACAAAAGCCCATATTTTATTTCTGGTTGGATATTCTACAAAAGTGATTTACACAAATCAAAGTAATGAACATTATGTGTGACAGCATTATTTTTCTTTCATTTCTTTATTTTTAAGCATTGCAATATGCAAATTGGGATGATAATCAAAGTTTTAACAAAAGAAGAAATCTTTTGAGAGGCATTAATGCTTTTTTGTGCATGTACTTTTCAAAGAAATTCTGTTTCTTTTGTCTTTTAAATTCCTGTCATTTATTTTGTAGTGTGTCATTGATTAATTTAAGACTTTTGCTTTATTCATTCAAGAGAAGTTTTATTTTACAGCCTAAACTCATTATTTTATGCAACAAATACATTTTTCAATAAGAAAAATACTCACTAAAAGAAATATGCAAAACATATCACAACAGTTTGATTAGTTACAGATATGCATAGTTCAAATCCATAATCATGCCTTTATATATAGTTGGGTTGTTTTGTTTTTTTAAATACATGTACTTAAAGACTTCTTTTACTTTTATTTATTTTTTTTTCAAATTGTTTGTACTTTATTCAACATTATATATAATTTTTTAGTAAAATATGTATATAATTTAACCCAATTTCCTAACACTTCTTTTTGTAAAAAATGTTAAGGTTTTCTTTGTTTTGTAATCGTGTTTGTGTTAGGGAAATTTTATTGGTTTATTCTTTTCTTTAACAACTACATTTTCCATACAATAAAGTCATATACTATATGATTTTATTTAAGTAATTAATATTTTCTTTTCTTATATTTTTTAATAGAGAAAAGTAATTGGAAAAAAATATCTATGACTGGAATTGCAGAGCTCATTTGCTTAAACTTATATTTAATGTTTTATTTTTTTCTCTCAGGAAATAATGAAGTATTTTATAATTTTCTATTTGTTATGTACGGCTCTGATGTCAAGTTTTTTTAAATGTGTTTGGCAAAGGATTGTATTGTAAGAGAAACTGCTGTCTATTTTCCAGAAAGTAGTATTTCTTTTTTTCTTTTATTATCACTGCGCTGAAATACATCATTCATAACAACTCTCGATCTGATTCAAGTTGTTGACTTAAGTTTCATCCATTATGAGACCCTCATAATTAAGTTGTTTACTTAAAATTCATCCATTTATAGACCCCCTCATTAAATAAACAGTTTGGGAATTTTACAATGAAGTTTGCCTGGACAAATTGTTGTGTAATAGTGTTTCAGAGCAGTGAGTGTAACATGTCTATAAAATTTCTTTTCGACATTTACATTAATGCCACTGAAATAGAATAATGCCAGTTAGAGAGCAGAATGGTGCCTTTAAATAATCAGAATAAAGCGATTGATTTTCAACTGCAGACTTGTTTTGTAAACTGTTACATAAATAATTAAAACACATTGACAGCATATTAATATCATCTTTGTAGTTTCATCTGTGCAAAATCAGATTTTGTTCATCCACCACCAAGATGGTCAAGAATATTGAATCGCCAGTGTTCTTTTACTTATAGTTATCTTATGTAGTGAATTCTCTGAATCCCTTCTGTCGAACCTCCTCCCTCTCAATCTTTCTTGAGAGAGGTATGCCCATCCTTTTGATTAGCTTTTATTTTCTCTCCATGAATCTCTTATGCTAGCTCGCTCTCTCTTTCTCTCACACAATCTCTTATGCTAGCTCGCTCTCTCTTTCTCTCACACAATCTCTTATGCTAGCTCGCTCTCTCTTTCTCTCACACAATCTCTTATGCTAGCTTGCTCTCTCTTTCTCTCACACAATCTCTTATGCTAGCTTGCTCTCTCTTTCTCTCACACAATCTCTTATGCTAGCTCGCTCTCTCTTTCTCTCACACAATCTCTTATGCTAGCTTGCTCTCTCTTTCTCTCACACAATCTCTTATGCTAGCTTGCTCTCTCTTTCTCTCACACAATCTCTTATGCTAGCTTGCTCTCTCTTTCTCTCACACAATCTCTTATGCTAGCTCGCTCTCTCTTTCTCTCACACAATCTCTTATGCTAGCTTGCTCTCTCTTTCTCTCACACAATCTCTTATGCTAGCTTGCTCTCTCTTTCTCTCACACAATCTCTTATGCTAGATTGCTCTCTCTTTCTCTCACACGTATATAATTCACGTTCACAAAAAATGCTCAAATTATGTTAGTGTGTGAATACTTACAAGTCAGAGGCTTTACTCATATAAATGTCAGTTTGCAGAATATTTTGCAAGAATAATTATTTTATAGTACATTTTTTAATTGCCAAGTAAGAACCATAATACAGAAATCCAGAAACTTGTTTGTTTTGTTTTTATCTAAGAATCATGGAAATCTGAAGTGTTAATATGCAAAACTCATATTTTAAAAATGTTGATTTTGGTTTGCACATTAATAGCAGAATATAGACTGTTAACTACACATTTTTGTCACAACCAAATGTTTTTCAAAGACAAACAAAAACTTTCTCTAGAACACATTTATAATACACAATCAATATAGCACAAAACAAAATTGTAGTACCATCACTCAACAAAAGACACATCATGGTCCCCAACTTTCAGAAAAGCTAGGTTTAAGCCAACTACCAAAGATTATCACACAGCTGATACTTTTACCTTATGATTATTATAATACTTTTCGTGCAACAGGCAATCTTTTATTAGTTCTTCACAATTATTATCTAATACTATACATTAAATTTATATCTTAAAACCTTATTGTCTGTCCTAGTTAAGTTGTGTAGTATTGCGTAAATGTCAGACTAAGGGGGCATAACTCTTTGAGGGTTCGTTTAATTAGCCATCCTCGGTCTTTCCTTTTATGTATACTTTGCTGAAGCTCAGATAATTGACTGTACATTAAGTGTGAGTGAGACTGTGTATGTTGCCGCGTAGTTTGGGCGCTCCAGACCATAAGTAAACAGCCATATGCAAATGACCCACAAACCACGTCACCACAATACACCATTAATATAGCACAAAACAAAAACTTTCTCTAAAACAAATTTATATATATATATATAATATTTACAGTACACAATCAATATAGCACAAAACAAACAAAAACTTTCTCTAGAGCAAATTTATATATTTTACAATACACTACCAGTACAGCACAAAACAAAGCCTTTCTCTAGAGCAAATGTATATATTTTACAATGCACAATCAATATAACACAAAGCAAACAAACAAAAACGTTATATATATATTTTTTTAATTTAAAATTCACAATTAATATAGCACAATACAAACAAAAACATATTATATATATATAACATCTACAATACACAATCAATATACAGTTGTAGGACAAAAACATATTATATATATATAACATCTACAATACACAATCAATATACAGTTGTAGGACAAAAACAAAAAATATGTCCTCGTTCCGCACTGTCGAAAGCACAATGTGTCATTACGCCACCACAATTTGTACCTCATTTTCCTGAGGAAATGCCTCATGGTGACTGCTGCAGACACCATCTCACATGTACAAATGAAACCTGAGAGCTATCGTGGACTACTTTATCGGTGATCATGCACAAACTACCCGCAAAAATTCCTCACAGCTCATCGGATTATTTCCCCTGTGCATGGCTCGTTACCTTTCCAAATCAATCAAAACCGGCAAACTGTGATCAATACTGAGAAAACGATAAGTGAACATGTGACAGTCGGTATTCCCAGTACACATTTACTGCGTGGACCTTTATAGCTTTTTATATTTTATATAAAGCTTTTTATTTATATTTTAGCTTTCAAGGCGCTAGCTCCATATATGACAGTCGTTCGTCAGCCTACAGAGAATTGCAGGAAATGCATTATACTTACATAATCCTGTTGTTTTTTTCTAACTGGCGATGCGTGCGCTCCGGTGCAGTTATACTGATATATTTAACTCGTTTTCTTTTTTTTATTCATTTTAAATATTCTCGTCAGATAATAAAGTACTGACAAGAGTCTGTGGAACTTGTATGTTTGCCTTTGTTCAGAAATTTAAACAGCATCGAAATCTTTTTCCACTTCTGAAACTTTCTTCCCGTCCAGTTACTTTTGCCCAGCTTTTCCTTTTCCACTGATGGTTGCCCGGATGGAGACAGTTTAAGGCGGATCTGACGTAATAAGCCCACTAGCAGCTCGTTTGTCTTGTGACCTAGTTCTGCTGCCGTCTCTGTGTACTTGCAATCGTACTTGGTAGCCAGTAAGCAGCCATCTGAAAATGGGTAATTACAAATTAATGCTCTAGTCGACATAGCGCTGGGTCATATGTTAAAACGGAATTTTTAGGTTAAGGGGTTGTCCACAAAGTGTTATGGAAGAAATTGCTCTAACCCATTCCCCCACTTGTCACACCTATCTGCGCTCCCTTCTAAACGTCACCCCTACCTCCACTTCCTTCTAAACGTCACCCCTACCTCCACTCCCTTCTAAACGTCACTCCTACCTCCACTCCCTTCTAAACGTCACATGCTTGCAGACATTCTCTACTCTCTTGTAACAGTTTATTCTGGCCCAGAATTATCAAGTTGAAATTGAGTCTGTAATTTATAAAATGTCACGTACTTACGTCAGAGTAATTAATTATCACAGATTTAAGTGTTAGGCTGATTTGAAATAGGTTTCAGTTTTTGATAATGTGCTGTTAGAAATCTGTTACAACTATGGCTACACGCACATCACTTTGCAGTTTACTTATCATTAAACATTTTTGTAGGGTTTTTTTTATGTGTATCCTTGTTTGTGTGTAGTGTGTGGTGGATGAGGTGGTGGTGAGTGAGTGATTTGGTTTCATTTTTTTAATAAATACAAACTATTTGTAAAAATTAAAATACTACAATGAATATATCCATAGTCACCAGAAAAGTTTGCGCAAGTACTGATCTTAGTAGTGACCTAGTTCTAATCTTAGAATATCCACCTAAGTTTTGTCGCTACGATTACGTGATAGACTCATGTGTCGTGAGTCGTACTCACCATGATGTTTACTTGTGTTTTTAATCAGTCATGTGTCGTGAGTCGTACTCACCATGATGTTTACTTGTGTTTTTAATCAGTCCTGTGTCGTGAGTCGTACTCACCATGATGTTTACTTGTGTTTTTAATCAGTCCTGTGTCGTGAGTCGTACTCACCATGATGTTTACTTGTGTTTTTAATCAGTCATGTGTCGTGAGTCGTACTGAGCATGATGTTTACTTGTGTTTTTAATCAGTCATGTGTCGTGAGATGTACTCAGCATGATGTTTACTTGTGTTTTTAATCAGTCATGTGTCGTACTGAGCATGATGTTTACTTGTGTTTTTAATCAGTCTTGCATCTTTTATTTTAATGCTCCATTACACATCAGTTCAACTTATAAGTGTTATGGTATTAGGTTTATTTCCTTCTCAAACTTACCACTACAATTGATGCGTCTCTGTCTAACCAAATCAACCTTGTTGCCAACGAGGATTATCTCTCTGTCAGTCCCAATGCTCTCCCTTAGATACTGCACCAAGTGGCCGGCGTCCTTGAAGGAGATGGGATCTGTGAGCGAGAACACGACTACGTAGGCATCATAATGCTGTGGTTCTGCTGGGCAGTGGTCATCAAACTGCACGAAAGTCACATCGCAATTGTGTTAGGCCGCGTTCAAACCCCGTGTGTCCGTTTATTTTACTGTCTTTCGTTTTAGAGACACTGTTGCTTCATGGCTCTCTCTTTCAGAGATACTCACATAAGAGCATAGTTTAACATTGGCGAAAATGTGGTACATCTATTTCTCATACATCTTTCACAAGCATTCACATCATGTGGCACTGTATGACGACGAGTGTTTTTGCGTCAAATTTCAAGAGAGGAACGTGTCAAATGTCAAGAGAGGAACGTGTCAAATGTCAAGAGAGAAACATGTCAAATGTCAAGAGAGGAACGTGTCAAATTCCAAGAGAGGAACGTGTCAAATGTCAAGAGAGGAACGTGTCAAATGTCAAGAGAGAAACATGTCCAATGTCAAGAGAGGAACGTGTCAAATTTAATGTACAGTAACGACGGAACAGATGTATGTAGGAACTAAGCAAGCTGTTTACAAATAATTACAATTCATTAATTAATTAACAAATAATTACAAATAATTACAATTCAGACACAAATCATTTGAAGTATATTTGTGAAAGTGTGTTTGCAATACTGACCTCCGACGTGTCCGCAAATTCCATTAACGATTCCTCGTCATCTAGAAAAACGGACACTGCTTTGCTCTCTTCAATCTTTTCACCTGTAGTGGATAGAAATCTAAATAATTCATAGATAGACAGACAGATAGATAGATAGACAGATGGATGGATAGATGGATAGACAGACAGATAGATAGATAGACAGATAGATAGATAGACAGATGGATGGATGGACAGATGGATAGATAGATAGATCTATCAGGATGGAGGGATCGAGGGAGGGAGGGATCAACATATATTGGGATGCTTGACATATCGCGCAGTGCCGTTGATAAACACTATTTATTATTTAAATGTATATTTACGATGCATGCTAACTGTGTAGACTTGATGTTACATTGTGCCGTTGATAAACAATATTTATTATTTAAATGTATATTTACGATGCATGCTAACTGTGTAGACTTGATGTTACATTGTGTCGTTGATAAACAATATTTATTATTTAAATGTATATTTACGATGCATGCTAACTGTGTAGACTTGATGTTACATTGTGTCGTTGATAAACAATATTTATTATTTAAATGTATATTTACGATGCATGCTAACTGTGTAGACTTGATGTTACGTTGTGTCGTTGATAAACAATATTTATTATTTAAATGTATATTTACGATGCATGCTAACTGTGTAGACTTGATGTTACGTTGTGTCGTTGATAAACACTATTTATTATTTAAATGTATATTTACGATGCATGCTAACTGTGTAGACTTGATGTTACATTGTGTCGTTGATAAACAATATTTATTATTTAAATGTATATTTACGATGCATGCTAACTGTGTAGACTTGATGTTACATTGTGTCGTTGATAAACAATATTTATTATTTAAATGTATATTTACGATGCATGCTAACTGTGTAGACTTGATGTTACGTTGTGTCGTTGATAAACACTATTTATTATTTAAATGTATATTTACGATGCATGCTAACTGTGTAGACTTGATGTTACATTGTGTCGTTGATAAACAATATTTATTATTTAAATGTAATTTACGATGCATGCTAACTGTGTAGACTTGATGTTACGTTGTGTCGTTGATAAACAATATTTATTATTTAAATGTATATTTACGATGCATGCTAACTGTGTAGACTTGATGTTACATTGTGTCGTTGATAAACAATATTTATTATTTAAATGTAATTTACGATGCATGCTAACTGTGTAGACTTGATGTTACATTGTGTCGTTGATAAACAATATTTATTATTTAAATGTATATTTACGATGCATGCTAACTGTGTAGACTTGATGTTACATTGTGTCGTTGATAAACAATATTTATTATTTAAATGTATATTTACGATGCATGCTAACTGTGTAGACTTGATGTTACGTTGTGTCGTTGATAAACAATATTTATTATTTAAATGTATATTTACGATGCATGCTAACTGTGTAGACTTGATGTTACATTGTGTCGCACTCATCACGCATGCGCATTACTGCAACTCGCACCAGCTTGCAATCTTATCCAGCACTCGTATTTTTCAATTCCACTTGCTCGCATTCTTGTATTCAACCCTCCATCCATCCGTTCACTCACCCACCCGCCTTTGTCGCCTGCTGTCAAATCTAAAATTATCTGTACTGTATCGTAGTGTTGGGAACAGCTTTCATTCATGGCCTTGTGGAAATTATCCACTACTACTACGTGGGAGGAAAACAAAAGGAGTAGGGGAAGGAGAGGGGTAAAGCACATAAAAAGTAACTAAATGGCGTGCTTAAGGCACAACAGCCATTTCCTGGAATCACATTTCTATTAATATTTTTAAAATTAACACATCGCAGAGTTGATGCCTGCAGTTAATGTTATTGATTATTATGTGTAATGTTCTTACAGTAAGTATAAATACATCTTGTTGTAGTCAATGTGAATGTGAGTGTGTTCCATTTCGTAATAGTGAGTATAAATATTTCTTATTGTAGTTAATGTGAATGTGAGTGTGTTCCATTTCGTAACAGTGAGTATAAATATTTCTTATTGTAGTTAATGTGAATGTGAGTGTGTTCCATTTCGTAACAGCAAGTTCCAATAATACAAGAGTGTGTAATATTCGTAACAATAAATGCCAATAATATAATAGTTCGTAGTAAGTGCCAGTAAGATAACACTGTGTGGTATTAGAGTAAGTGTCAGTAAGATAACACTGTGTGGTATTAGAGTAAGTGCCATTAAGATAACACTGTGTGGTATTAAAATAAGTGCCATTAAGATAACACTGTGTGGTATTAGAGTAAGTGCCATTAAGATAACACTGTGTGGTATTAGAGTAAGTGTCAGTAAGATAACACTGTGTGGTATTAGAGTAAGTGCCAGTAAGATAACACTGTGGTATTAGAGTAAGTGCCAGTAAGATAACAATGTGGTATTAGAGTAAGTGCCAGTAAGATAACACTGTGTGGTATTAGAGTAAGTGCCAGTAAGATAACACTGTGTGGTATTAGAGTAAGTGCCAGTAAGATAACACTGTGGTATTAGAGTAAGTGCCAGTAAGATAACAATGTGTGGTATTAGTTAGAGTAAGTGCCAGTAAGATAACAATGTGTGCTATTAGAGTAAGTGCCAATAAGATAACAATGTGTGGTATTAGTTAGAGTACGTGCCAGTAAGATAACAATGTGTGGTATTAGAGTAAGTGCCAGTAAGATAACAATGTGTGGTATTAGAGTAAGTGCCAGTAAGATAACAATGTGTGGTATTAGAGTAAGTGCCAGTAAGATAACAATGTGTGGTATTAGAGTAAGTGCCAGTAAGATAACAATGTGTGGTATTAGAGTAAGTGCCAGTAAGATAACAATGTGTGGTATTAGAGTAAGTGCCAGTAAGATAACAATGTGTGGTATTAGAGTAAGTGCCAGTAAGATAACACTGTGTGGTATTAGAGTAAGTGCCAGTAAGATAACAATGTGTGGTATTAGTTAGAGTAAGTGCCAGTAAGATAACAATGTGTGGTATTAGAGTAAGTGCCAGTAAGATAACAATGTGTGGTATTAGTTAGAGTAAGTGCCAGTAAGATAACACTGTGTGGTATTAGTTAGAGTAAGTGCCAGTAAGATAACAATGTGTGGTATTAGTTAGAGTAAGTGCCAGTAAGATAACACTGTGTGGTATTAGTTAGAGTAAGTGCCAGTAAGATAACACTGTGTGGTATTAGTTAGAGTAAGTGCCAGTAAGATAACACTGTGTGGTATTAGAGTAAGTGCCAGTAAGATAACACTGTGTGGTATTATTTAGAGTAAGTGCCAGTAAGATAACACTGTGTGGTATTAGTTAGAGTAAGTGCCAGTAAGATAACACTGTGTGGTATTAGTTAGAGTAAGTGCCAGTAAGATAACACTGTGTGGTATTAGTTAGAGTAAGTGCCAGTAAGATAACACTGTGTGGTATTAGTTAGAGTAAGTGCCAGTAAGATAACACTGTGTGGTATTAGTTAGAGAAAGTGCCAGTAAGATAACACTGTGTGGTATTAGTTAGAGTAAGTGCCATTTAATATAAAAGTCTGTATAATTCGTTACAGTAAGTTCCAATTATATAACAGTGGGTGATATTCGTAAGTCTAACTGCCAATAATAAAACACTATGCGGTATTCACAATAGTAAGTGCCATATATTATAATAGTATATGATATTCTTTTCAGTAATATAAAAGTTTGTATGATATTCTTAACGGTAAGTGCCAATAATAACAGTGTGTAATATTCGTAACGGTAACTGTCAATTATGTAAGTGAATTTCGTAATAGTTAGTGCCAATAATATAACAGCGTATGATATTCCTAACAATAAGTGCCAATAATGTAACAGTGTGTGATTTCGCAAGGTTCTTGGAGCTCACGTAACTGTCAGCGATGTTTTTGGTGTGCTACGTCACCAACAAGTTTGCACACGGCACTCAAGTGTCTCGAGTTTCAAATTAGTGTAATCTGGAGCTGAATGAAAGTGTCGAGTCACCCTATTACATACACGCCAAGTGTCCTAACGAACGAAGCGTAGGCTCATGGGTAAGTTGGGCACCGGCAGGTGTGACAATTCATCTCTCTCGTGGAGGAGATAAAATATTAGACGCACACGTCAGGGAACGTAACTCGTACCTTGTAAGTGGTTTGCTTGTTTCAGCGTGCGTAATGTTTTTTTTAATAGTTATTGTAAATGTTCGTGATGTTTTCAAAGTTACTGTGAATACTCATGACGTTCTTACAGTTAGTGTGAATATTCGTGATGTCTTTTTTATAATTAGTGTGATTTGTTTGTCATGTTCTGACAGTACTTGCGAATAATAAATGTCTGATATTCATAAGGTTTAGTGTGCATGGTTGCTTGTGATGTTCTTGAAATTAGTTTTAAAAAGCGAGTGCTATTCATACAGTAATGTGACTGTCTGTGATGTTCTTAAGTAGGCCTAATTGTTAATGTCTGTGATGTTTTAGGTTAATGTGAATGTCTGTGATTTTTTTAGGTTAATGTGGATGTCTGTAATGTTTTTGGGTTAATGTGGATGTATGTGATGTTCTTGGCATGAAATGATTTGTTACAAAAGATGTGCGGCAAGATTCCAGCAAGAACTGTAAAGATCTATAGATCTCGTAGCTTTCATCTGTAAAGATCTATAGATCTCGTAGCTTTCATCTGTAGAGATCTATAGATCTCGTAGCTTTCATCTGTAGAGATCTATAGATCTCGTAGCTTTCATCTGTAGAGATCTATAGATCTCGTAGCTTTCATCAGTGCTTGATTGCATGAAATGTCCATCTCAGTCGTAAACACATTTTAATTTAGTTATTGGTATGTACTTCATTGAATAAATTGACCTTGCTATGGAAGCCCTTCCATGCCTAAATTTTGTTTACAAATGACCAGCACATTCGAGAATAAGTAGAATGACAGGCAAGGTAGATATGCTAAGAAAGATTTACTTACCTGTCAAAAACTACCTACTTCCTGAAAGAACGGGACAATAAAAATGACTTTACCTACGAAAGAAAATAGTCACGTGGAATTGGAATTATTTTAATCTACGTGATTGATTCTTTTTAAAAAAAATGAAAATAGTGACCAAAGAGAAGGAGATGAGAAAATCCTAACGACAAAAAGACAAAGATAGCATTTTAACTTGACGGCGACAATGAGGACGACGACGATGACGATGATGATGATTTAGATAATGATAATAATGAGAATTAAAAGAGACACTGGGGTTGGAGGGAGGGAGCAAAAGAAGATTGGTTATAAGAATGTAAACTTAATGTCTATTCTAAGCACTGTAGCCAGGAAATATTAATAAATGTAAAATAATAAACTTGTTTTACATGAATAAAGTCCCTTGTCTACTCTAAACACCTGTAGCCAGGAAATATTAATAAATGTAAAATAATAAACTTGTTTTACATGAATAAAGTCCCTTGTCGTTTCCCTCCAAAGACAGAAGTTGGTGAGTGAGTGTTTTCTTCCCCACCCCGGAACTGCCCAGTACTTGTACCCTATAGAAAACATGAAAGTTGGAAAATGTTCGAAAAAGTGTTTCATACCTCAGTTCAAAACTAAGAATACGTAGTGTCCTGCATGCCATCCTATATATCACCATACATACCGCCCTATAAACCACCGTGCATACCACCCTACCTACCGCCTTATATACCACCCTGCATACCCCCTACCTACCGCTCTATATACCACCCTACCTACCGCCTTATATACCACCCTGCATACCCCCTACATACCGCTCTATATACCATCCTACCTACCGCCTAATATACCACCCTACATGCCACCCTGCATACCACTCCGCATACCCCCATACATACCGCTCTACTTACCACCCAAATACCACCCTACATACCAATCAATACCACCCTATATACAACCCTGCATACCACCTTACATACCACCCGCATACCACCCTAAATATCACTCTGCATACCACCCTACATACCACCCCGCATACCGCTCTACATACAACCCTATAAATCAGAATTATGATAGTGTAACTAATATAAATGATCTATTCAGATATTATTAATATTTGCGTTTGATAGTCTCATGCAATACATACATCTGCAGTAATATTGATTTTTAGGCAGTAGTAGATGAAGTTGATAATATTCTAGATCATTCTTTTTATATATTCAAACGCAAAATTCCTCGCAGGAGCCACAAGCAACAGCATATATTTCTAACACAAGACCATGTTTCTGATGTACACAGGGTATTGCAGGCGCGAAAAGAAGACGTGGAATTACAAATGCGAGTAGCTCTGAATGTGACATTTTGTTTTCGAGACACTGCAGATTTATATTTTATGATTGAACTGGAAAACGTAGGCCTTGTTCTATAACTCAACCGTTCCTAGAATACCAGCCAAGGCAAGCAGTCGGCCTTGGACCGATCTATAATACAAACATCCAAAACTCGTCTATTCAAGGCATACTGATCCAGCCACTTACCAGTCCATCCACCTATCTATTTACTGCATAGTTTGTCATCTAGTAAAAATTTCTATTAATAGTTAAAGCCCTACGTTGATCCCTCACCTGTAATAAGACTCAGCAACAGACGAGCCACCAACACTATCTGTCGACTCCTGGCTCTGGCTACGGCCAAAGAGGTCACACTTCCGGTAGCAGTGCACGCTTCCGGTGGACATAAACATCGTGCCGTTCTTCTGTCTGCAGGAATCCTCCCTGCGAACAAGCCCCTTTCTGGTGCTCCTGAAAGATCTAGCCACAAAACCTTGTAGTGAGACTAACGCTTGTGGTAGAGAGTCATGTGACTGCATGCAATATCCATTAGAATAGGAATCTTAGAGGAGGAAAGCGAGGACGAAAGTGATATTTCACTTGATGAGAAGCACAACTAGCTAGACCAGATAGCTCGTAGACGATTCGTTAGGTAATTTAGACTCGCAGGAATTGAAATGCGTGGTACAATGGAACCCTAGTACAGTCAACATACCAAGGGGACATAAATCTCTATGCCACAGAACACTCGAAGTCTACAGGCGATTGACACAAGTCGCGCTTTTAGCGAAGGGTGAAGTGGGATTCTAGAATTGCCAGCGAACAAAGTGGAACAGTAACAGAACATACTGACTCATACTTTTGAAAACTTATACCTAACAAAAACAACCGATGGCAATTATAAAAAATAACAACAAATGCTTCTATTACCGAACAAATTTAGAATAGAAATTTATATCCATTATGGAAACTGACACTTGACAGCTGAAGTGCGATCAAAAGTAATCAATAAAAAGTAACAATAAACATCTAAAACAAAAGACATGCCTACATTGAACAATTAATTGATTGCCCCAATGAAAAAAATATGAAGAACATACGCACGCACAAAAAAACCTGCTTCTTACTTTACTCGACAAAGGTCAAGGTGAGAGGTGTTCGGGTCATCAAATCTGCGGGAGGGTTGATGAGGAAGTTTATTACACTCTGGCAAGCTCAACGTGCGTGCGAAAGGTCGCCGGAAATCTGTCTCCATCAGCTGATTTGAGACCTTAAGCGACGTTGGATTTGATTGGACGTTGGTAGATACTGTCGTCCATGTGGGACCCGCTCACCTGAAGGTCACAGTAGGAGGAGTAGAAGAGAGTATTAAATACGTTTTACAAACGTGAAAGTTTCTAAATGCCTCTAAAATAGAAATCAGTACAAAAGCACAAAATTACGTGTCTTCTGTGAAGTTGTGAAAAACATTACGAATTTACAATAACAACAAAAAATGTTTTTCATTTATGAATTCATAATTATTTATAACTTTTAATAAGAATTTAATTAGTGTATATGTTTGCGATCATCTTTTAATCGATTAAGACAGTTCAATTGTGACCACATTTTATTAGCACTCCAAACTGCGCAAATATTTCTCCATATTACTCGATAGTGGTGTCTAGAACACCTCACCGAAAGCATGCAATGTGTTACGGTATTGCCAGTATAGTAATTGTTCTAAAAACAACTGGCAATGTGTTATGGTATTGCCAGTAAAGTAATTGTTCTAAAAACAACACACTCTAACTGGCAATGTGTTATGGTATTGCCAGTATAGTAATTGTTCTAAAAACAACTGGCAATGTGTTATGGTATTGCCAGTAAAGTAATTGTTCTAAAAACAACACACTCTAACTGGCAATGTGTTATGGTATTGCCTGTAAAGTAATTGTTCTAAAAACAACACACTCTAACTGGCAATGTGTTATGGTATTGCCAGTATAGTAATTGTTCTAAAAACAACACACTCTAACTGGCAATGTGTAGCGGGGAGGGGATTCTCTATGTGTGTCCCTTGGGAAATTAATTAATAAGCGAAATCACGCTCCCAATTAATGTATATTAATTAATTCTCTCGTTCCCAATCACACCCACAATCTCCTCAAGGGTCTTGTCGTGCGGTCCTGAGAGTGACGAGGTCAAGCCCTGGGTAGTCCGTCCGTCAGTGGCTATCCCTACCCAAGTGTTACCTGTCTCAGATAGTGAACTATACAACGTTATCTTACAGTCGTCTCTTCACCTATCTGGCCCTTACCACTGTCTCTCGTCGTCGAGAATAGGAACTATTTTGAATCATGTGCGTAGACCGTCTATCTAATTGTTGTTACGTCATTGGTTGCCCCCACCCATTCTCAATTTCACATGAAACTCTCTTCCAGATATGAGAGCAAATAGTTTTAAAGAAATAATAAAATTTATTAAAAGGATATAATAAAAATCAAATCATTCAATGTCATGAAAAACCCCACCAGAAATTAATATAAGATCTAGAATCCAAATGCTTTCTCTCAACAAGTTAAAGAGTTAGGAATGAAGAATTGAACTATTCTAAATTAATGTTCAATGAGTAAACTAAACAGTTCTTAGAAATCATCAATCAGAAGATGAAACTCATTCTCCAGATTCTCTCAAAAAAATCAATATGAAGAACCAAAAATTCTGTTCTCCCTTAACAATTAAATGAAGCAAATTAACAGTGCTTAATTCAATAATCACTAACATAGACTATAGGAAAGAATATAAATCAGAAATTCACATTAATCATAGAACAACATACAGAAAGAAACAACGAGCATGGAACGTGTTCACCTGGAATATTGTGTGCGATGGTTTCTGGCTGGTACTGGTTAGCGTTTTAATCAGGAACAATGTCCGGTTTGCTTCCCACAAGAATGTTCACACACTTTAACAACTTTATAGTCCGGTTCACAAGTCCGATATTTTAGGCGTTCACAGTTTTTGTTAAAAGGATAAATCCACACCTTTAACACAGATGCGGCATCAACGTTCACAGGTAGCTTTATGTAGTTAGTCACTGTTCACAATGTACATTCCTTTGTTAGCCTTTAACTCTGCAGAGCCTTGCTTCATGAATCATGCAAGTTAATGCCTATCTCCTCGATAGCACTGTCACTCTGGTTCCAAGTAACGGCTTGAACAAAGTCCACCTACAATTCCGTCTGTAGCCTGGAAGTACCCAGTGATAACATACATCAGTCGAAGTTGGTAACGTTACAGACGAAGCGGTCCGATAACCTGATAGCTTCACGTCTGACTGCGCGGCATTCGACTTCTTCAGCTTCAATTCTTCGTTGGCCCAACTTGAACGAACGAGTGAACGAGTGAACTCCTGAGACTGGTGAAAATATAAAACGAATTTCACACATCAGCTCGTGTTTATTTAATTGTTATAGCTTTGCAGCATTATTTTTGGGTTCTCATTTTTAAAATTCCTTTACATGTTTGTCTGAATTTCCTTTATCCCAAAAACAATACTACAAAATACATGTTAAAATTTTAACAAGTACAAATCAAAATCGAATTAATTATCTTAACAAAAATCAATATTTACAAGATAACAATTTACCATCAGGCGTGCCTTGCTCTGTCTCTATCCACGGGAGTTTGCGCGGGACCCTGATTTTCACAGAATAATTATTTTCCGCCGGACGGCCTTATTTATGCGGTTGGACGTTTCGAACGGACATGTGCTAATAATTATGCTTCGGCGAAGTTCGGCTCCTTGTTATTCCCTGGTGCCATAGTCATGCTTGGGTGGTTGAGCACTTGTAGACGGCCTACTTGTGAGAGTTTGGGGCCTTGTGATGCTAGCCTCAATGCTCTAGCCATCTGGGCTCGGTTTCACGACAGCCAACTAGCGCGGTTTTCGACCTAACTTGGGTGGCAACTAGCTTAGTTTCCTTCTAAGCGCTAGGTAGTGTTTCACGACTGCAAACTTGGGCGCGCGCCGCCTAAATTAGGTCGGAACTACTGGAGCAGCTCCTACCAGCTCTAACTTTCGCTAGCACCGACCTAAGGTACAAACAAATAGGCGCCACGCGTGCATCAATTCTATCACAGACGTAGGCAAAGAAGAAATCGTCCGTCACGGGATCGTATATAGTTTAATATTCTCAGAAACATTTATGAATCACTATGAACATATATTTTATTTCTACCACCCATTTCTAAATATTTTATTTTAATGTAAATACGTGTAGTTTTTATGCAATCATATGTGAAAGGAAAGGAGTAAATTAATTTTGCAATTCTGTTTCCACTAAATCCATGAATCTCAAGAATGATTTATATCTTTCCTTAATTTTATTTATCTGTATATTCATTGTAATGCAACTTAAAACTCTCTAAAGCCACAGATAAAAACAAAAAATGATTGTTTTATCATATAACTGGAAATTTTCATTAATGGACTATTAAAGTATTAATAATAATATATTAAATTTAATTGGCATTAAGTTTATTTTAAACCAAATTATATTAGTGATAGTAATATTTGATCATATGTAATATTATAATAAAATGTACAGTTATTTCATAATTATACTGTTAGAGTTTTGAAAATAAAAGAAAAATATATATTCTATTTTATAATATTGTTATAATATAAAGGCTAAAAACGTGGCAGCATTTTAATTTTTTTTTTTTTAAAGTTTCACTGTTTTTCATTAAGAATATATACAGTAAACTTTCAGTGCTACTCATCATCTGTCAAACTGACATATGTGTATCTAGCTGTAACATTACAACTAATGATTATTTTTTAATTAAAAAAAGAATGGCCATATATTATGTAAACATTACATAGTAATAATGCATTAGTATAAGTTAATATAATAAGAAGTAGAATTATGTGTAAATCTTCAAAAGGTGAAAAGCTTTGTTTTGATTTTCTGAAAAATACAGTTTTTGTATTTTCAAAGTATTTACATTTATTTCATTGTTGTTACAAATATATTTAACTTTTACATTAACAAATAAAAGTGTATGTATACACTGCCTGATGGGAAAAATTCATATAGATGAATATAAAATGTGACTTAACACTGGCAACTGCTGGATAGAGAAATAAATTGCAACTTCAGTTAGTATTTACAAAAAGATCTAGGCATTTGAATATTAATATGATGGTTATTATCATGATGGTGACTCATGTTATATTTAACACATATAGAGTAATAGACATTTAAATATTTTCATGATGGTGACTCATGTCATATTTAACACATATAGACATTTAAATATTTCATAATGGTGACTCATGTCATATTAACACATATAGACATTTAAATATTATCATGATGGTGACTCATGTCATATTTAACACAAATAGAGTAACAGACATTTAAATATTATCATGATGGTGACTCATGTCATATTATTATTAAACACATAATTTTTATAGACATTTAAATATTATTATGATGGTGACTTATGCCTAAATGTGAATTGATTAAAATAATTATTAAGAAAAAAATAAATTATACAAACTTGAGTCTTTATTCTTTGTTTTCAGTTTGCATGTTTATTTACTGTTGCATTTATCACATACATTCAAAGGTATTTTTGAGATATGATAGTTATTGTTTTATGAACATGAGAACTAAAATAAATAAGTATTGAAACAGTTAATAAAAAAAAAAATTAGAAAATATAATTTATGACTAAAACTGCAATTTGTATAATTTCTATACAAATGTTTAATTCATTTCTTGTACAAGGAATATTTATGTCAAATGAGAGGTTATCCAATATTAAACAAATTATTATAGTTTATTCCTCAAACAACTGATTTAGTGTTTATAGTTTTGAGAATAGAATATAGCACTTTTATTTCTGATAATGTGAATAAAAATATACATGAGTTCTCCACCAGTCTTAGGGTATTTTCTTTTTAGCAAGATCACTTTTTGCTTCGCTTGTTAGTTTAGAGTTTAGACCATTTACAGCGAAGTTCGTCTGCTAACCGATGAATGGTTAAAAAACGCATTCACTGACATGATCACAGCAGCCCATGCATTCTTTTTGTATTTGTTTGTGACTGAGCTCTTTAGTCGTGATTGTAGGATGTTTTTTTCTGTATTCGTATGCCTCTATTAAAGCAACGATCTCTGAATGCGTGAAATTATCATCATGTGCGCGACGATTTCCAAGCTCGGCATCCATTGTTAAAATTGAATTGTGGGATAGATCTATTTATAAACAAGTCATGTGACGCTTCTAGTTGGCAACTACTTAGCGCGCTTCTAGTTGGCTGTCGTGAAACGCTACCTAACAGTGACAACTAAGTAGTTTGGAACTAGCGCGCTTTTCGGGAAAGCTCCGCTCTAAGTTGGGCAGCTGTCGTGAAACCGAGCCCTGGTTTCTGCGAGAGCAGTTACGTAATCTGGCCAGTCATGGCGACTCAGTGGTTGAGTTGTTTATGGCATTGCACCCGTTCGTCGACTTGCTACGCGACTACAACTGCCGTGTTACGTCTCACCCTAACATGGATGAAGGGTAGTCCTCTAACGGATTACATGGTTTTCTCCTTATGCAAAAATTTAGTGGAAATTTTTGTCAGAAAAGAATTTAAAATTTTATAAATTTTAAGAATAAAATTTAATTAATTAGTTTGTATTTTTCGCGTCACACAATGTGTTATGGTATTGCCAGTATAGTAATTGTTCTAAAAACAACACACTCTAACTGGCAATGTGTTATGGTATTGCCAGTATAGTAATTGTTCTAAAAACAACTGGCAATGTGTTATGGTATTGCCAGTAAAGTAATTGTTCTAAAAACAACACACTCTAACTGGCAATGTGTTATGGTATTACCAGTAAAGTAATTGTTCTAAAAACAACACACTCTAACTGGCAATGTGTTATGGTATTGCCAGTATAGTAATTGTTCTGTTCAACAACACACTCTAAGTGGCAATGTGTTATGGTGTTGCCAGTATAGTAATTGTTCTGTTCAACAACACACTCTAAGTGGCAATGTGTTATGGTATTGCCAGTATAGTAATTGTTCTGTTCAACAACACACTCTAAGTGGCAATGTGTTATGGTATTGCCAGTATAGTAATTGTTCTAAAAACAACACACTCTAACTGGCACTGTGTTACGGTATTGCCAGTAAAGTAATTGTTCTGCTCAACAACACACTCTAACTGGCAATGTGTTATGGTGTTGCCAGTATAGTAATTGTTCTAAAAACAACACACTCTAACTGGCAATGTGTTACGGTATTGCCAATATAGTAATTGTTCTGCTCAACAACACACTAAGTGGCAAGTTTGATCTCAAGCTTTATTGCTATCAATCATTCATTCATCTATCTATCTATCTATCTATCTATCTACCTGTCTGTCTGTCTGTCTGTCCCTCCATCTGTCCATATGTCTGTCTATCTATCTATCTGTCTGTCCGTCCATCTGTCACTATATCTGTCTATCTATCTATCTGTCTGTCTATTTATCTATCTATCTATCTCATTACATCTGTGTATGAATGAATAGTCCTCTCCTTCGTTAACTGACAAGCATTTTTCAAAATATACAAATAAATAAATCGAAATTATATTTATTTGAAATCTAGAGCACATTGCAGTTTCGAATGAGTACCTAATAATCTGGTCACTAACTTTATTTTTATCAATACAGTGATTATCCTTTCTCCTGTTTACTGGTATGTGATTGTACTCGAAACATTTTCATTACTATTTTAAAAAATTTCTGTTATTTAATTCTATTGCTTACCGGCATACAAGAGTTCCAGTGAATCCAACTCCGAAAGGGACCTAAATTGTAATGGATGTCGCAACGACAGTATCTTCAATTCTGTCCCCTCCTGTTCAACAAAGCACACTTGCAAAAAAAAAGCCACTGCATTCAGTTTAAAGTGAAGGTCACGTTTGAATCGTACGCACGCGTGCTTAAAATCTGACTATCGAGTCACGTGTGTCTAGGGGGGAGGAGTTTTTATCAGAAAGATACACCAGTATCCTTGACGTCGTCAGATGAACAAGTGCGCGCGCAACACGCCATATTTTGAGACTTTGATGCCAGCAGGCACTCAGGCCCTGGAACACTGCCAGAAAGTCATATTCTGATTAAGTCAGAAGAAAATCACACAAGCAAGCCACCCAGTCTGTGACAATCACATTAATTGATGTCTAGAGTGAAATTGCGCAGCCTCGAACTCTGGTACCACGTGTTGTACACTGCATTCGAAAGAATATAAAATGAACCAAAGAAAATAATTAAATAAATTAAGAAAATAGTTCTAATTTACTTGGTCATAACCTTGAACTTTTGGTACAGTTGAATCTCAGATTGTATTGTAATAAAAATTGCCTTTTGCACACAAGATTAAAATAAACATAATTAAAATGGCTTCAACGCAATTGTATAATACTGAGATTGACAATTTAATCAAATCACACACAGACACACAGTTGATTGTAATACATGTAAATAATTCGCAGGACGGTCCAATTGATTGTAAGAATTAATTCACTGAACGGTTCAATTGATTGTAATAATTAATTCGCTGAAGATATGGGCAATTTAATACACTACATACTTACAAAAGAGTAAATTATGATGTAAGTGAATTCAGAAAATTATACCGTGTGGCCAAGGCATGAGAAATAACTCATTCTTGAAGTATGTCTAGGGATTTGTACAATCAAGACATGACAAATAACCCATTCTTGAAGTATGTCTAGGAATTTGTACATTTAGTCTAGGAATTTGTACAATCAATGTTGACATTTGTTGTCTGAATGCTACATCTTCACCTACACAGCTCATGAGTCTGGATTTTAACTCTAAATTTTTATAACTGCTGATTTTTCACGGCATA
Organism: Sinotaia quadrata; assembly: GCA_028829895.1. Taxonomy (NCBI): domain Eukaryota; kingdom Metazoa; phylum Mollusca; class Gastropoda; order Architaenioglossa; family Viviparidae; genus Sinotaia; species Sinotaia quadrata. The sequence continues at coordinate 130,612,452 of CM054181.1, forward strand.
TATTCGTTAGGTGTGAGACTCGTCTCAGAATCCTGCAAGAAATGTGGGAGACCCAAATACATTGTGATAATAATCACATTTTAAAAAATGTTGCATTGCAATATCATGTTAACTTTAACAACCTTTTCCCCACTACATTGCATAAATTGTGTGTGTGTATGTGTGTGATGAAACGAGATTTCATTTGTAGCTGCAATTCCAAATTTGAAGTAAAATGGTGTGTGTGTGTGTGTGTGTGTGATGAAACGAGATTTCATTTGTAGTTGCAATTTCAAATTTGAAGTAAAATTGTGTGTGTGTGTGTGTGTGTGTGTGTGTGTGTGTGTGTGTGTGTGTGTGTGTGATGAAACGAGATTTCATTTGTAGTTGCAATTCCAAATTTGAAGTTAAATGATAATTAGCCAGTGTCACACGTCCATAGATGTAAGTGCAGAAATCCGGGGGTGGAGGTGGGGGGAAGAACTGAGAGGGATGGAGGTTGCGTGGCTTGAGTGGGCATATAAACAAACATTGATAGAGGAGAGAATTGAAACGTGAAAACCTACGCTGACCTTGTGCCAGATGGTCAAATGATGCTATGTGGGCGTGAGAAAAATGTCTAAAATTATAGTGGGAAGCAGTGTAGTGTATGTGTGTGTGTATGTGTGTGTAGATCGCGTGCATATAAACATTTAATACAATTGAATCGGTACACTCACTAGCAAAAACAGGAAAGGGGTGTCCCTAGAACTGCCGGGTGAAGTCCGATGTTTTAGGAACCCTTTTTGAAAGTAAACCAGAGACTGTGAACGAATGAAAGTAGAATTTAAATTGTATTTTCAAAATTTTGAATTCTGTAGTATTTTTTATATGAATTTTACTCAGAGATCGGTAAACGTAATGAGATAAACCTAAGCAGTTTGGACAAGAACATAGGGCGGTTCAACGTTATAAATTTCAGAGCTTGTGGTGTACAACGTTATATATTTCAGAGCTTGTGGTGTACAACGTTATATATTATAGAGCTTGTGGTGTACAACGTTATATATTTCAGAGCTTGTGGTGTACAACGTTATATATTTCAGAGCTTGTAGTGTACAACGTTATATATTTCAGAGCTTGTGGTGTACAACGTTATATATTATAGAGCTTGTTGTGTACAACGTTATATATTTCAGAGCTTGTGGTGTACAACGTTATATATTTCAGAGCTTGTGGTGTACAACGTTATATATTTCAGAGCTTGTGGTGTACAACGTTATATATTTCAGAGCTTGTGGTGTACAACAGACGTGCACGGTTGTGTGGTTCTGCTGATGAAAGAAGCGACGTTGACGCGCGATGTGTGCGGGCCAAAGCTTCAAGACGACCTAACAACAAAGTTGAGTCGATTGTCAAATGAGAAAGTTGCGGCCCTTGTCTTCCTAAGAACATTTTGGTTTATGAACATTTTGTTTTATGAACATTTGGATTGGAATAAAAGACAGAAGTAAATAAATCCGATCGGTGAAGAAGACCATCGTGATCTCTAGTTAATATTACAATAAAGAGGCTGTTATGTATAGGAACTGAGTGGTTTTAGAAAGTTAATATTACAAAATCCAGAAATATCAACTGAGTGGTTTTAGAAAGTTAATATTACAAAATCCAGAAATATCAACAGTTGTAAAGTTAATATTACAAAATCCAGAAATATCAACAGTTGTAAAGTTAATATTACAAAACCCAGATATATCAACAGTTGTAAAGTTAATATTACAAAATCCAGATATATCAACTGAGTGGTTTTAGAAAGTTAATATTACAAAATCCAGAAATATCAACTGTTGTTAAAATAAAGAGGCTGTTATGTATAGGAACTGAGTGGTTTTAGAAAGTTAATATTACAAAAGTCAATAATCTGAACAAATGATAAAATAAAGAGGCTATTATGTGCAAGAACTGAAAGTTTCAAGAAAGGTAATTACAAAAGTCAATAATCTAAACAATAAATCAAAGGGACACTTAAGAATTCTAAAAATGCATTGAAATCTTTAGCCGTATGTTTTTGCATCGTCTTCACCTAAATACATGTTGAAAGATACCGCGATTGCTTGACTAGACAACACATTAATTAAATTATATTCCATGATACCATTGACCTTGACAGTTTTGACGTGTTTACTATAACAGCCATGACCTTGGCAAATTTCCATTGTTTTGCGTCTTTGACTTTGAGAGCTAAAATAAATTTTAAAATATAATAATAGTTTTTCAATAATGTCTCTCTCTCTCTCTCTCTCTCTCTCTCTCTCTCACACACACACACACACACACACACACAAGTATGTAAATGATTTCTTACTATTAAATCTTCGAATTAGATCCCTTAACCTTGAGCAACATATGGCGCTACCTTTGAACTTCAACTATTTGGCTCACTCTTAACCCAGACAACGCAAACAAATGTTTCGACCCAAATGAACAATAAAATACTCGTCTGCGCCAAATTCCAGATACCAGCTCTGCAGGCAAATATGCCCATTAACAATTCCGTCATTAATACTAATTACTAGCAACACTAGACTTTGCTCTGTCCCTGTGATACTGCGTCTGTTCCTCTTCCTTCTCCCACCCTCCCGCTCTCCCTCTTCAGGAATGAACCGACATGAATATATTGAGACGTAATCTCTGTAGCTGATGTAAATAGTTTGTCAAGAAAGACAACTGTTATAGTTATTCTGCAAAAAGGCTAAACCCATTTGCGTATTGTTCCAAACTGAGATAATGACGTCAGTTTAACTTGTGTGCGGTTAGCTTTGACGAGTAAGCTAAAGCTGAACTTGTGTACCTGTCAAGAAATGACACATGTAAGCAATGATACGGAATACACAAGTAAAAAAAAAATCATCACAAATGTTTTGAGAATCCAGTGTTTAAAAAAAAAAATGTTTTATTGATTCAAACGGCTATTTTGTCTAAATACTTTGAAGTTTAATTAAAATAAGACATCATCTCTTGCAAACATATAAAGTAATGTGGCTAAGCGACATTTATCAGTAGTATCTAGATGTATTATAAATTTTCTATTTGAACACGCGTCGTGGCCACACTGGAAAAGAATGACGGTTCACGGGCGATAAAGCAAGTATTCAACATCACTGAAGCAATATTGTAGTTAGCTCCCTTGATCTGTAATCGATAAATATTTTATTAAGAAACTGGGTTGTTGTTTATTTTTGTAAACTGATTTGTTTATATTTAATAAATTTTACTAAAAATTATAAGTAGGAAAGTAGGTAAATAAATATGTTTGATTAAGCAATATAAATACTACGCCAGTGGGAATTTTTAAACACACACACACACACACGCACACACAAAATAAATTGTAACCAAAACTGCGAATTGGTACTATGTTATACATCTGTCAGAACGTATATATTTCTTATAATGTTATCCTCGCAATATTTCTCTATACACTTTACATTTCATCTATTGCATCACTGATTTCTTGTGTCATTGATAGTTTCATCTATTGCATCACTGATCTCTCGTGTCATTGATAATTTCATCTATTGCATCACTGATCTCTCGTGTCATTGATAATTTCATCTATTGCATCACTGATCTCTCGTGTCATTGATAATTTCATCTATTGCATCACTGATCTCTCGTGTCATTGATAATTTCATCTATTGCATCACTGATCTCTCATGTCATTGATAATTTCATCTATTGCATCACTGATCTCTCGTGTCATTGATAATTTCATCTTTAACGTAAAACTGTATATTCTTTGCATCTCTACCTATAACGCTAATCATAGTGCATGTAATCTTAAAAAATCTTGGTTTGGGCTTTCTGTCCTCAGATGCACTATATAGATACAGATTTGGAGTTTTAGCGTGCTTGTTGCCATAGAGATCTAAGAGACAGGAACTTAGGAACTGGCATATTTATCTTTTACTGAGATATTTAATGCGATATATTACTGCACAAGTAATAGTACATTTCATTAATTCTTGTGTTGGGACTATATTTATTAGAAGTATGTAATACATCCGAAGAAAAACAGATGCTAGGCCTCCTATTGATCAGCATGCTAAAAATAGTGTCTACACGAGAAATGTAGAAATAGATGTGCACAATCATTATTAGCTCGACATTTATAAAATGTAGAAATAGATGTGCACAATCATTATTAGATCGACATTTATGTGTGCACCACTTGTGTTTTACTGAGTGAATAAGTAGTTTCTTTGTTTTCTCTTCCTTTGTTTGCGATTCACGACTCTTGGTCTTTGTTCTTAATTCTTTGTTCGTAAGTCTTTGCTCATGAACTTTGCTCCTAGTTTCTTTGTTCCTAGTTCTTAATTCCTGGTTATATGTTCCTGGTTTCTAGTTCAAGTGCAGAAACAGTGTTTATTGTGCTTTATCCCAGCTGGAAAACAAAAAGATTAGATTTAGGTCTGGTGTTAAAAACTACGTTCATGGTTGTTAGTAGGAACGCCAACTGGACACATAAACCTTTTTATTGTCCAAGTGAACAGAAGAAGTTCGTGTCATTTTCTAGTTGTCATTAGGCAAACTTAAGATAAAAGTTTATGAAACGTAAAATAAATTACGCATATGAATTTTTCTAATATCTTTCCTTAAGCTTTATTATTTTTATTGACAATGAAAGCAAGATGCCACGTCAATTCAACAAATAATGAGAGTTTGGCTGATGTGTTCCACAAATGAACAATTTTTTTTTTAAACCGAAAGAACTTGTATCATCAAGTATGACTACTCCAATTTTGGGGGTGATTTTTTTATATTGCACATTGTTTTATATTTTAGCTAATGAGATTTAGTTATTTCGCTTTAATGGAAGTTATTCACCATTGTTGGTCCTAAGTCATAGAGCCACTGAACTGTTCTTGTTATCTGTTATAAGGCAGTATGACATGACCCCCTTTTGTTTGGATGTAGGGCAATGATATCTGCTACATAAGTGTAGTGTATTGTTGTCTGTAGCATGTTTGCAGAAGCAGATAGAAAGTCCTGCTGCCGAGCTACCGAGCGAGTAGAGAAACCCTGCCGAGGAGCTGTTGCATAGCTGTAAGATTTTGATATGGGTCACGTGACTCAAAGCATTACTACCTGTTGCATAGCTGTAAGATTTTGATATGGGTCACGCGACTCAAAGCATTACTACTTGTTGCATAGCTGCAGGATTTTGATGTGAATCACCTAACTAAAAACATTGCTATCTGTAGTATAGCTTTTGTTAGGATCTGAGAGAAATGTCTTGCAGCCATACTTCAGAACGCAGAGGCCAACAGGGATGCTACACGACAGGGTTTTGTTTTATGGCATTTTTTTGTTTTGTTTTGTTTCTTTGTGCTACAGTACTGTAGGGCGTTATTGTTTACTATAATATTTTTGCGCTTTGGGGGTATATGTTTTTTAAAGCTACATTACTGAAGAGCAGGGGCGGGCAAACTCTGGCCCGCGGGCCAAACCTGGCACGCGAAGCATTTTTTGTTGGCCCGCCAAGCTATTCACAGTTAACATTGCTTTTGGCCCGCCAAGCTATTCACAGTTATTGCTTTTGGCCCGCCAAGCCATTCACACTTATTACTTTTGGCCCGCAAAACAAAAGTCACTAAAACAATTGGGCATTGTTATACGCTGCCAAACAGCCAAGGCTAAACTAGTCTAAAGACTACATGTAATTTTAACAGTTTGAATTACTCACACAGAATCGTGTGCACATGTACAATTTATGCCTGCGGTTATATATATTACACTAGCATCTCTTTATAGTTCGTTGACTTTTGAACTCTCCTAGGCCTAGGATAGATCTACGATAATAATGTATGTCAGCATCTGTACTCTGCCTCATTTGTAAGCTACAATTGGTGAGAGGAAGGAGGGCTGGAGGTGAACAGAGGTGTGCGAATTTGAAACTCGCAGTCTTCTGCCATCACAACCCAACTGGTTGTTGCATTTCTGCTATTTCTTTGCCATTATTCCCCCATCCCCACAATCATGTCTGCAACCCCAGCATCCTAAAAAATTTAAAGTGGATATGGAAAGTCGGACATTTAACTCTGAGTGGACGAGAAGTACTTTTTCATAGAACGATTTGGACAAGCTCAGTGTCTGATCTGTTTGAAAACTGTTGCTGTCTTTAAAGAGTTTAATGTGCTCTGTCACTGGGAAACAGTACACTTAACTTCGAAATTTGGTTTAATGTCTGCCTCTGAGAAAAAGACTACTATTTGCTAAACTCACAGGCAATATAGAGAAAAGCAGTTTGATGTTTCATAAGCAAACATCTGTGCATGAAAAAGTGACACGTGCCAGTTATGAAGTTTCATTACTCCTTGCTCAAAGAATGAGTTAAAAGCAAACTTCCGCACTTTTTCTCCTCTTTCTTTTTTTCGTGATGTCATCCTACCATGAGGCAAGTTTCCATATTTTATTAAACATGCTCAGCGCATTGTAGCTATGTTCGGAAGCACATTTTGCTGTGAACAACTGTTCTCAAAGATGAAATATACAAAGAGTCGCCTTCGCTCTCAACTCTCTGACCGTCATCTAAATGACATTCTTCGCTTGTCAACCTCATCAGTTCAGCCAGATATTGAATCACTTATTTATTGTAAGCAACACCATCCATCTCATTAATCTTTCATTGAAATAGAGTTAGTTTTTTAAAATTACTTTTGTTCTCATTTTATATTCTGAACTTGCTGGACTTGTGATATTTGGTCGTCTATCCGGCCCGCGAACTGTTCCAACAGTTTTATCTGGCCCGCGGTCTCAAAAGTTTGCCCGCCCCTGCTGAAGAGTGTTACTATGTATGTCTTGGTTGTAACATGTGATACTATGTATGTTTTCTTTCGGTTTTGTTTTCGCTTCTTGGCTGTAAGGCAATGTCAAATGTAGCAAGGCTGATGATTCTATATACGATATAGTTACAAATCTCAGGGGTTTGTCTGTCTTTGTATTTGTTAAATTGTTATAGAATATTCATGTTTATCACAACGCCAAGACACCCGCACTATAACGGCGAGATGTAGCAAAAAAAAATAAATCTGTATTCAGTGTAGACAGAACGTGACACGCCAAGCATTCTAGCAATTCTGCCACACGGCCTACAATAAAGCGACACACTGCAGCGATAAAGTGAGTGTACAACGAAGCTACAAATATACACTTACACACATATTGTACGGGTATGTTAATAACCTTGACTGGAACAGTGTTATGTAACGATTTTTAATTACACTCGCACTGTGTCAAATACAAAAGAAAAATATAATCAATGTTGTACACTTTATTAAAATGTACGTAGTTTACCAAAAATAATTATAAAAATTTAATGTAGAAAATAATCCACGAATGCAATCTAAAGATACTAAAACAGTTTACAAAGAACAGCCACTTCAAACAGACATGAGACAACAGAAATAGGTACAAATTTTATTTTCTTCTTATTTACATAGATACATCATAAATTTTATCAGGAGAATCTGTTAAAGTGAACAATGCGTAGTTATAAATATAATTCATTATGAGTGCGTTCAATAAAATCAAATATACCTCAAATAGAAAATAGTACTGGTTACATAATGTATAACTGTACACCAGGGGTGCACAAACCGCGGCCCGAGACAGGGCTCATATGCGGCCCCTGGAGGACTTTTGGATGTTACCATTATTACTAATGTAAAGCACATTATTTCATTATTTGTGTTGTTTTATCTACCGAGCCATCCATGCGGCGGCCCTCCACGCACTATCAATTGGAAATTTGGCCCTCTGGCCTTAAAGGTTTGTGCACCCCTGTTGTACAGCATAAATATTATAGACAGGAATTTCCAACAAACCAAAAGTACACACGGTCAAACTGATATTAATACCATCGTCCACGAAATCAACTAACGTTAAACAGAAGATAAACTCTCAGTCAACATTCACACCCGTTTGTCGAGTCGGAGTCGTACAGTAGAGATATATTGAGCAATATATTCATTACAGAAAGAACCGTGCCCAAAAGGAAAAAAATGAAACAAACACACTCGCAAAGGTGGGGTGGGTTAGACTAAAGAGACATAAAATATATAGCTCCCAGTGTATGTACAGTTGGGGTGGGAGAGACTAAAGAGACACAAAATATATAGCTCCCAATGTATGTACAAACAAAATATAATTATACATGCAGAGATATATTATTATTACTATACAATAGAAAGAATGCTAACTGTACAGATTTTGTTTCAAGAAAAACATAATTTTCTTTAGATCCAATATTATTTGCATGCAAAATAAAATAATTAATGGATTCGGACTGCTTGCCAGTACATTAGTCGTTGGTATTTATGAATACAACAGATTATATGCTTTCAAAATACAAAACTCCAGTTGTCAAATCATGACAGACCAAACGCGTTTTCCCTCCTAATTCATCTGCCTGTAGTCTGTCATAAACAAATAAAAAATAAAATCTCAAAAATGAAAAGCTAAGAGTTGTATTCGTAATAAACATGCAGAGAACAGTAGCCTCAAAAACTGGGAGGAAAACGGTAATACTTCTGGTAGCTCTGTCATGGTCGCTGATTAAAATAACAACAACAAACCCAAAACATTACTATAATGTTTTGACAAAATGAGGTCATAAGAACAAAATATGGGGTGCGCGTGTTTATATGTGTGAGTGTTGATGTGCGAAAGTCGGTCAAGTCTGTTCCATTTTCATATAAAATATATTTTAATACATGCATTATTAATAATATATATTTCTATAAAAAAAATTCCACAGGTAAGTTCTGTTATTATTATTTTTACTGTAATTGTTATCCTTTCCTTAAGGAAAATGAACTTAACATGGTTGTTGTTGCAATAAATTGGTAAAACTAATATCTTCATGTGCGTAGTTAATGTCATAAATAAGAAAAAATATGATGACAGCTTTCTGTTAACGGATAGCTTATATTGTAAATGACTTTGTCAAATTAAACACATATGGTATAACATAACAAAAACATTTGTTTAAAAACTGACATTACAGTTAACTTGTAAAAAAATGAACTTTCTACACAGAGTCACACATGATTGTGATGATTTTTTTTTTAAATCGCTGATACACAAAGTTACGGATACAATAACAGTTTAAAAATGAAAAGCACAAACTATAAAAACGCCTTGGAACAGGTGTCAGAATGACTGAAATCCAAACTGAACAAAAACATGAAAAGACGATCGAAGATGATTTTAATGACGACAACTGAGTTGAACATGAGAAAGCCCTTAATTGATTAAAAACCCCGGTAACTATTAAGTACCATAGATGTGTGATTACAGAACAAACGGTTCCAGTTAGTCAATGCGGCGGTGACGACATGAATTAATTGGCGATTACATTAGAAAGATAAAAATAGACTTCCATTTCCGGAACTGCTTTAATGTGACGTCATTGGCCTTTATGACTAGCTCACTCTTGGTAAAAAATACCAAGATATATATTTTGAAAATAATTTGAAGAAAAAACAATGAATGAAATATGTCCTGGCTCTCAGCTATGGGAATAACCCATAACATCTTCAAAGGGAGACAATTAAATAAGACAATATATGAAATGCATGGGACTGAGACTAACAGCGCTGTAGATAGCAAACTGTTTATGAAGGGGTGCGGGTGAAATGGACGTTGAAATTGCATAGCGTTGTCTCTGATAATTCAATAATCATTTGATGCAGTTTGTTATTACCCTTCTAAATAGCGACAGTATTAATGCGTTTTTGCAAACTTTTCAGTTACATTAATAACTGGAGAAAAAAAAAACGATTATCCAATGCTTTCAGACAGAAACATCATTTTCACAGAAAAAGATTCTGAACAAAATATGCATCATGGGGGGGGGGGGGGGGGGATGTTGAGGGAAGCTCTCTACTTCCCCACTTTCTCTCTTACACTCATTCACACACATTAAATGCTCTTAAAATGTTTTCACATGCAGTGTGGGTTATATAAAAAGATAATAATAAATAAAGAACTGTTATACGTGAAAAACATTCTTTCTAACGGAGCACATTTTAAGCGGCAAATTACACAGGAAACGTTGGATTGAATACATCATCAACGAATCATACATCAGTATTTACTGTAAGCAGTACTCACTCGCTCACCACACTCTCACGTACAGTATATTTTGTCGGTTCAGCCAATTGCCCAGTTTACTGTGTTGTTAATTACTCAGAGCTGTGCAGGTGAATTCGTGATTGCAACTACCGCCAGTATCGAGAGACGAAGGGGTGGGGTGGGGTCATTGAAGGGAGTAATAAAATATTGCACCGGTTAATCTCTGAATGGTTATTTCCCTTGCAGAAGTACATAACATACCCCAAACAACTGACCATCAAATCAGTCATCATATTCATAAAACATCACTCACAAATTACACTCCTTCTCACATAAACTCTCTCCACAATCACACACATACTTTATCACACAACTATTGAACATAATACGTTCAAGAACATGCAGTACGACATTCAAGCATAGGCACGCGTGCACACATACATCAAACAAACATTGCACTTAATGCATTACCCTTTAGAATATGAATACAGGAAAGAGGAAACAGAGTGGTTTCCCCACAGTGTCAAACAAACTCGATAAATGCGATGTAAAAAGTTTGGTGTAGTATTTTGGGATAGCTTCAGTAATGAGTCTATAAAATGACCCATGCTCTCTACGTCAAAGTCAGACGCTGGCTCAGCGACTACAATGTCTTCACGGTTCTCTGCTTTCAAGGACATACTGACGTTATCTGGCGCTAGTTGCACTTTAAAAGCACGTGCACACTCTCATCTGTAAGTGACTTTTTTAAAGTGACTAGAATGGCTTAATTTTCTCCACTCAGTGAAGATACAATTATTGTCCTCACCTAAACCTCTGTATATATCTCTAACCAATAGAGTTTTTATTTTGTTTAAAATAAGTATAATAAGAATTGTATATGTATACGTCGTCAATAAACTGGCAATAACTGAACAAAAATATAAAATATAAAATAAAAACGAAAACCAATCACACTCGCTAAATAGTCACATTTAACCATTTTAAAAAAAATTGTAAATTAATAATATGGCAAGACTCGGGGTTGGGCATGCAAATTAGTCAGTAGTCAGACAATGGCAATGATGTTCAATGCGATGATGTTGAGAGAAATCAACAAAATGAAACAATATGACGTTACAAACAAAAAAACATCTTAAAACAAAGACTTTAAATAAAAACATGGATACTTGAAAACATCTTTTTGAAAAAAAAATAGTCTACATTTCAGGTAATACCCTAAAACGGGCTTTCTGTAAAAGGTTTTAAAAGGGCGACAACTATTTTCTTCTCAGAATGATTTTAATTAATCTGCAAACCACGTGACTGTACGTATTTTAATTGCAGTGTTAATATTTAAGCTGACCTTCGACAATATTTCAAAACTTACTTTAAAATAGTTTTGAGAACAATTTCACCTTGTAGGCCTGCACACTTTTCAGTGACGGTGGGTCTCAAGTTTCGGCAAGAAAACAAATATCATTTTTTAAAATAAAGACGAACTAAAAAAATGTCAAAGCCAAATCTCATACTAACAGAACTGTGTTAAAAAAAATTAAAAATAAATGTAAAATAAATTATTTATTGCTGTTATGCTTGAATTGCCTCCCCTAGATCGAGGCGCATCTTTACTATCCTCTTTAAGCTACCGCTTTTTCTCACTAAGTTCGGGGTCTGGCTCTACACCAGTAATCTGTGATGCACATCTTTGCCGCAGAAATTTTGCTTTCTTTTTTGTTGTTCTGATCCATTTTGCCTCCCCCCCCCCCACTCCTTCCCTCATTTCTTTCAGTTAGTGTCAAGTTTCCTCAAATATAGGTCAGCTCCCTAAACGATCTCACTAGTCTTAATGAATTCGCCTTTTGGTGGCTTTTCCGTAAGAGGTCTGGTCTCGTTCTGAACTTCTGGATCTTCCTCGATGATTCGCACTCGGATCTTGCTGGCGTGGAACTTGTCGTCGTCGTAGTCGCTACTGAGCATGCACGCCCGCACTTTGGTGAGCGAGGCGTTGGCGGCAAAAAGGTACTCGTACAGCAAACCGGCAAGCACCCCGCCTGTGATGGGTCCCACCCAGTACACCTGAAATTTAACAAAGACGCTCAGTTCAGTCGATATAAATAGTTCACAGCTTGCTTAGAACATATTTGCACAACAACAATAACATGGGTTAGTGATGGTTATTCAGGCACTCACTTCCGGTTCGAGTGTGTACTCGTGACCTTAAAGGCTTCCACAGGAGAGCGCGCGCGCATCAGGAGAGAGTCCACGTGAGATCTCCTAGGAAGCCTGCCTTAACGTATCGACCACTGACTTGTACATCTGGTTTTCTGTCTTCTGGGCCAAAGTTTCAAGTCAAGGCCGCTCATGAATCAGCCGGACTTGTCTAAAAACTGGCTGGAGGAGACCAGAAAACACTGAAGAAATACTGCAAGATATACATGTACCGAACAACCTACAGACTTTGTAAAAGTTTGGCTAGTACCTTGGCCAGACAGTCAACTGGCAACAATCAGACATGGAGTCATACAGAATGTATCTTCTTTACTAAAGTTAAAACTTTGCCAAGACCTGTAATCTTAAAGCTAATGATTAAAGTTACAACTTTCTGAATTTCGAAATGTTGTACATGTAACAAAGAGTAACGTTTTTCCTAAATCTTCATAGGCAGATATGGTGTCACGTGCTTGTTCTCTGACGCTGAAAATTTTCAAAATGTGTATAAATGCCATAATAACTCTTGTTTGTAAATTAAAAAGATCTAACTGTTTTGTTTTTTGTTTTTTTTAAAAAAAAAATCCTACTTCAGTCGAACACTTACCCAATGGTGTTCCCATTTGCCAGTGACTAGAGCTGGTCCAAAGCTGCGTGCAGTGTTCATACTGGAGCCAGTGTACTGAATCTGGAAGAAGAAAAGGAGAGATAAACGAGCTGTCAGGAGAGCCGCTATAACCTGCGCGCATGCTTCTTTACAAGAAACGAGGTAGATACCGAAATAAATAAATAAATAAACCATTAGTATTGCAATAAATCGTGTTGGTATTAACAGACATAAATCGTGATGGTATTAACAGACATAAATCGTGTTGGTATTAACAGACATAGATCGTGTTGGTATTAACAGACATAAATCGTTCAGTGTGTACGATGTATGTCCAAAGAGAAACGTGATGGATGTTTAGTGCGTTTTTATTCTTTTTTTTTCCATTTTCAAAATTCTATTAATTTTTATTTTGAGGGGATACTCGCATTTTCTGGATGAACATTATTTTAAAATTAGTAGGTCGGTATCTGGGAGGTGAAGGTGTTAACCTCGTTTGTAGGTCTTTGGATAGAATCCAGGCATATGACTGGAGCTTTCCACTCTCTATATGAACCCATTCCCTACTCGGGGTTTTTCAACTGGAGTCGAGAGGTCGCTAAGGAGTTCCCCGAAAGATCGTGATTGACAAAAGGCCCCTCGTAGAGAAGGTCCCATGAGATTTGAAAAATTATTTCAGAGGTTTCTCCAGTGTAAAATGATAGAGAAAGGCTACCCTTACTGATAAATGATTGAGAAAGGTTACCCTTACTGATAAATGATTGAGAAAGGTTACCCTTACTGATAAATGATTGAGAAAGGCTACCCTTACACCTAACTGGTGAGTTTAAAGGTCATGATTGTGAGAGCCTAGAGCTATAGCAGTATAGATTGTAATCCATTATGATTATTCCATTCAAACAAGGAATGGTCTTTGGTCTTGACAACCCAACCTTTTTCTTCACCCCACCCCCACCCCCCATCGCGATGACCCTCCTCACTTTAACACAAGTCCCCACTTGCAGTGATAAAACACAAATATACATCCACGCACTTAAAAAATAGGTATGAACAAAATCTCCTGACCTAATTTCCACAACTAAAGTCAGCATGACATGCTGCAATTTTGCACTGAAACCTTTTTTAATTTAAAAATATTCAGGGTTGGTGGGTCGAAGGGTAAATCAGAGAAAAAAGTAGGTCGGGGGTCGGGAGGGCGCATTTTAAGTTATGTTTTGTAAAAGAAATAACTGCATTTGAAAAACCCGGCGCATACAGGAAACGAAACAAAAGAACTCGGCGGTAAATTGAAGATTGAATAGCACGACCATCTTGACTAGCATTGCCGTCAATCCATTTGAAGCTAGAGTCGGTATCAAAACTTCGTTTGGGAGCTTGGGGGGCGGGAACTGGATGAGGTTTGGGGGAGTCAACAGCATTGGGGTTTTGAAGTCAAACATAAACGTTTCGGTACTCTGCTTTCTCCACTAGGTCGGCGGGTATCAAACTGTTTAAAAAATAAAAGTTTGAAAAGATCGTGCGGGTGGAAGTAGTGTACAACTGTCAGCCTGAGAAACTATTTATTCTCTAGGGGAGAACAACAACCCCCCTTCACTCCTAACCCTCCCTTCCCAAACTGCCCGTGCAGCAGCCGGGTCCTAAAACTTGCGCAACTGGTCACGCGAGACTGCAACGTAACAAAACGAGCTTTCAGGAGACTAAACGCTGATCATGCTGAAGGAGAGAAACACTTAAAAAAATATATTTAGAATTTAATGAAAAAATCGACGGAAATAATATCGAACGCTTCCTCACCTTTCGTCTGTGAGAACGTTATATACAACTAAATATATTAAGCACTTTATACTCTCTGTGTTTGCACTGAGTGCTGTGGGACCACTTCAGATAATTTAACGCTGTTCTTGGGACTCGTGTGAAATTTCTGACCGTCAATTGCTCAAGAAATGTCGCTTTCATTCTTTTATGCAAATCCTTGCGGCCGCACGAACACTTTTTGGTAAACACCCCTTTGTTGGTGAAATAAAGAGGTTTCGCCATAGCCTCTCCCCCCCCCCCCCAACACACACCTCTCTTTTTTAACTGGGGACACTGCTGGGAACCCAGCACACACCTGTTAAACAAATAGAGTATGACGAGTCCCGTTGGCGCGCGCTGAAATTTTTCAATTCCCAGCGACTGGGGTCAGTGAGTAAGAATGTTTTGTGGAAATTCAACTGCGTCACACCCACACCTATCCCAAAGACACGATTATCTACCCTGAACACTATTTACGTACACTGGCAATCGTAAATATGTTTACACGTGTGCCAGCGAGTGATTGTAGTTATATGCTTGCGTCGTGTATGAACATAAACGACTTCACGGGTGGATGCACATTCACAAATTATATACGTATAAAGCCTCGCATTTTACAAAGTGACCGCAACCATCTCTGCTCACGCACACCCTCAAATGCATCCATCAAATTCATAGACAGCACAAACGAAAGACGGGGGAAAGTCATTGCCAACTACACTAAGATGATTCTTGCCAGTCAGTTTCATGAAGTTGTTGGGCACTAAATTCCAACCGCAAATCAACGCGTATCGTCTTTCTTTCCAATAACACAACAAACAGGGAGCAAACGTTCCAATAGATGGCAAGGATATTTTGCCGTAAATTGTTTATTGGTTTTTTTTTTCACACACACACAGAGAGAGAGAGAGAGAGAGAGAGAGAGAGAGAGAGAGAGAGAGAGAGTGAATTGCTCACGAGCATACGATGTTTGGGTCGGTCGTTGTTGGTGTCGGTTTAATTTTCTTACATCAATTCTTTAATTTTAAATATTCTCTTCGAATGATATAAAGCACGACAACGACTGCTTTCAAATGACAAACTTTGATGATATCTATAATTAATAGCCATGCCACTAACGCATGCGGAATTTTAACCCCCATCAACGCCCGAGTGAACACAACACGACAGATATGTGCTACGCTTAATCCACGACACACGTCCTATGCACGCACCTCTACCCCCCCCCCCAATTAAACAAGTGGCTTGAAAATGGTAGCATTCTATTTTTTTTTCTTTCTATCTTTTGAAAACTGCGGGCTGAAGTAAATGTGAGAGGGTGCTCATTGTGACAAGATGATCAAAATAATATCATGGTTCTTACAAACAAATGTGTCGTTCATTAAGTACGATCATATCGTCACAACGGCCGGGCGGCCATAGCAACGATGCAATCATAGCAACTTGGACCTAACAACTGACCATTATAGCAACATATACACCGTGCAGTGTGTTTATTTATTTATGCATCTATATTGATTATGTTTCATGTATTGATTGATTTGGGTGTTGTCCAATAGATGTCACACCCTTAGCCACACGTCCAAAGCAAATGACGTCTTTCTGTGTTTTCGAACCACGAATATAACTGAGAGAAGAAGAAAAATTTCCCCTATACTAGAACTGAACAGTACCATTGTTCCCAGTGTACAGATATCAGAGCTGTCTTCTGAAGGTCAGGTCACGTTCTCCAAGACATGAGAAACAACAACTGAAAAGGAACAGTTGTGGATTGTTCGGAGAAAGACAGGAATAAGTGGCAAGCACCGGAAGTGTGCTATTGCTGATAGATTATCAGGAAAAATCTTTGGTTATCAAGAACATTAAAGTCCCGGTCAAGGGACCTAAAACGGCCCAAGTGGACGCAATTGCATCATGTGTCTGTAGATAATAGATAATCTTGCTTCTTGAGGGTTTGCTAAAGTTATTTTTTTAAAATATATTAGAAAGGTCGTTATCTTTTATACGGGCAAATTTTACCTTATTTTATATAACTGTTTAGTGTATTTTAAAATTAAAAAAACGATGTCTATCTGATCAGAAGGGAACTTCACGCCAGTGTTACTTTACTTGAACACTCCGTGATAAATATGGCGGCTGTCTTGCTCTACAGGAGGTAAAATTTATTTCATGACCGCCTGGATTGGTAAGGGTAAGTCAAACAGTGACAAATGAGTATATAGTAGGTAAGCTAGCTGACTATAGCTTTCTAAGATGTACTTTGATTTAAAAGAATTCCACTGAAATTAAAAGAGTTAGAGATACAGAGGAGAACCAATGCAGGACTTGATTTTTTAAAAAATAATGATTACAGTGACATGGGTTGCAATAAGGAAATTAATATTTTTTATTGCCCTTTGTGACATCTCTCTGGGCAATAGGGAAATTAATATTTTTATTGCCCTTTGTGACATCTCTCTGGGCAATAGGGAAATTAATATTTTTATTGCCCTTTGTGACATCTCTCTGGGCAATAGGGAAATTAATATTTTTATTGCCCTTTGTGACATCTCTCTGGGCAATAGGGAAATTAATATTTTTATTGCCCTTTGTGACATCTCTCTGGGCAATAGGGAAATTAATATTTTTTATTGCCCTTTGTGACATCTCTCGGGCAACTTTCACTCTTTATGAATGTTCTAGAATCTTCATGTGTGCCATTCAAGCACACAGCGAGGAATGCTCAAAATAATCTTCATGAATTCTCACGACCAAACTCAAGCCTCAGTTTTTACCATATTGGCTCTCGAATGGAATTCACAGGAATCAACTTACAACAAATCATTACTGATAAGTTTGACAACAATGTTGGATACACACTCCAATATGATCCACTACAGTAGTCTTGCAGTCTGAAGTGGATCAAAAGCATCAAAAAAAAAACTTAAAGGCATGCTCCTTTCTGCAAAAGTCAAATTAAAAACAACACTAAATTTCAGGCATATTTCACCTCTAAACTCCTTTCTCTCTTTACACACATTCTCAACTTACAAACCCCGCAACAATATTTATTAGTCCAATATACATGCAACATAAGAATTATAGCATCGATCAAATTTCACAAGTATAATGTACAATGTAATCAAATTAGTGAACATAGAAATAATGGTTTCAATTACATAAACATTCTCCACGAAATTAAGTAAAAATATTTCTAAGTTAATTCTTTCTTTATCAGCTAACTTACCAAAAGCTATTGATCACCTTTATGACCATAGTGAAGTTATGTCAAAACACCTTTATGACCATAGTGAAGTTATGTCAAAACACCTTTATGACCATAGTGAAGTTATGTCAAAACACCTTTATGACCATAGTGAAGTTATGTCAAAACACCTTTATGACCATAGTGAAGTTATGTCAAAATTAAAGTGATTAGAATATAGAACTTTCTTCAACAAAGTAACTTTCGTCCATCCCCATTGGATGAAGTTATGAACAAGGATGAGATGATTAGTCAGAAAAAAACTAATCAGCTTGGAACTGGTTTGGTTTGCATCAGCAAGTTCTAGCATATTCTACACCTGAGTTGTTTACTCCAAAAATGTCATCATAAGCAGTGCCCAAGGTCTGGTCACGTTAACATTGGCAACAAATAATTATTACGTTTAGAATAGGGATAGGCAATTTACTCTGCCATACATTCTAAAGAAGCCGCTTTAATAAAGTCATATTGAGCTTTGTTTAAAGTTAAATAAGCAAATGAAAACTATTTTATGCTTAGTAAAAGAATCATTGTCATTAATGATAATATTAATTAATTAATTAATTAAGAGCTCTAATCGCTTTGTTCACTAAGTTCAACACTCAGGAGCTAGGGGAAAAAGTGAAGATCGATCAAAGTCACAGTGACTAAAGCCATCTCTGTAGGTAAACACAAATTAAAATATTTTTTTATGCGTTCGAGAGGTAAACAGACTCGGCTTTAGCAAGCAGCGGGACAAAGGCGCTATTTTAAGTTTTGTTCGCCAGACGTAACCTGTCAACAGAAATCCTTCGTCAAAAATCGAGTGCACTGCAAATAAAGCCCGCATTTAAAGAAAATTAATTTACTGTTACGATAAGAAAGTACAGCGCGCTTGTTGTTTTTGATGACGGAGTGTTGATCACATACTGGGCCCAAGTTTATCTAGACCTCCCACATCAGGCTGGGAATCTGGGTTTAATTGATTGTATATATATATTTTTTTTTTAGGGCATCGAAAGGTGTCGACAGTAATCCAGACATGTCTGGTGCACGGTTTCCATTATGACAGGAAAAAGAAACGCGAGGGCTGTTTTGATAAACGCGAAGCGAGTGGAACACATCTACCATTATTTATTGAATTACCTTCATAAAGTAATTAAATAAATATGAATTAAATCTTCTGTCCTCGTCCAATTATCAGATGGGTGCTTTGGTTCCAGAAGCAGATAAAAAGGTCGTGTGTTAAAATTAATCGAATATCGAAGGAGTTAGACTTCCTAAGGTGGAGACGTGATTGTTAATATTTCAACAATTCAAGGGTGTTACGCATGTTATAGTTTTATTTGCATTTCCAAATGCCTGATCACACAAGGAAGGAAAAAGCTTTTAATATTAAAACAATTATTAACAGACGGTTATTTTATTATGTGCTAACCGATGGCACTTCTTTACCTTCGTTCGGATTGTGAAATGTTCATTCTTAAAAAAAAATGTTATCTTATTTCAAATTATTTTTTTAATTTCTTTCCTTCTGGTGAGGGTGGAGTGGGGGTGGGTGGGGTGGAATTGTTTCGATCGGGACATTCCCACTTTTCGATCTAAATGACGTCACAGCACACACTTCACAGTAGATGAACCAATTCGAAGAGCTGACCTACTTCTGAAAAACTTTCACTTCTTAGGTTGGTTGTTTTGATTTAGTTTTCTTGGATGCTGGATGTTCCGACTACGTATCTTAATCTCTGACACGAAAAGCAGTTAAAAGTATTTCCCGATAGACCATCCATTTCCGATCTTGTTAATAATGACTGGCCTTGACTTAACTCTATTACATGCCTTCAACTTCCAAAGGGAGCGAATTGGTGGTTCGATAGGATGTGGAGTAGCTTTAGTTCTACACTGTATACTTACTAGCCAAGATTTTGTTTTAGAGGAAGAAAGAATCACATGTTGTCCACTTAACAGTGTGCAACCTTGCGACCCTACGTCAACAAGGTCAGCCAGCATGCCTGTTTTAATTTTTCCTGGAAATAAATTACTTCTAGATTCTGTCATTTGAGTAGTAAATAAAGCTTCTCTCCCCTTCATCACAAAACCCGTTAGCTTCGGCATGAGAATCTTTAGTTTTAAACCCACTCAGGCCCCAGAAAACTGTGTTAAGTCATATCAGAATGACATTAATGATACTGCTTTCTGCACGGAACCGTGAAAACAGAGGGAAAAAATATACTCAGTATGAATGCAGACCTGTATTTACCGAAAGCCATTTCAAAGTAGAAAAAAACAAATGGCGCCAAGTACGGTGAACGGTCCTACAGGACAGGACTGGCTTGAGTCGAGGTAGGGGAAAGACGTTTTGGGTTTAAGAAAAGAAACGCAATTCACATAATAAAAATAAATAAATAAAGCGTGCCTCTCAGCTAAGCTAAATATCGCAAGATCGCAAAGGCTGAACAATCTGGTGCACATGTCCTCATTTCAAACCGGTTTTCTGATTCCTTCTATGGCGACTCCCTCTGAGTTAGTGGACCGTGGTGACAACTACCACGAATTAATGCATCAGCAAATGCAGACAGGAGGCGAGTGGAAACTATAGCAGTCATGTTGTAATCGAGTAGCAATTGGTTTCATTCCTGTCACATTTTTTTAACAGGCCACATAGTTTGCTCTTACCAGATTATATGGTTCTAACAGACTATAAACATGGCTCTTAAAAGGCTATATAAATTGTTCTTAACAAGCTGTATAAATTAACAGGCTTTATAATTTGTTCTTAGCAGACTGTTTAATTTGTTCTTAACATTTATATAAGGTGAATTGCTTTTAAGAGGCTATACAAACAGTTTTAAGAGACTATATAAACTGTTTTTAAGAGGCTACATAAACTGATCTTAACTGGCTATTTTAATTTGTAATATACTCGTCATACAAAACTCATTGGCAGCAGAAAACTGAGCTTGAAGAATTTTACATCATCTGCAAAACTAAATTACAAAATTTGCATACTATTGCACGCAGACACATTGTAGGTATTTAAAACCACAACACGTTTTACTAAGTCGTCCTTTAATTCCTGAAATTTTACATGAGATGTGCATACTATTGCATGCAGACACACTGTCAGTATTTAAAACCACAACACGTTTCACTAAGTCGTCCTTTTAATTCCTGAAATTCTACATGAGATGTGCCGGGGTGGGGGGTGCGTGGGAAGACATATGCGCGAAGGTTTTGAATGTCAGTTGTGTCAGTCAATAATGTCGTTTTACTCCTTATAATTACCATATGACAGCGAGTGCCGGCTCGGTTAACTTAATGTGGGTTTATGAAACTGAATACTTATTACCTCAATTGCCACCTACCATCAATGACACTACACTATCATTGGAGTGCACACTTTGTCATTTCCGGTACTAAGTTTTGAATACATAATTCAGATTGTGATTTTCCGCACTAAAATACGAAAGCACAATTCATATAACCATTTCCGGAATTACAAGAATACTAAATCACAATTTGTCGTAAGCTGCAGTGAATCGGCGCGTAGTAACCTGTACGACGAACAACAACAAAAGTCGGTAAAACCATAATTTGATCTGTTTCCGGAAAGGTAAACGCGACACACCTCTTTTCTTCTTCGTTTTTCTTTTTGAGATAGGGGTGGGTTGGTATCATCTCCCCTTCTCATCACTTCCTCAACCAACACCACCAAGCACAGTAAATATTTGTATTGTGTACTTCAGACAAAAATCACAACAAAAAAACCCCACTCTCTCCGTCACAATCGTTCCTTTCTACATTTACATTGCAGTAATGTTCTGTATTTGTTCTTGTTCTAAGAAGAAAACAAGTTGATGAATATTCATAAGTCACGTGCATCACGGGTCAGAAAATGCTGTGTCATTGTAGACGTCAGTGGAGTACTAACATGTCGATTGAAAAAAAAAATCAACCGCTGCCTGATGTATTGAATCTACCCGTGCGCTTGAATTGGCACAGGAGATTCCTGGTTGCTAGGCAGGAGTAATTTTTGGAAAACTCTGCATCCAGTGTGATTATGAAAGAATGAAGCCTTTCAGTGTCTTCAACAGGTGTTGTCAAAGCTACAGGCTAGACTATTTCTGCTGTATCATGTGGCTAGCAATAGTCAGAAATGCAAGATATCAATAAATGCATTTGCATATATATTGAAGAGCTGTGAAAGAGGCGGACAT
Source organism: Sinotaia quadrata (assembly GCA_028829895.1). NCBI lineage: Eukaryota > Metazoa > Mollusca > Gastropoda > Architaenioglossa > Viviparidae > Sinotaia > Sinotaia quadrata. Next base: position 130,634,578 of record CM054181.1, read on the forward strand.
GAGACAAAATATTCAAGAAAATGATTACATGAAACAAATAGTAATAAATATAAAAATTGACATTGTCGGAGGGTTGTTTTTTACCCAGAAGCAACATTAATTTTACCCAGAAACAACATTAATTAATGTGCTGTGTATTTCGCTGACGATTTAACTCACACCTACCTACTCAGTACACACTAAATGAATTTACTTTTGACACGTTTTTGTCACCTATATATAGCTTACTCATTTGGCTCAAAATAAAATATTCAGACCTACTCAAGTACTAGTATGGCTCAAAATAAAATATTCAGACCCACTCAAGTACTAGTATGGCTCAAAATAAGATATTCAGGCCTACTCAAGTACTAGTATGGCTCAAAATAAGATATTCAGGCCTACTCAAGTACCAATATGGCTCAAAATAAAGCATTTAGGCCTACTCAAATACTAGTATGGCCCAAAATTGGACTCAGGGACACTGATGGCAGTGGCAAAAGTATGCCACATTGTCAGTCATCACCGCTGACCCACTTCTGTGCTGCACGGCGTTGACTGACAAGTGCAACTTGCTTCCGGGCATGAAATCAGCTACAGTTGGAAGCCGACGTTACCGCCCCCCCCCCCCAAGTAAACAGCCGATCAAGACATCACAGTCTGATGCATCCATCATCTGAATAAATTCCATTTTACAACTGTCTTTAAGGTAGAAAGGGAAAAAAGAATATTCTTCAAATATTCTCTGCACTATGTACAGAACATACCCGAGGGTAGATCAATGACTGCTTGTACAGGAAGATAAAAGCTACTCTTCAACGGAGCCTGAAGACCATGAATAATCAATACCACTGGTTGCCTGCAGCCATGACGACATGGGGGTGGGGGTGGGGTAATGAGGAGCAGGTTAGATTGAACCACCGGCTGTTGGTGACGTAGCCAGTCTACCGTGACAGCCGCTACAAATCGAGAGTCTAGTTTTGTTGTCTGATATTTTCACGTGCGCTTCCAAAAACTTTCGTTGATTTCTCGCGCAAGCCCAAAGGGGAGGGTGGCGGGAATTAAGTTCTTTAAGAGAAAGACTGATTGCGGAGAGGAAGGAAGTTATATTGAGTGGGTTGGTGATATTTTTCGGGGTGCAATAATGGCGGGGCGCGGCAAAAACAAACTTCTTTTCGAATTTTGTTACACTTCAAGCACCCTGAAGGTTTTCCCATCACGACGTGGGATTCGAACCTGGATAGCTTGAACAAGAGAAGCCAATGTTCTATCATCTACGCTAAAGCTAGTCTCTATAATCCAGGTACCATTAATACAAGCTTTGCACAAGATTGCACTCATTACAGACTCACACCGAATTCATCCCCTGTGATCTTCGCCGCTAAACAATCTCGACTAAACTATTTCTAATAGTAGGCGTAGTATATGCGGTGTCTATTATTAATCTTTATGGGCACTATATATGGTTACGTGTGATACATAAATTTTGTATAGAGATTATAATTTATATAAGTTTTCCTAACTATTAATTATCTAATTATATTTTTGAAAATAACGTGTCTAAAATAAACATCATAATTCAGCGAATTACGTGAAAGAAGAGTAGAACAACCCCTTCTGACGCATGTCAGATCTGTACAAAAGGACAGTCACATACCCACCCACCCATACAATGTGCTTAAAAGGCAAAGTGACGTGAGAACGCACACCAACGTCACTGCTTGACGCTAAAGGCACACAGGGTCTTTCTGGGCTGTGTGGATGAAAGCTATTCTATAAATAAAACTTTAAAAGGGGGGGGGGGGGCGGCGTACACTTCATGCCTGAATAATTTCGAGAACTTTCAGTGCCACAGAGCAAGCCTGAGTAGTTAGCCCAGCGAGTTTTAGTACCAAATAAGGTGGGATATAGGGGTACTCAAACTGAATAGCGGCCCTATGCCACGCGAAATTTGGCAAAGGATTCATCCAGAAACGGAGCCAAGTGTGTAAATACGTGAAGTGTGAAATGGCCAACTGCTTGTACGCGAAATTTGTATTGTTGAACAAACACGTGGTTCTAACTTGGCTTGTTGTCCAGGGTCAGTCAGTTTTCGCCCTGAACGCTGACATTCAGAAGTAACAATGACTTCCTCGTGCATAGGGAAATTAGAACGAAATTTTTGTTCGTTCTTTTTTTAAACTATATTCCCCCCCCCCCCCACTCAAAAAAAAAAAGAAAGAAGAAAGCTCTAGTTCTAATCTGCTCTAACCAGTACAGACACGGGTGGGTGGACTATAAACGGCTAATGGTATCCTATAACCTGACAGACTGAAGCGATTTGGCTTTGACACTGCATTTCCTTCAATTCCTGAACTCCACCTTAGTCATAGTGTGACTCAAGTTTTAAGTAAAAAAAATATTTCTTAATTAAAACATCCGTGCAGAACGACCACGTCAATTTATTTTTATTTAGTGGTATTTTAATGCGGAAGTAATTATTTTTTCCTGTCGTTGTTGTCTTGCAGAGAATATGTTTCGTGACTTAGGAAAACGGACTTTAATCAGCAAAAGTTTTCTCCGTAATTAAAACGAAAGAGAAAGAAACACTGAGTAGTCTTTACGGTAAAGCAAGGCTAGACAATTAAAAGTTTTTCTTTGTTTTGGGCCCCGACACACCAACCGGTTGGAATAATCATTGTAAACAATCTGATTTAAGAGCGGTAACGCATTAACTGGTTACAAGCAGCATGCGGAACCCACATATTGTCTTAACAATTGGAAATAACATCTACCATGTTCGCAACAGACAGCGAAATGCCTGATGGGAAAACAAAAATTAAAATAACCATTTTCGTAAATTTTCGCATCTCAGCCAGAGAAAATTCTTGTTACCTTTCTGGTGAACTGAATACAATCGAAAGTTTTACCGGCGTAACACACACCACCAAATTCCCCTCCCCCCCCCCCCATTATTTCTGTCGATCACATTTGTGGTTTGGATTATTTCGAGACATGAACAGAAAATTCATTACGCTGATTGTTATTATTTTGAAGTGAACAAATGATTTATTTGTAAACCGGTGTAGTTTAATGTGTCGAGTGAGTGTCAGTATATGTAATTCTTGGTGTATTTTATATATACACACACACACCCAGGTCGTCTGGTACATATAGTACTTACGACATATTTATCCGTTCGTTAAAAAAAAAAAACCACCATCAGAAGAAAAAAGATTTCACGAAACACTCTATTTAATGTGAGCAGCATACGTCACAAGTGTTTAACACTGTAAATGTGTACAGGTGCTGAATGAGAGAAAGTGCAATGCTACAGGCTACATTGCAACCTTTCCGGTCACGGTAGAAAACACAGTATTAAGTAAACTGAGCCAGGAGGAGGTAATGATGTCGGGATAGGTGTTGAGGGGAAAAGTAGGGAGGGAGGGCAACGAGTTCATTTAGAAAAGAGAGCGACACATCAGTCAAGTTGCCTACACATCAATCAGACACGTATGGTACAGACAACGCAAGACCGCTGAACACGCATTTGTTGATTATCTCAAAGTGATATCAGGTGACCGACATGCTAGACAATCATGATTTTTTCTCTTCCAAATACCCATTATCACTGACCTTTTCGTGAGAGAGAGCGAGTCAAGTCCGATTAGCAGTACTTATGTCTGATTATGTTTGGTAACCTATCGTTTATCCGGTGTATTTACTTATTTATCCGTCAGCCTATGCTGGGTTACAATGCCTAGCTTTGTTGTTAGGGTTACGTGGTTGCTGAACTTCAAAACAATCTAAATAATATTTTGTTTAAAAACTATAAAATAAAATGTAAAATTAGTAAGCCCAACTCGAATGTCAAAAATGTCACACTGATCTTGTCGGACGTTACGCACTCAAGTCATTGGTATTCAGATTGTGTCGCATTCAGGATAAACTGCGCACTCCTTTGTTAGAACAGGCATGCAGATAAAATAATCACAAAACGAACATCGAATTTTAAACGCTAAAATGTCATCTGTCCGATCGCTAAGCCGATTGTTGACAACTGAAGAAAATGTTACAAGATTCACATTGAACCACGCCAATTAAACCGCTTTAAACCGGTTGGAGATAGGTGAAGCAGCACTGTGGTGATTGAATCAATGATTAAGCACGTTTCTTCTACCACCGTCAACTACCCCAGGAAACGTGACTCAAATTAACTGCGTACTAAAGCGGAATTCTAGCTTATTGTAGTTTGGATATAAAATATCTTGGTAATGAAAACAATGGTGGGTTGTGTGTGTGTGTGTGTGTGTGTGTGTGTGTGTGTGGTGTCAGATGGCATTAGTAATAAAGCGTTGACGGAAACTGGAATAATATTTGCGTATTCAACGCAGTGCCTTCGCATTTCCGGGCAAATTATTCGAGAAATTCAAAAACAAGTCCAAGCGATATAGGAAGTACAAGGTCAAAATGGCTATAGTAAAATGCTCTTTACATACAGATTCATTTCTTTAAAAAATACTTTGCTTGCTCGAATACATCAGTTTTTGCCTGACTAATAATTAATCATCTAACCGTTTACCGCAATATTTTATTTCTTTTAAGGGGCATTTTGGGTTTCGACTATAATATACTTAATAGTGAGAAAAAGAAATTAATTTGATTTTTAAGAACACTGGAATCTCTTCAAGATCGTTTCATTACAACACATGCTGAAAGTTTCTTTTGTTGAAAACATAACTAACCGGTATTAATATGACATCAGAATTTCTAGAATAACAAAGTTTGGAAAGATACAGTTAAGCTAAGGGTCGTGAAAGAAGAAAACAAGTTTTTCTAATGTACATATACCTACTAGGAACAGGATGTGAATGAGTACACAAGAGACTGCTGACATTAACAGGACACAGGGTCTACTTTTCTTTATGCGAGAGTGGTCTTAAGTGTCAAATAATTGCATATGTAATACACAAAAATAACAAATAACACGCGAAAACTGACAACTCTCCATTTTTCTCTCATTCATCCTTTACATCACACACAAAGACATTTCATCAACTTCATTCATCCTTTACATTACACACACAAAGACATTTCGTCAACTTCATTCATCCTTTACATCACACACAAAGACATTTCATCAACTTCATTCATCCTTTACATTACACACACAAAGACATTTCATCAACTTCATTCATCCTTTACATCACACACAAAGACATTTCATCAACTTCATTCATCCTTTACATCACACACAAAGACATTTCATCAACTTATCGTAGAGTCTAAAAGTGGACTTACTGCGAAAATATGACACATAGTGACCGAGAGACCAATGGTCAACGGCGTAGATCCGTTGAGGTCCTTGCGCTTGGAATCGATGGAAGCGAAAACCGTTAGGACGAGCACAAAGGTGATGAATATCTCCACGCCCACTCCCATCCCTGGGTCGATCTTCTCGCTGACCGTCGTGAGTCCCAGACCCCCGCGGAGGTCTTTAGGGGTCAAACCCATCAGTATCCCGGCCCCGACTACCGCTCCGACCAGCTGGAAAATGACGAAAAAGACAGCCTTAGCCAGACTGATCTTTCGAGCAGCTAGCAAAGCCAGAGTGACCGCCGGGTTGATGTGTCCACCGGAAATGTGAGCGATGGACCAGACGATCGTACCGACGCTTAATCCAAAACATATTGCGATCTGGAGAATGGGGATCGGTTCTCCGGACAAAGAGATGCATGAGCCGCATCCGACGAGCACCAAGAGGAGGGTGCCAACAAACTCCGCGATGATTCCTTTCCAGAGACGTAAGCTGGTGATGTCTTCTAGGCTAGTAGCCATTCGCACAGACTTTAAACACGGGTGGTCGCTGCTTTCCTTCAAGAGACGCGCGCCTGTGTGAGCGTCCGACTCGCTGTGACCTGTCTCGTAGGACATTGAGCGTCTCACCTGGGCCTAGCGTGCTAATAAACCTGGCCGCGTCACACCTTACTTCGCCAACTATCGAGAAAAGTAGTTCCGTGTTAGCGGCGCTCCTTGTCGTTGCTGTGACAAATTCTTGACTTGAACGGTTTTGAAAAAAAGAAATAGTGTTGGATTTATCGTTTAAAAAAAGAATGTATACTGAAATACTGCCGATTAATTGTACGGTTACCTGTTTTCGGTTAATTTGTTTTCTTTGCACACTGTAGGGAGCCAATTGTTAATTTTTGATATTGAAAAGAAATCGTTACTGGCTTACTGCGAAAGCAACGTAAGTATCACAACGTTTGTTGTCGACTTTTGCTCGCGCGAGTGCAAACGTTGCAGTTCGTGGTAGCTTGGTGGATAAAGTTAAATACAGTCTTCGCTGCTATCATAGGTCACGTGGGCTGGGCTTGTCCCCGTGAAGGGGCGTCCCTCAGCTGGTTGTCTGCGATAGGCGAGAAGCAGGATTGCTTGCAGACTAGCTAGCTTGTCAGAACTCGGGGTTGGACCAGCAGTGTTTAGTGAACTGCAGGGTGATGTCGCTATGTACGTCCTACTTCTCGTCGCCTCGCAAGCATTTTCTCTGTCCCCACCACCACCACCACCCTGCACATTTATCTCCTCAGTAACTCTCAGAGTACTCACCCTCCCCACCCCCCTTCCACAAAACACTAAGTTGGGTTTTCATGCACTGCCTTGTAGAAACCGTTCTGTTGTTCTATTGGTTCTGTTGTTCATAAGAAACATTTCCTGTTGACTGGAAGATATGTGCAAATAAGACATCTACTAAAACGAAAGGTTAACTGTGATTGTTTTTAGCACAAAAAGACTATGTTATCTTTCTATGTCCCTTTCTGGTCTAGTCGTCTCCTGTGGCTTTCAACAGAATATCTTCTCTCTGCTTATTGCTCTTTATTTTAGAGCAGGGGTTCTCAACCTCTCAACCTGGGCTCCATCGATTACCAAAGGGTCCATGGTTGGGCCCAGGCAAATATTCACTATATTTTTATAATCTACTTATATGTTTTCTAAGGAGGGGGTCCATAGCTTTCATCAGATTTTCAAAGGGGTCTATGACAAAATAAGGTTAAGAACCACTGTTTTAGAGTATCTTCATTCCACCTCTTACTGATCTTTATTTAAATTATCTTCACTCTGTCCTATTGTTCTTATTTTTTAGATTATCTTCACTCTCTCGTAACTGATCTTTATTTTAGATTATCTTCACTCTGCCATAACTGATCCTTATTTTAGATCTCTCTAGATTTGCACTGAAATCTAGTGTACATATTTATACGACAATGACTAGGATGCATAACCAATAAATAATTAATAATAAAATCATGATCAACACTGTGGGCCAATTTGTTTTTAGTACCATGCAACAAGAATATGTAAGTGGGCCTTTTTTCTTCCTATTTATGCTAGTTAATGTTTTCATTTTGTTTCTCTTCAGTATTAACAGTTTTTATGGCATTATTATTCTCTTTTATGTTTTTTGTCATTGTTTTACTTTCATGCTAGTTCAGTGCAAAGAATGCACTAACACACACACACACAATACTCTCCTCACAATGCTGAATTTCTTAAGTGATGATGACTGCATTTCCATGTTGATTATTTTGAGTACTGAGCTGACAGCAAGTTCTCTCAAAGTCTTTAAAAAGTAAACAAACAAACCTAATTGCTGATGCATGTCAACATGTTTTCCCCCCACACATGTTTGTTCTTGTCGGGTCAATTAGATCTACGTCTTGAGACAAGAGAGTTTGTACGCAATTTATCAACGTCATCTTCGTGACGTAAATCGGTACGACTTCCCAGTCTGACAGCAGCATTCTTTTTTTTTTTAAAGTATTGTTGCGTGTTTTGGTGTACTATTCCTTATAAAATGGGATTGTTTGTGTTTGTGCAGGCACAGCACAAGATTAGTTCCTGCACTAAATGCATTCTTTTGTTTCTTTTCTTTGAAAAAAAAAAGGGATTATTTAGTTCGTACTAGACAACCACAAGATGAGTTCAAGTACTTGTTCCTACAGCGATAAACACAGGACGCCTGTAAACAATTGCTCCCTTGAATTATTGCAAGATTTTCACCACTTTGGATTTTCGTATATAGTACATAAAACTTTTTCTTTCCACCCAACCCCCTTCACCCTTAATTTTTCAAATATTTTTAAATGACACACACTCGTGCAGGATTGTGCACTTTTAAAATACTAAGCCTTGTTGACTTGTACATGATAAGTTTCTCCAGTTGTTTAACATAATTAAGGTCAGTGTTTACACGGAAATACTTTAGTAGAAATTAAAAACTTTCTTCACTTAGCCAATAGCTTGTCCTCGTTTAAAAGTAAATAATTTACTATTTTTTTAAAATTACTATACTTCACTTAGCCAATAACTTGTCCTCGTTTAAAAGTAAATAATTTACTATTTTTTAAAAATTACTATACTTCACTTAGCCAATAGCTTGTCTTCGTTTAAAAGTAAATAATTTACTATTTTTTAAAAATTACTATACTTCACTTAGCCAATAACTTGTCCTCGTTTAAAAGTAAATCATTTACTATTTTTTTAAAATTACTATACTTCACTTAGCCAATAACTTGTTCTAATTTAACAGTAAATAAATTACTTTTTTTTATTTTATTAGTATACTTTTATCTCTTGCTTTAAATCAGTTAGTTAATTACACTTCTAGATCATAAAATAATTTGTCAGGTCACTAGAAAGTTGCAATGGACGATTATGTTTTGGCTCGCGGGGTAAATGTTAAGAAATAATCTGAATTTCTTCCAATCAGATATCAGTTGTATAAAACATTACCCCGAGGTTATGTGTAATACTATTAAATTCATCCTAAAACATCGGTTAGAACTTGTTACTATTGTTCTCCTTTACTGGGAAAGGTCAGCAGGTCAGCAGGTCAAGGTAGCGGGTCATAATAAAAGTGTAAAGGGGAGGTAAACAAGTCCCCTTCCCAAAGCGTGACATTCTCCATGGACAAGCCCTCCCCAAAGTCCATATATTTCATTCTTCCGACCCTACTGGTACTGCATTTCTCTTCCTTACAAGTTCTAGGAATCCCTCAGCGCTTGCGTTCGTCTGCGAAATCAGTTGGAAGTTGGAAGCAGACTTAAGGCGTAAATGAAACACCAATGACTGTAGTTTTCCTCTTTACAGAAACTGTAAACGTTTCTAGTAGAGTACTGTTGTATTTACATCACTTAGACCTACTCGGGGTCATAGGTGAGTTGACCTCGTGCATTGTTTCAAGACAATGAATAGGATAGAAAGTCACTAATCTATTGCCATGTGTCTATTGCCAGCTGTCTTCATTTCAGATTTGGTACCATGCAGGTCTCTGCATGTTACCTTGCACGTCTGTGCAACCTTGACTACCTAATCACTTCTGTCAAAATTCACTCTCTCCTCCTACAACACGATATATTTGCAAACAACACTATACATTTGCAAACAACACTATACATTTGCAAACAACACTATACATTTGCAAACAACACTATACATTTGCAAACAGCACATACCTGTTCTCCTACTTGTCTTCTCTCTTGTCAAGATAACTTTCTGTCTCAATACTTGTTTGTTTGTTTGTCTGTCTGTCCTTTTTTCTTTCTCTCACGATACCTGCATGACTATCTCTGTTTATTTATCTGCTTACCCCTTCTCTTTCTTATGTTAAGATGCCTATAAGTCTGTCTTTCTATTTGATTATATTATCTGTCTGCCTGCTATTTTTTTCCCTGTCAAGATAGATATATGCCTATCATTTTGTTTGTCTTAATGTCTACCCGCTATCCTATTTTGTCAAAGATATTTATATTTCTGTTTATCTCTCTTCATCGTGTGTGTCTGTGCATTTGCTTTGTCTTCAAGTTACTCATCTACCCATCTCTCAGTTGTCTGTCTACCATTCTGTCTTTCTGTCAAGATATTTACCCGCCTATTTCTTTGCTTATTTGTCTGATTATCTGTATTTATCTGCGTGTCTGTCTGTCTACCTCTGTCTCCGCCTGCTGCCTCTCTCTGTCAATTCTGCCTGTCTCCATTACTCTTTCATTGTTGTCTCTCTACCTCCGTCTCCCGTTCTATCACGCTACTGATCGGCCAGATTGCCTATCAGTCTGCTTGTCTGTCTCCATCTTCTTTATGTTAAACTCCCAGCATGCATATGTCTCTGTTTATCCTCTCTTTGTCTGCCTTTGTGCTTGTCTGTCTACATCATCACACTTTCTGTTAAGCTCCTCTCTGCATATCTCTGTCTAACCCCTCTCTTTCTGACTGTCTATCTAATTCTCCGCCTATCCGTTACCCCCCCCCCCTCCGCTCTCTTTGTCGTTGTCTGTCACTCTGTAAGTCTGTCCGTCCTCTCTCGCTAAATCTTTTTTCTCTTTTTCGCTGTGTGTGCCAGTCGCTCTGCCTATTTGTCTGTCTGTCTGTCTGTCTATCCCCTCATCCCCACCCCACCCCGAAACACATATGTTTATAATATATCATTTGACAGTTTGTGGATTTTAAATATTATTTTTATATTTTATATTTTGCTACAACGTGGTTTAGCGGCGCTATGTTTGCACGTGTTGTTTACAGAAATGTTTTCACGACGGCGAATGCGAACCGTGTGCAAAAGCAATTAGATGTGTATCTCTCCGTGCATGTGTTTATAGTGTATACGAGTACACATGCTGTGTGTGCGTGTATGTGTGTGTGTGTGTGTGTGTGTGAGAGAGAGAGAGAGAGAGAGAGAGAGAGAGAGAGAGAGAGAGAGAGAACGAGAACAATTGTGAGTTCCTAATACAGTGTACTGATTAGTATGTCAACTGGTAATGAGAATGACAGAATTCCGACTTAAAGAGTGAGAAAATTATTTAGAATTCCTATGAAGACTGAAAAAAATGACTTTTAATTCCTACACTGAAAAAATGACTTAATTCCTACATAAAGACTGAAAATATTACTTAAAAAAGACTGAAAAAATTACATACTTCCTACATAAAGACTGAAAATATTACTTAAAAAAGACTGAAAAAATTACATACTTCCTACATAAAGACTGAAAAAATTACATACTTCCTACATAAAGACTGAAAAAATTACATACTTCCTACATAAAGACTGAAAAAATTACATACTTCCTACATAAAGACTGAAAAAAATTACTTACAGCTCCTAAAAGTATGCAAAGACTTGAGAAAACGATTTAGAACTCCTACATAAAACTTTTTAAAAATTACATACATGTAAAGACTGACTAAAATAACTTAGAATTCCTATAAAGACTGAAACAAAAAAATACTTAGAATTCCTAACAGCAAGTAAACATTAAAAATTACTTAGATTTTTAGATTTTCTAACAATATGTAAAGACTGAAAAGAAAATTCCTTAGAGTTCGTATAAAGACTGAGAAAATTACATAGAGTTCGTAACAGTGTGTAAAGACTAACGTACACTGGCAATAAGAATGACTTAGAATTCCTAAAGACTAAAACGTACACTGGCAGTAAGAATGACTTAGAATTCCTAAAGACTAAAACGTACACTGGCAGTAAGAATGACTTAGAATTCCTAAAGACTAAAACGTACACTGGCAGTAAGAATGACTTAGAATTCCTAAAGACTAAAACGTACACTGGCAGTAAGAATGACTTAGAATTCCTAAAGACTAAAACGTACACTGGCAGTAAGAATGACTTAGAATTCCTAAAGACTAAAACGTACACTGGCAATAAGAATGACTTAGAATTCCTAAAGACTAAAACGTACACTGGCAGTAAGAATGACTTAGAATTCCTAAAGACTAAAACGTACACTGGCAGTAAGAATGACTTAGAATTCCTAAAGACGAAGTAAGGCAAACCACGTGAAATCATTCTAGAAAAACTGCCCAAGAAGAAATACTTATGAGAGGTCCTTATAGGGTAAACTCATGCACGTGGGCAGGCAGGCAGACAGAAAGGCAGACAGACAGACAGACAGACAGGTAGGCAGGCAGGCATACATGCAGGCAGGCAGGCAGGCAGGCAGACAGACAGACAAAGCTTCTAGCCGTTCTAATGATCAGTTGTTACTGCAGTCTGTGATGTGATCACTCCGGTACAGTAAATATCTATTTTTAAGCTATAACTTCTTGCCAATAATCTGAGCAGTCAGCTTCAGGATTTCTGCACCTCCTATACTGATTGATGATTGGTGAGTCTGCTTCAGCCAATTGGATTGTTAGAGACATATTCATTCTGTATTGTCTACTCCCTATACCATTGGGAGAGGGTTGATGTTAGTATGTGAAAGTCTGTATAAAACGTATGAAACACGGCATACATTAAAAAATATCGTTCAGTGTACTTTGAAGTGTGTCACAGTTTTGTCTCTAGAACTGCAGCGGATGCAAGAGAGTCTGGAAATAACATCAAAATAAATCAGACCCTATACGAAAGATGGCGAAAGAAAAATACAAATGAAAAACTGAAGGCGGAAATGTTACAAAATAAAATGCTTTCAATTTTCAGTTTCTGCTTTTACTATTGTATACAGGTCGGGGTAAAAATAAAAATTAAAATCCCTCTTCCTGACCGTCACCACCATCACAAATACAAATAATTTTTAAAATAAATTAAAAATTAAAAAATAAACAACGATTGTTGGCATTCCGCATTTGTTCCGATGTGAAAGTTAAAGCCTTTTGTTTCAGGAGTGCAATTTTATCAAAATTGGTCGAATTACCTAATACGCACTGTCGATGTATTTATTTTGTGGAAGTAGGTCACTTTGCTTTCATCTTCTCTATCGCTTCCCGCCATCGACACCATTTTTGCTTCAATTCGCTGTTGGAAACATTTGTTGATTATGATGGGCGGTTTGTAATAAAGGTTGTGGTCCGTGGTCATCTAAATTGTGTGCGGAAACGACTGCATCCATGAGTTTCTTTGTTTCGGACGTCACTTCCGCTTTTTCTTATCTATGTTTTCGCACACTGGCGCAAGCACCAAGGGAGAGATTTAATTTGGAAAGATGCATTATAGGCCCTGGGGGGTGGGGATGCGAAGGTTTATAGTAGTGTGTTGGAAGATTCTCTGGGGTTTGCTCGGTCAACGACCAACGGGCTACGCTTTCATATCTGTAACTAACAAATGGGATCTTTAGTACACGTGACCAAATTTATCGTCACGTCTGACGGACTAGACACTCAAACCACACCTTGATCTGGGGAGCACTTAAGGACCAACGGTAAGGTTTTCAACTCGCGAGAGGATAGAACTGGGAATCACTTGAGCTAGGGATTATAGTCATATCTTCTGCGTTACCACGTATCCTTTGAGTGCTTGTAGTGTGGACTGTGTATCCCAAATTGTGCTTGTAGTGTGGACTGTGTATCCCTAATTGTGCTTGTAGTGTGGACTGTGTATCCCTAATTGTGCTTGTAGTGTGGACTGTGTATCCCTAATTGTGCTTGTAGTGTGGACTGTGTATCCCTAATTGTGCTTGTAGTGTGGACTGTGTATCCCTAATTGTGCTTGTAGTGTGGACTGTGTATCCCTAATTGTGCTTGTAGTGTGGACTGTGTATCCCTAATTGTGCTTGTAGTGTAGACTGTGTTTCCCTAATTGTGCTTGTAGTGTGGACTGTGTATCCCTAATTGTACTTGTAGTGTGGACTGTGTATCCCAGGTTATGTTTTAGTTGCGGATTGTGTATCCCTAGTTGTGCTCTTAATCTGGAGTGTGTATCCACAGTGGTGCTCTCGGTGTGGATGTGTATCCCTAGTCGTGTTTCGGTGTGAATGTGTATACCAGTTGTGTTCTCGGCGTAGATTGTGTATCACTAGTTGTGCTCTCGGTGTGGAGTGTGTATCCACAGTGGTGCTCTTGGTGTGAATGTATATCCCTAGTTGTGCTCTCAATGTGGATGTTTCCCTAGCTTGCTCTCGTTGTGTATGTGTATCCCTAGTAGTGCTCTTGTTGTGGAAGGTTTACCCATAGTAGAGCGCTTCTGGTGTAAAATAACCACCTATACGTGGTTAAAACACCTTGTTGTGTCATGCAAAGTATATATCGAGTTAAGTAAGTTAGTACCGGTAAGCAGCTATTCCAAGCAATATGTAAATTAGCAACCAATAACCAGCAGTCACCATCCAACAGCCCAAAGTAAGCAATGGTCAAATGCCCGCCAACAAACAACAGTTGTGTATTGAATAAAACACACACACACACACACACACACACACACAAAGACACATACACACAGAGACACACATACACACATACACACAGAGACACTCAGACACATACACACAGACACAGACACACACACACAGACATAGACACACATACACACAGAGACACACAGACACAGACACACAGACCCAGACATACAGAGACACATAAACACACACACACACAGGCACATACATACAGACACACACAGAGACACATACACACACACACACATTATAAGCACATTCAGGTGTTTCAAGCACAATGCCAGGTTTGTGGCGACACATACTTTCGTTTACTCTACTGCACTAATCCTATCTCCACCCTATCCCACCCACCCAGTACCCTTCTCTGGGTTGTAAAAGCTCCTTCTGACCTCCATCCCACAACCACCACACCCCCATTTAATAAAGATTGATTAATTAATTACAAGCAAGCCAAGCTAAACTCAGCAGAAATACACACATGGTCAACTTATTTGCATGCAAAAGTTGGATCAGTTGAGAGAAGCAAATATATTCAGAGTTCAGTAGATTTAACTCAGGAGTTCAGTAGATTTAACTCAAAAGCTCAGTAGATTTAACATAGGAGTTCAGTAGATTAAATCAAGAGTTCAGTAGATTTAACTCAAAAGCTCAGTAGATTTAACATAGGAGTTCAGTAGATTTAACTCAAGAGTTCAGTAGATTTAACATAGGAGTTCAGTAGATTTAATTATATTGAACTATTTCTTTGTCATGTACAGTTCAATAAACAGGTCATCGACTATATCCGTCTATACTGAAAATAATAACAAACATTTAGAGCTCAGTCTAATTCATGACCGAAAACAAACCTGATTGCTAAACATAAATATTTATTAGATTTAGTTATGCGTACATAAATACAACATGTACAGTAATTTGCCGTCTAAAGAGCAAAGCTGCCTCTTACGTCAGCAACAAGTATTGGATCTTGTGTCGCTATGCCGTTAAAATCACGCAGTAGTGTCATTAATTTTATTCTCTAAGGTATCCATGGAGCCGACATACGGGCAACAATGTGCGCTTTGTCTTTTTGAGTGTCGTATTTGTGTGCAGTACAGAGGTCGCCCACTGTGAGATCTCCCATAGGTATTACATATATTTTTTTTAATAGTCTGAAGTCACGCAACCATTTGCACACGACATGAAGCTTCGGTAGTCCCCCCCCCCCCCCCGAAAAAAAAATCCATCAAAATTAAATGCTTATAAATATTGTTTAGTATATTCACATCAAAGAAGTGTTTCAGTGATTTAATTTTTTAACTTTTTTTTTTTTAACCATGGCACTCTTTACTCTTTTTATTGTTGTTTACACATTTCCACCATCAGTTTCCTTCTGCGGTACATATATTTGGACTCAATAATGTCACCAGTTTCCTTCTGCGGTACATATATTTGGACTCAATAATGTCACCATTTCCTTTCTATGAAGTCATTTGTAACACCAGTTTCCTTTCTATGAAGTCATTTGTAACACCAGTTTCCTTTCTATGAAGTCATTTGTAACACCAGTTTCCTTTCTATGAAGTCATTTGTAACACCAGTTTCCTTTCTATGAAGTCATTTGTAACACCAGTTTCCTTTCTATGAAGTCATTTGTAACACCAGTTTCCTTTCTATGAAGTCATTTGTAACAACAGTTTCCTTTCTATGAAGTCATTTGTAACACCAGTTTCCTTTCTATGAAGTCATTTGTAACACCAGTTTCCTTTCTATGAAGTCATTTGTAACACCAGTTTCCTTTCTATGAAGTCATTTGTAACACCAGTTTCCTTTCTATGAAGTCATTTGTAACACCAGTTTCCTTTCTATGAAGTCATTTGTAACACCAGTTTCCTTTCTATGAAGTCATTTGTAACACCAGTTTCCTTTCTATGAAGTCATTTGTAACACCAGTTTCCTTTCTATGAAGTCATTTGTAACATAAGTCTTCGTCTTTGATGTATATCTGAAATCATTAGTATCATCAGTATTCTGATATGTTACTCATATCTGAAATATTTTAAACCATCAAACAGTGATACACATATATCATTATTATTCTTCTGCACTCCATTAGAAATCATTTATACTATCAGTTGTCTTCTGTGGCCCAAATCTGAAATATCAATTTTAATTTGTGTTCTTAAGTCTACGACTGTAGACCTCTTCTAGATGACTGAGTTATGAGAATTAATAATTTCATCTGACGTCACACACTACTGGTTCACCCTGCCTTTACAAATGTCTTTTTATCTATACATACATTTGCGTTTTGTCTTTATTTTTCTTGATATTTTATATTCTATAAATGTTTCACGCCATCTCTGTTTTTTTTTAAAGAAGGGAATGCGTTTCAGATCCCGCTGTTTTCATGGCTGAAATATTTGTTCATTAATGCTTGTGGGGGAAGGGGGAGTCTTCGGAACTAAATAAACAGGCACAGATCAGGAGAAGATATTCACTGTACATTCAAATGTACTAAGCGGTGCAAAAAGTTCACTTAGTTACACGTACATAGCTGTGGAGCGTGAAGACTGTTCGTTCGGTTTGCTGTATTGTCAACGACTTGTATTTCTTCTTGTTTGACATAAATGCCTCGGCTGGTTACTCCAGCTTGCTCGCTCCGTCTCTGTGCCTCCGTCTCTGTGCCTCTGTCTCTGTGCCTCTTTCTCTGTCTTTATGTTCAATAATAATAATATTGACCACTTTCCCACCTGTAAGTTCTTAGAAAGTTAAATAATGACCAATTTATTGTCGTCCGTGCGCAGGTGGACTTCTAGTTGTTCTGTTTTGGGGGAAATGTCATCTCCTATTTATATCTATTATTATTTTGTCTCTGTGTGTGTGTGTGTTTGCATATATGTCTTTTTATGTGTCTCTGTATGTCTGTGTGTATATATGTGTACATACTTGTCTATGTATTTGCATAATAAAGTCTGAACGTATGTGTGTGTGTGTGTGTGTATAAATGTATGTATGTGTGTGCGATTATATATGTATGTGCATATTTGTATAAGCGTGTGTGTTTAAATGTATGCGTGCGTGTGTGTGTGTGTGTGTGTGTGTGTGTGTGTGTGTGTGTGTGTGTGTGTGCGTATGTGTGTGTCATAAGCTAAAGATTGAAGTTCATGGGTTATAGGATGGGGGGCAACAACAGAAGGGGAACTATAGAATTAGTTTGTCTCTGAGCCGCGTCTTGGAGTGTTGAGAGGAGGTATTTAATAAATGAGGAGGTGTCATCCATTTAGATTGCGTACGAATGTGTTTTGGTGTGATTTCAAACCCACACACACATTTCACCAATCAAATCCACACTATCACTGGAATAAGCTAAAACGGCGTCCTCTGAAGACAATAGCAGAGGTCCTCTGATCACAACAGCAGGCGTCCTCTGTCGGCCACAGCATGCGTCCTCTGAAGACATTAGGCGTTCTCAGTCGGCAATAGCAGGCGTCCTCTGCAGACAACATTAGGCGTTCTCTGTAGACAACAGCAGGCGTTCTCTGTAGGCAATAGCAGGCGTTCTCTGAAGACAATAGCAGGCGTTCTCTGTATGCAATAGTAAGGTATGAAAGCATCCATACTGAAGAAGGGCCAAGTGGGTGTTGGTGAGGGGGTATTCAAAATTTGTTACTGTAGCACTCAGTTACATTGTAATACCGTATTCCACATGGACTATATGTTGTCTGTTGTATATGTGATGTTTTGTTGGGAGATGGGCAAGATGTTGATTTTCCACCACCCCAGGCCACCGGTAACCTTAGGCTAATCACCAAAACACACCTTCTGGCTGGCCAGACATTTTAGAAAGATGAATGATAGATAATGTAGAATAGAAGAGTGATAGTTGGGCATTGTATAAGCGTAATTATTATCATTTAGTGCTGTGTAATTTAAATGATAAAATTCAAGTACTAAGTTAGTGCTGTGTAATGACGAAACACAAGCACTAAGTAAGCTAGCACTAAGTAAGTTAACACTAAGTAAGTTAACACTAAGTAAGCTAGCACTAAGTAAGCTAGCACTAAGTAAGCTAACTAAGTAAGTTAATTTCAAAACATTTTAAAAGAAATACTCGATGGTAAACACTTGTCGCAAACCTCGACTGGAAGTAAAGTGCGGGGGTGGGGGGAGACCGAAATATCGAGAGAAAATATCTGCTTGACATATTTATGAAACACATCAAGTTAGCAGCAAGTGATAAGACAGGAAAAGAGTGATGACCCAGAGACATTTGAATCATGAGACAGTTCTGGCATTTGTACGCCTTGATTTATCGCCCTTGGAATCTTAAGAAGTGGTCTAGGACAGAGATAGGACACTAGCTTCCCTTGAAGCCCCGGTTCCAGCCCAAACTCTCAGTGGAAAAAACGCATGCCACCCACCCTCAAAGTCCAGCTTGATTTAAAACATACTTCTACAGCTTTGCAATTTCTTTTTTTTTTATCTTCACACAGAATACGTATCTTCTTGTTTTAACGGAAACGTTTTTGCTGACACATTTACTGTAGATGTAGGTCTTCGAGTTGCGGGCGATTTGACATTAAGGGAGAAACGTTCGCTTTAATTCGAAAAGCGCGATGGCTGACATTCTGACCCCTGTCCCCAAAGTGTAACATTTTTTAATCTGGGGCAAAATACAGACTTTTGACATTATGCGTCTCGGATAGCCTTTCACTTAATACGTCATCTGACGTACATCTTGAAGCAAGATTGCATAAAAAGTGACACTCAAAACGAAACTTCGGCTGATAAACCTCGCATGTTTAAGTAACTATGCGCGCCATATGGGGTTTTGTACCTATGTACTATAAATACCTACCCTGTACGACTGCGGAATGTTATAATTATACAAGTCTGCATTTAAGTGCCGATTCACGATGACAAATACCTATGTGACAGGCATGTTGCATTCAAACACTGGCATTGCTGAAGTACTTTGCTAACGTCTAATTTGGCGAGCTGTCGTGGAGCTTTAAAAATTATTTGTCGAATATTAAATGACACTTTACGTCGTAAGATGTTTAAAAGCATTCAAGAGTGGTCGAACTTACTGCTCAGCCCTCTTTCTCTTGTTCTCTCACTCGCACGCAACCACGCACACACACACACACACACACACACACACAGTGCTTCTACTCGTCGTCTACAAATATCGACTAATTCTAGATTTAAATCCTGTAATTATGTCACATACTTGTGTAAACGACGACAAACTATAACAACCACTGAAGGTTAAGGATGAGTGTATGCAACTATAGATGTTTGGTGTCGTGTGTCTCACTCACTCCTTCCGCACGTTGCATCCTGGGCACAAGAGCAGCCACAAATCGACGTGATTGGCTGCACACCAAACAGATTAACTGACAAATAACACCTTCCACCAAGTCTGTCACATATGGACAAGATAGGGAGATGATAAATTGAAATGAGACTATGAACAAAAAAAAAGTGATTTTTAAAGAAGTTACAAAAGTACACACTAAGAACCGCTGGCTATGTCAGAGATGTCCAAGAAAAAGGAGGGGACGAGAAGAGTCTGACTGGGGTGGACACCAAATGTGGCTTTGACAAAGGTCAATATTCCTTGCTATCATGCGTTAGCCAAAGTCTGTGACTAGCTCACACTATTAGAATGCAGCACGTTACAACTCTCATTAATGCATTGTATAATGGTCCACTGTAAACAATATGTTAGTTTTATTAGTGATGAAACCTTCTCAATAAAATAATATATCAAAGGAAAATCTTAATCTTTCATGCTGAATCACGACTCTCCTGCAATGACAACAATTTTACATGTCCAAAGTGATCAAGTATGGCCTCCCTCCTTCCTAGTAGCATGCCAACTTCACTGTAAATGTGGTTCCAGTATTCATGAGAACATATAAGCAAAGATGGAAAATGTTGACCCATTTAATTTCTAGCCATATGCTAGCGAAAGGGCATCATCTTCTTGTAACAATTAAGCAAATGTTTGAAATATTTTCTCTTTAAATCTGCCTGACGTGTGTATATATCAACTTCTAGCATAAATTAAGCAAACATAGGAAATAGTCTCCCTTGTTTATCCTAGAATGTATATACAATCGGGCAAAGTCTAATCCGTCACATCTATTTTCATTAAAATGATATAGACATGCATTTTGGTTTCACCTCTCCTTCATCTCTTTTTATTCTTAACATCAAGTAATAAACATTTGGAAAGTATGTCTCCTTTTTATACCAAGTGACCTGAAAGTGACGTGCAAACTGCCGTCCATTTCAATCATTTCAATTGTTTTTATACCAAGTGACATGAAAGTGACGTGCAAACTGTCGTCTATTTCAATCAAAAAGTCAGGGAGACTTTAACTCCAGTAGCTGGAGGACAAGTCTTTTTTACCTAGCAACAAATAAACAATTATAACAATCTGGTTCCTTATCATACACACTCATTCAAATAACTCGTGTAATTTGGTCCCTTTAATATATATAGTTATCGCGTAAGTGAATTGGTAACGTATGGCCCCTTTCATTCCCAACCCTAAATAAACACATTTAGGAACTCGGGTCCCTTTCAGTCGATTTCAAATTTAAGAACTCCTTTCCGAACACTGGGTGTCTGTCTCTACTAGCAAAGTGTAAAAAGGTAGCTGTAACTAAATCAGTTTTGAATAAATAACATGTGCATAATTAATTGTGTAATGTTCTCCTCTGGACATTTCTCCATAATTAACTATATGTTTAATCATTCCTTCAGTAGCTGAGAATTTCGGCCAGGCAGCAATACCGGGCCAAGCTCTCGATATGCGTACAGATTAATTGCTACTTCATCCAGGACTTCGGAATGTCTGTCACACTCACAGTCTGCTCTGTTATCGCTATACAGTATACAAGGTTATCGTGGTGTAAGGCAAGTGAAGTTTCTAGCAAGTTGTACTGATCAAAATAGCATTGAGTTTAAAGGTCCCTGTTAATCACTTAGACGACTTCGGTAACAGCTTTAGTCTTGGATTAATCAGTAGTAAGCTGTGAGAGAGGAAACGAATTAAATTTAGTTTTTTTTCCTCCGTGTCTACTAATTGCATTTAGGTAATGTTTGCAAAAGCTAGTATTGAATACATACTATATTTTGAGTAGATACATGTGTGTGCGTGCGTGTGTGTATGTGCGTGCATGTTTCATTATTTGTGTTCTTTTTTCTACTGAGCCATCCATGTGGCGGCCCTCCACGCACTATCAATTGGAAATTTGGCCCTCTGGCCTTAAAGGTTTGTGCACCCTTGCCATAGACAGTTATATATTCAGAAAGGAAATAGTTTATGTTTTTAATTGGAATATTCTTATATGAAGAATAATGATCTTACATTTGTGTATTTTGTAAGTCATGTGTGTCATGAGCCTTTTCACTTGTATGTCAATATCAATACAACAACAACAAAAACGCTCTGTATGTGTAAACCAAGCATTGTTCTGTCGCTCTTTCAGCAGGTATGTCGCACCAAGCAACGACCCTTTCATCAGCAGATCTACAAGAAATAAAACGTCCTGTCACATTTTCATCACTATGTCTACACCAAACATTGCCCTGATGTATTTTCATCACTATATCTACACCAAACATTGCCTTGTCTCATTTTCATCACTATATCTACACCAAACATTGCCCTGTCGCATTTTCATCACTATATCTACATCAAACATTGCCCTGTCGCATTTTCATCACTATATCTACACCAAACATTGCCCTGTCGCATTTTCATCACTATATCTACACTAAACATTGCCCTGTCGCATTTTCATCACTATATCTACACCAAACATTGCCCTGTCGCATTTTCATCACTATGTCTACATCAAACATTGCCTTGTCATCACTATATCTACACCAAACATTGCCCTGTCGCGTCTCACTAACAATGCTCGCGATGGAAAACACCGCTCGGGATGATACCAATGATGTAGAAATTGATGTAGCAACCAATGGAAAACGTTTTTAAAAATTTGTAACATTATTTTCTATAATATTTTCTTTTTCCCGATTTACTGAAACCTGGTGAGATCGATCTGCACCCAGCCGGAGACTAGCTGCTGCGCATCTGCATGGCAAGTACGCGCGTCACGTGCATCAGATTCAATAAAAGACGTCGTCGTTGGGTTGACATTTCGTCATCGACGCCGGCAATGTGCTGGTAATGACAGATGACTGAAAGCGTCAAGCGAGCGTGGCCTTGCGCAGGAATAGCACTGAGGATACTGTTACAATTCTTGAAGATGATGATTTTGGTGGTGATGGTGACTTAGCACTGGTGATGATGATGACGACGATCTTTTATTTTATTATCGTACTTTCGTTATTTGAGATGTTGGTGCCACAACAGCGTGCTTTGGAAAGACATGGCTGTTGAGTTTGATGCAATAGGCAGGGAACTTGTTCAGTTATTAGCAAAAGAATTCCTACAATAAAAATACCTATATTTAGGTTAGCACAAACATAGTTATTTTTAGATTTCTATGGAATCGTGTCGGATTACATCGCAACGTACGACTTAAAATAAAAGCTTAGACTTCTCACAGTGAATTGATTTACTGTATGTCCAAAGTCAACTTTCACAGTGAATTGATTTACTGTATGTCCAAAGTCAACTTTCACAGTGAACTGATTTATTGTATGTCCAAAGTCAACTTTCACAGTGAACTGATTTATTGTATTCCAAAGTCAACTTTCACAGTGAATTGATTTATTGTATGTCCAAAGTCAACTTTCACAACATCGTGGCCTTCATTCTTTTTGTTTTTGTTTTTCTTTTAGATCAAAGCATTCTTCATAGTT
Source organism: Sinotaia quadrata (assembly GCA_028829895.1). Lineage (NCBI taxonomy): Eukaryota > Metazoa > Mollusca > Gastropoda > Architaenioglossa > Viviparidae > Sinotaia > Sinotaia quadrata. The sequence continues at coordinate 130,657,554 of CM054181.1, forward strand.
TTATTTAAAATAAGAAATTTGAATAAATTCATTTGACATCGTAAAGAAAGCCATTTTAAAGAGATAACTCTTCTAAGTCTGACTCGAGAAATATTGAGTTCGTGAACTAATGAGAATAGACATAGAGTAGGCAAGGAAAAACGACGCAATGTTATGAAGTCACGTCTTTTTACTGTGTGCATGTGTTTGTGTGTGTGTGTGTGTGTGTGTGTGTGTGTGTGTGTGTGTGTGTGTGTGTGTGTGTGCATATATATTTAAAAGAAAGGCAGACAAATAGGCATATAGAGAAACAAACGGGAGACAGATTCAATGGCAGTCAGATACTGGCAGAAATAATAGAGATAGCGAGACATTGAAACAAAGAGATAGACAGAGAGAGAGAGAAAAGAGAAGAATGTCACAACTGTGCTTTATCCTGTTCCAGTATATAATCATGGTCGATAACCGTGTTAGTGACCTTGGTTTAGTCTAGTCATTACGTAGACTGTAGACTTGACATTTAAACGGCTCTAATGACTTAGGAACTAGGACAGTATACAGTCTGAAGTCTCTTTGACCCGACACTTTGGTTCACACAGTTCTAGTGAGTAGACGCATAAAACGAACAATTTCTGATTTAACACTATATAGTATCAAACACTTGCCACGAAACACTGGTAATATTTAATGACGCTGGTAAAACATTGGTAATATTTAATGACGCTGGTAAAACACTGGTAATATTTAATTACGCTGGTAAAACACTGATAATATTTAATGACTCGGTAAAACTTCAAGTATAGAAATAGACATTGGAGAGCGTAGGAATCGACTTGGGAGAGTGTAAGAATGGACATAGACAGGAGTGAAAGAATAGATATGGGAGAGTGTAGAAATTGACATGGGAGAGTGTAGAAATAGACAAGAGTGTAGAAATGAACATAGACAGGAGTGAAAGAAAAGATGTGGGACAGTGTAGAAATCGACATGGGAGAGTGTAGGGCTGGACATTGGACAGTGTAGAAATTGACATGGGAGAGTGTAGAAATCGACATGGGAGAGTGTAGGGATGGACATGGGAGTGTGTAGAAATCTACATGGGAGAGTATAGGGATGGACATGAGAGTGTGTAGGAATGAACCGTACAAATAAATACATGAGTGTGGTGAGGAAAATGTAAACAATTATGTAATATCTCAAACTATAGAAAAGAATATATAAATTAGTGTACAAATGAACATCCGCAAGGTAGAACTGAACATACAAAGGTTTAAATGTAAAATAGTGAAAGTGCACAAGTTAACAAGCCCCAAGGCTACATATGCATATACGTTTAATTACACAACACACTCCCCCTCGAGTGTTTTCACTAATACTTAGAGTCTTCGACAGCACTGACCTGTACTCGTGACAGAATTTACGGGTATGGGTGCTTGGTTGTCCATGGTGCGAGATAACATCGTTCCATAGTAATTCTTTATTATCATGAGGTAGATGTCTCGCACAGATAACCATGATCTTTTATCAACCTGAGCGCTCCTAGGCATGCGAGTTGGAGTGCTCACTTCTAATACATGAACTTGTCAAGCCTCTTAAAGCAACACTGACCTTTCTGTGCGCTTGTCTTTTTTTGACATTTTGCTATCAAGGTGAGTGTTGCAACAGAGCCGAAAAGTTTCACAAGAACGGATTTATGTAGATAATTAATTGACACTTTGGCCAGTTTGTATATTCCTTGCCTAGATCACTTACTGATTGACCAGTTGACTGTTACTGACTGAGTGAGATAATGAGTGAGTGAGTGAGTGAGTGAGTGAGTGAGTGAGCATTATTATATAATAGTAATGGTTTCAGCAAATTATTAAGTTTGATCTAGATTTTAAGTATACTTAATTCTCTGCGTGCGCGCGCGCGTGTGTGTGAGAGAGTGAGCGAGCGAACGAGCGAGTGAGAGTGTAAGAGAGAGTGCGTGTGTGCGTGTGTGTGTGTGTGTGTGTGTGTGTGTGTGTGTGTGTGTGTGTGTGTGTGTGTGTGTAGATTTAATTGCACTTTCTCTACACAGCTATACATTCGGATGCACTTTGAACTCGGATGCCTTCTTTTATCATGTTTAAAAATTAAGACAAACTCAACAGAAACAACTCGGATGCCTTCTGTTACACGTTTTAAAAATGAAGACAAACTCAACTGAAACAACGCAAGAACCATATGAAGGCGAGACATCGCGGACTCCTGTTCTATTGCAACGAAGCGAATCGGTTTTCTTGTAATTCGTTGGCTCTTGTATCCCAGAAGAGCAACAGGTTATCTATTACAGGTCATTCCTGAGTGTTACCGGCTTAGTGGCGGTTAACTAAAGGCACTGTAGTGATCAATAGCAAGTATATCCTGTTACAGTCATATTGTGAACCATAAAGCATTACATTCTGCAAGAAACGATTCTCTGTCTGTCTGTCTGTCTGTCTCTCTCTCTCTCTCTCTCTCTCACACACACACACACACACACACACACACACACACACACACACACACACACAGAAACACACCTCCACCACTACCACGCCATTACATTTTTTAAAGCACTGCTTGAAATATGATACATGTACGCCACAACCTACGATATACAGAGTTGGCAGACTTTACAAGGAATAGGTTCGTAGAACGAAGTCTAAAACGGAATTAAATATAAGGAATGTCTAGTTTTAGAACTGGGGCTAGTTCGGCCCTAACTCTTAGGATTAGTCCGGATTTAGAGAAGATGGTAATGTGGAATTAACTAGAGGCCAGTATTATTAGAACTGAAGGTAGCCTGGTATTACGATTGAGGTTCCTCTGACATTTCACATAAGATAGTTTTGAATTTTCAGTGAGGTTAAGCTCATAATTAGTACTTCTGATAGTATATTATTGATGTTACTAGTCTGGAATTAGTACGGATGCTAAAGTGAGATAAGTACTCTGATATCAACAAGAGATTATGACAGTATTATGAAGCCAGACTGGCATTAAAACTAGTGCAAATTTGGCATTATCGCATAGGTAATCTTGTATTATCACTACAATTAGTTTCGTATTATCATTACGATTAGTTTCGTATTATCACTAAGATTAGTTTCGTATTAGAAGTAAAACTAGTCTGGATCAGCAACATATGTTATTATGGTATTAGAACTAGTTTGGATAAGCAACTGTTATATAATTTGTTAAATATCAATGTGACACGACCTTCGGGTACTGTGCATGATGATATTTTTGTAAGTACCAGAGTTAAAAATAACAACTCAGGTAAAGAGTACGCTAGAACTTGCTGATGCAATCCAAACCATTTCCAAGTGGATGAGTAGTTTTTCTGACTAATAGTCTCACGCTTGTTCATAAATTCATGCAATGTGGATTTTAATCACATTGTAGCGCGAAAGCGGCGGAAGCCGGAAGCGCCCCCCCCCCTACAATCAATCAAATCAATTTAATCACATTGATTTTGACATAACTCGAGCCTGGTCATAAAGGTGATCGTTAGATTATGGTAAGTTAACTGACTGATAAAGGAAGAATGGACAGAAATATTTCATATATGTTTGCTATTGATCTATCATTTGAATTGGAGAATGCCTTTTGAACCATTATATCTATGTTCACTAATTTGATTATGTTTACATTATACTTCTGAATTTTGACCGCTGCTATATTTCTTTATGCTGCATGTGTATCTGGCTAATGAATATTGTTGCATGATTTGTAAGTTGAGAATGTGTGTAAGAGAGAAAGGAGTTTAGAGATGAAAATGCCTTGTAAGGTACCCGAAAGTAAAGAACGAAAAAGGAGAGGGAGAGGGGTAGAAAAAGAAGACAAAGAGAGAAAAAACAAGATGAAAAAAATACACAACCAGAATGATTAGAGCAAAAAAAATAGGGAAACCGGGAAGGAGAAATAAAAGAGAGGAAAAAAGTAATAAAGGATGAAGAACGAAAACGATAAGAAAGATATACAAGAGGAAAACAAGCACGGACAGCAAAACAGAATAAGAAAAGTTAGTAAGAAAGCATGAGAGAGAGAATCAAGAAGTTGGGGATTGAAAGACTGATAGTAGGAGAGAGAGAAACGGGAATGGGAGAGAGAGAAAGAGAGAGAGAACAGACGAAAATTAAGGCAATGTTGACCTATGTACACACTAACGTTACTCTAATCTATACACAGTTAATTACTGATGATGATGATGATGATAAAAAGTAATAACAATAGCAATGTCAATAATAATTAAAAAAAAGAAAAAGTAAAAAGTGTGAAAAGGTTTTCAAGTAAAGACAAATTTAAAGATTTTATTTTAGATATGATTAATAAGTCAGTGTTTAACTGTAAGTAGCATGACTTTATATATTTTTAATACATTTCATGGCATTTTTTGCATACCGTACTGTACGTAATTTACACACGACGGAAGGCAGAGGGCCTTCCGGACCATCTCAGATTTTCTTGAATAGTTTTCGAAATACTCATGAATTGCGACATCGTGTGTGCTTTATGGTCTGCGTCCAAGGGAGAGAATTCCACATAGATGAGCATTTAAAGCTCAGGCTTGTTTTGAAAATTTGTATTGAGCTTTAGATGTCAGTGGAATATTTTGTCTTCCTTAAAAGCAAAACTATTTTAAATATTGTGAAGCTTTGTTGTGGATTTTGTGCACGAGGACAAGAATGTTGAAATGGCCACAATTGTGCAAGGGTAGCATTTATAGAGTCCACGGGAGTTCTTGTGGTAACCTTGACGATTGAACAGCTTGGCTTTGAGCACGATATAAAAGTTCTGGTACGAGGAATGTGTACAAACACGTGACGGTTTCACGAACAATAACACTGATGAGAGAATGAGTGAAGAGGTGACAAAGAGAAAGAAAGAGGGACGGGATTTGATGGGGGTGGTGTTTTCAAAAGAGGCAACGTTTTTGTAAAGATCTAAAATTCCACAACATAATTAATTGTATAATTAATACTTTTATTAATTAAAACATTTACCACTATCCCTATGTAGTTAGAATTTGTTAATTTGAAATGCCTCTCCATTTGTGCTTGATAATTCTTTTATTTTATTTCAACCTTGCACTGAAAACTGTTTGGCTGTTCGTGTGTTTGAAGTTTTGCCGAGTAGGAAAAATGTTTTTAGATCGACATTGCGATTGAGGGGTGAGCACTGCTCAAGTATATTTCGACCATGGCTAGGTATTGCTTTGTCTGGTGGCCATTAAAATGTGTTCTGCTTTGTCTGGTGGCCATTAAAATGTGTTCTGCCTTGTCTGGTGGCCATTAAAATGTGTTCTGCCTTGTCTGGTGGCCATTAAAATGTGTTCTGCCTTGTCGTGTGACTCGTCTTGTGCTGTGGTGTTCGGGTGACTTGTTTGTCTGCTAAAATCAGTCAAGTTGGGGTAGGGGGGGGGGGGGGGAAGCGCTTCCGACCTAGGTCGATTTCGCGTAGTCTAAACGATTATTGTGTAGTCTTGGTTTTATATCTTCCTAGGAGCATTGCCTAAATGGGCGGGGGGGGGGGGGGGCGGGCTGAACCACAAGTGACTTTAAGATAGGCATAGGAAGAGAATATTTGCACACACACACACACACACACACACACACACACACACACACACACACACAAACACACACGCTAGTAATTGGTTTGCCAGTAATTCGGGGATTTTAGGTATTATTATTAAAGTATAAAAATTAACTATATTATAAAATCCTTTTCGTGGCAGAGATTGGTGTGGGGCTAGTAATTAACAGCAAGCATAGTCACGCAGTATCGAAGTCTGTAAGTGAATGAAAATGAGGCAATGTTTGTAAGTCAGAGTAAGTCAGATAGTGAATGAAAATGAGGCAATGTTTGTAAGTCAGAGTAAGTCAGATAGTGAATGAAAATGAGTCAATGTTTGTTAAGTCAGGTGGTGAGTGAAACTGTGGCAATGTATGTAAGTCAGCCAGAGAATGAGACAGTCAATGTTTGTAAGTCAGAGTAAGTCAGATAGTGAGTGAAAAGGAGGCAATTTATGTAAGTCAGATAGCGAGTGAGACAGGCAATGTTTGTAAGTCAGCTGGTGAAATTCCCGCACTCAGGCGTACAAGCTGCCAGCGACATCTGTAACAAGACGAGAATAAAACCTTAATCTCTCCGCTCGCTCACAAGCTTATCAGCATTAGGCCTATTGATTGATTACAGCCGATACTTACTAAACAATGATATATTGTTGACTTCTTCGGCACCGTGTGTATTTCCGTTTTACCACAGTTCATATGTTAGAAATCAAATAGATTCCAGTTCGCTGTTTAACATTTCAGCACATGGCCTGGGTATAGAAAGTGAACCGGATCAATAACGCCATATAATGTTTTATTATGGCGCTTCACGAACCCCCACCCCCCACATCTCATTTCCACACTTTTGCATTTCAGCACATCTGTCGACTTCAAGTTGACACTCTGCATACGTTAGCTGTGCACGTGAAAGTAGGTACGAATGCATTGTATATGTACGTTAGCTGTGCACGTGAAAGTAGGTACGAATGCATTGTATATGTACGTCTTTATATAAGCATGTATGTGTGTAGGCAGTACTTCTGTTCGGCTAAGAGTATTGTCGTTGTGTGTTTGCCTATCTGGAAGAAGGTGGGTGTACATGGGTCTGTGTATGTGTGAGAGTTGATGTTACGAGTTCTTCTGGTCGCAGTCAGTATGGTCGAGCAGGGATGTAATCTCACCCCTTCCCCCCCCCACACACACAAATCGTCTTTTGCCCATTTGTCCTCGCTGTATTTCCAGGCTAGTTTGTCGCTGACCAGAGTCCTGTTCATTGTTTAATAACCACCCTTTCAGAAAACACCATGTGACCAGTGAGTACTGTTACTAAACCAATTCTCACCTGGATTAGAAAGCATCAGGGCTAGGTGACAAGCCTTTGCCAAGAAAGGTAAATTCATGATGCAACATGTTATCTCCTTGGAAGAGGCCATTAAACCTCATTAATTAGTGCCAGATTACCGGAGACATCTGCTTAAGTAGCTTAAGTGACTCCCTTGCAAGTGTATGTCAACTGAAACCGTTTCCCAGTGTCGTGATGCAACATCAGCAGACTCTCCATGTCAGACAACCCGAATTTCCCTTGTGTGTGTACTTGTGTTGTATGCTTAGTGTACAAATTCCTCAAAAGGTGAAGGGGGGGGGGTGAATTGTCTAACTAACTATCTGTATAAAAACATTTTGTAGCCTTGTTTTCACTACAGGGAGGTAGTGGAGTTTTATTGCAAGATACTAGTTTTTGCTCACTGCAGGTAATGGAGGAAGAGTGTTGGTGTTGTTGTTGAGCGACATAAATTGTGTGGGTTACATACATAAACATCATTAGTTTCTGTCACTTTCCAATCAGAATTGCATTTGGTGTTTCAAGACCTAATGGAATAGACTTAGTGAAGAAATTCCTCAAGGAGTAGTGAATTGTGTAACTAAGATTGTGTAGAATAGCGTTTGTAGCATAACGGAGTTTGTAGCTAAATGCTAATCTTTTTCTCATACTGCAAGAAGTAGCAGTGACAACTTTGAATAGTGTTTCTGTGATCCGTAATTTAGTGTGGCATTTGCAGTCTTCTATCCAGTCTTATTATGTCAATAGCTTGTGTGGGGTTCACTCTGATTTTTAACACTCTATTCATGTAAAGAAGTTTGAAGTCCCGATTTCTGTATACGGCAGTTAATTTGTAAATGTGTGAACTCTTAATATGCATATCATGCTGATTTAAGATGTTATTATTAAAACCTAAATCCAATAAACGTGAGATTGTAGTTGAATGAAGCCTTCATTTTGTGTGTATGTCGGGTGATGCCCACACATTTTAATGAAGTTATGATTAGATCTGTATATTGAATTTATTATTAGATCTGTATACTGAATTATGATTAGATCTGTATAATGATGTTATAATTAGATCTGTATATTGAATTTATGACTAGATCTGTGTAATGAATTTATGATTATATCTGTATAATGAATTTATGATTGGCAAATGATAACTGAAACTATTCCATTGAAGATCTGAGCTTGATTTATTATTAAGTCACATCTGAGAATCTGTAGATTGCGTATTTTCATTGTTAATTGAGTCGTTATGTTTTTCTTTTCACTTCGTTGTCCGAAGTGAAAAGAAAAGCGATGTCCTTGAAAAGGGGTGGGGTTAAAACGAGGTGAAAGATAAAACAGGCACCACTGAATGGGAGATGTGTCCCCCCTTGTATTAGGAACATGTAGCCTGGGGGAGTAGGGGAAAGTAAGTCGGAATATCTAATTGATAATTCTTCATATCTATTTGGGACGTATCCACCCGACAACCTTTAGTGTTCAACATGGAATGCTGCTGTACGTTTCAACAGAAACCCACTTCTTATAAAGAGTTTATTTTGTTTGTTTGCTTTTTATTTTACGCCATGTAGGCTGTTGAACGTGGGTATTATAAAACACGATTTGATTTAGTTTGCTGGCCTTTATATTTTAGTCTTCTTACCTAAACTTCAGCACATTTCCTAAAGGTTGTTGAGCATGGATCTCATGAAACTCGAATAAATTTAGCCTACTGACCTGTATATTTTAGTCTTCTGCCTTTAATTCAGCACAACCACATGTAGACTGTTGAACATGGGTCTCTTGAAACACAATTTAATTTAGTTTGCTGGCCTTCACATTTTAGTAATTCAACATACGTCACTTAGGCTGTTAGACAGAGCTCGTTACTTGTCGCTGTGAAATGTCGTCGATCCTTGCTGTCACGTGTCAGTACACCCATTTGTCATTTTCACGTTGAATGTAACTGTCAACATCTCCTTACATTTGGCTAACAGATAGCGATATAAATGTGAATGCCACTTATCATACACAACTGTCATGTATTCCTAAAATAATGGCTTCACATATCGAAGTATCTAGCTATCATAATTATATCTGACTCGCATATCGTACATTATTTTATTTGACTGTCTGTCGCTGCTGTACTCTGACGTTATACTAGTGAATTATACCAAAAATTAGCAATTAGTTATGATATAAACATCTACAAGTGCTGATGCAGAGTATGGAGCACTGGTTAAATAAGTAAATCTGCAACTGTTTATACCGATATACTGGTGCGCCGACGTCAATTCTACTCACGACCCCTACTGAGTTATTTAAACTGAGAAATAGATTTTATAAAATAGATACATAGACGTACAGAAAACAAGACGTAATCTTTAGACTAGACGTACAGAGAACAAGACGTAATATTTAGACTAGACGTACAGAGAACAAGACGTAATCATTAGACTAGACGGACAGAGAACAAGACGTAATCTTTAGACTAGACGGACAGAGAACAAGACGTAATCATTAGACTATCACCAAGTTACGATAACAAACAAAAGAAGTTACGTTACACTAACAGATACGCGAGACTAAACAATTAATAAAAATTTAATAAAAGAAAAGTTTAACAATATTTAAAAGGAATAAGGAAATACAATCTCTTCTAGTTTCTCATTATAAACACAAGTTCAAGACGCACTGCAGTAACTGTTCACAATCAGGACAGCTTCAGTTTTCAATGTGCTGGCACAAGATATGTCATGTTGATAGAAAGGACACGTCATGAATAGCATCAAAATCAGGCACCCAGAGTCCACATCATCGATTTCAGAATAAAGATAAACTGAAATCAAAAGCCCTAAAACATAGATAATTGCAGAGAATAAGATGCAAAAAAATAACTACACTACTTTAATAAATACTTATTTTGATATAAAATAAAAGTCAGACGTGAATAAAATGGCATAACATTACTAATGAAACCTAACCTTTGACATAGTAGGGAGATGTCTTTACCTTATCTAGCCAAGGGTCTTCTAAGTTCCATGTACAACCCATGATAGGGAGGGACCCAGTCTTAACGCTCGCCTGGAGAGTGGTTTGCAAAGAGTAAAGACTAGAATTTCCATACTAGTTTTCTTACTCTTCAAACCACGCCCATCTCTACCTAGACTCACTCTTGACCCAATCAAATTCAAAATCATCCTAGAGCTAATTAATATTTATGACTTCTTCTCACCTTCCAGTCTACATTCTGTCAATAAACACATTACCAATCCCAAAACAAGTTCACAATTACTTCAGCATAAGAAAATTATAACATATAACCAAGGTCAAAATCAAAACTTACAGATCTAATGTGAGACTCAACCACAACCAAAATGAAGGCACTTGATGCACTGCAACATATAGTTGAGGAGCAAGCCTAAGTTTCCTGTTCATCACAATATAACTCCATTCTATTTGACACTTCATTCTCAAACTTTTACAGTTCCTGCAATGGCATTCATTATCCTCATGCTCACGTGGTACAATAAATATTAAATACAATGTATCAGTGTCACATATTAATACACCACATGGCTTGGCTACAGCTTAGTTCAAACATTTGTAGTAAATAAATCAACTTACATAATACATCTTTACATAAACACAAGTGTAACATATCAATAGTAAAAAGCATGAAATGTTTCTAATTCCATTCTCTCTCAATCAGTCAGTTTAAAACTCACCACTCAAGCTAACGACTGCCTTCAAGCCGGACTTCTCTCTCCGTTACTCAGATTCAAAGTGAAAAGACAGTGGAATTCTTTACTGCAATTAAATTTGTTAAACTCAGCCCATTGGCTAGTCTCGTTCTCATAAATCATAATCATTGGATAATAGAAAACTGCTCACTCAGTTTCCACTAGGTCAGGAAATCTAGAATATTCTTGCCTTAGGCTGTTTACTTCAAACTCAGACTCTTTCAAAATAATACCATAAGGAGTGCCCAAGGTAGGATCACTCTGGCAATTTTAACAACTTATATAACAATTAAAATTTAAAATAGGGAGGGGCAAATTTACTGTCACAGAACCAATAAAACTTTCAGTTAGTAAAGTGTCACAATACAGATTTAATATTGCCTTACATTTAACAGAACTAACACCTTTAAGAACTAACAGACAAACGATTTAATGGTTTATATTACCTTATAATTAACAGAAATAACACCTTTAAGAATTCACAGACTAACGATTTAATGGGTTTGTATTGCCTTACATTTAACAAAACCAACACCTTTAAGAATTCACAGACTGACGATTTCTCTTTGCCTATGTACTTTGTGAATGGAAATAAACTTGGTTTTTCATTAAAAAAAATATGTTATAGTTTCGGATTGTTGTAGTATTTTGTACGTGATTTTGTTTCAAATATTGTTTTGTTTATTGTATTACATTGCTTACAGCGTGAACACGTACTGAATTATATCACATTATGTTGTTTACAGCGTGAACACGTACTGAATTATATCACATTATGTTGTTTACAGCGTGAACACGTACTGAATTATATCACATTATGTTGTTTACAGCGTGAACACGTACTGAATTATATCACATTATGTTGTTTACAGCGTGAACACGTACTGAATTATATCACATTATGTTGTTTACAGCGTGAACATGAACTGAATTATATCAGAGTATATTGCTTATAACACTAAATTGCGTTGAGTTATAATATATTTCTGATAACACTAAATTGCGTTGAGTTATATTATATTTGCTTATAACACTAACACGTACTGAATTATATTGTTTTGTGGACATCTTGTGTATATATTTCCTTTTTGTTGTTTCAAACACTGCCATGTTGTATAGTTCAGATACTGTACCATTGTTTTGCTAGTACTAATTTCTCTACTCTTGTACTGTACTGTTCAAACACTCTTGTGTTAATTGTTTCAAACATAATTCTCCTGTAATGTGTATATTATTTTATTCATTACTGTATCATAGTTTCAAACGCCTTTCGACGTCCAAACTCTAATCTGTTCTGTCGTCATTATTGTACATTATTGTGTTGTTGTGTCAAACACTGGTGTGTATTATATTGTGTCAAAACACCAATGTGTTGTGTCAAAACACTAGTGTCTTATGTTGTGTCAAAACGCTAAAGTATTATGCTGCTTTGAATATTAATCTATTGTCTTTGTATATTTTATGCAACATTACGCCATTTTATACAACATTACGAAATGCTGCATTATTCTAAGATACTAGTGCCCTACATTGTTTCAAACATATTTTTGTCTTTTACGAGATAATCTTAGTATTTGCTGTTGTCAGAATTGTTAATGCGATTTTATTACAAGAATCTCAGGAAATTCGCACGCAATTTCCCCCGAAACTTAACAGGTGATTCTTTGCTTCAAGAGATCCAGAATCCATTCCAGTCGAGTTCAGAGCAAAAAATGTGAGCGACTCAACTGCTTTCCTCCTCCACCCTCCCCCTCCCAACCAATTTCTCTAGCTCTTGGGGATGACTGTCAAGCCTGTCACACTTGTGTTTTACGTTCCAGGCACTCTTCAAAGACTTCTTAAGTTTGTTTTTAAATCCACCAACAGTTAGAGGTAAACACAAGACTGCATAAACCATCGGGTTTCTGAATCCTTATTAGCAGTTTTCCTGTTCGGGTAATTAAGTAATTCTGCCAGGAAACAAACAAAAGGAACTATTAATCTGTGTCTAAATCTAAGCCGAATTATGACGTAGTTTGACTACACCACATAACAAAATCCTGTCGCTGGGAGGTAGCGTAACCGATTCAGGACTTCCGTGTAACGTCACAAGACTTTGCGATAAGACAAGGTCACCTGTCTCAGATGTGTTCTATTGACGTACTCGCCATTCACAGCTGACGTACGAAAACCGTCACCCATAAAATAAGGTGTGACCCTTTGCGCTTGGACGACTGAGCCGCGATGGGATCGGGTTAAGCCAGTCGGTGGTAAGCTCTGAAGATTAATGAAGGGAATTATCTCCCATTTAGCGCGTACAAATCCACGCAGTCATACACTATGTAATGAACAGACTTTTACTTTTTTTGAACTAATGAGATGTCCCACCACCATTATCCCACCACCTTCATGGTTATTTGATTGGTTTATGTTTCGCTTTGCAATTCTTGCTCATAGCCAAGCACTGGGAGAGATTTATCTTCAGAGAAGGAGAGGAGATTGATTGGGGGTGGAGAGCTTTCGGGAAGGTAGTAAAGGTGTGAGCGGGTGTTTGGTTGTCTTTCAAGATGCATTTTTATTACGAGGGCAGTGATTACCTATCTATTTCCCAGACTTTTCCCAACGGATGAGCGTGGCGGCGTCACACGAGACACTATTGATCGTCTCATCTCATTGTGTTGAGCTGAAAAGTGGGTTAAGAATTGCCTGTACGTTTTTCATCCTGATCGGGGATCGAACTCTGTTCACTTAATTAAGCGAGAGGCCAGTGTTCTACAATCTGCACTACCGCTTGACCCCGTTTTCCCTCGACACTGCAGCAACATGGCAAAATATTCCAAATATTTGTGAGGTGGCAGAAACAATCCTATCCAAGTGATGTTCTTCATATTTATACTCATTTATACGTCATTGTGTATGTCGCTAAAACGTCATGTAAGCCCTATTTTCATAATTTACGAGTTCATGAGGTGCAAGGTATAAATTAAATGTTTTTATTTTAGTGACACACTCTGGCCATTAACTGAAAAATGAAAAACTAAAGTGCAAACTTAATTGAAAGGCACAGTTAAAGAAAAATAATTCCTGTTGTTTCACCAATCACATAACTGCTGTTGTCTTACTTCTAATGTAATTGCTTTTCACCACTCACATAACTGCTGTTGTCTTACTACTAATGTAATTGCTTTTCACCACTCACATAACTGCTGTTGTCTTACTACTAATGTAATTGCTTTTCACCACTCACATAACTGCTGTTGTCTTACTGCTAATGTAATTGCTTTTTACCACTCACATAACTGCTGTTGTCTTACTACTAATGTAATTACTGTTTCACCACTAACAATAGATACTGTCAGCAAAGCATTGACTTAAAAGGAAAATAATACTGTGAACTGCATATTCATTCCTGGGGGGCGGAGGGAGGGGAAGGGGAGTTATTAATTTGGTGGTTTGGTTTTGATTTTTTGAAAATTTTATTTATTTTTTAAATACATTTTTGCTGTTTCTCTCCAGTTCGCCCTCCAGCTGGATACTAAGAATCTCGTCACAACATGCTGCCTGTCATCTCGAGGGTTTAAAGTGGGATTATAAAGACATCTTCTTTCCTTAATACTGAAGCGCTTTTCTGCGAGCATTTCATAAAGCAGGCTGCTACCAAGGCAACGCAAATCTGATTCAGAAAACTGTCATAGCAGATGTTATATTTGTTTCTAAAAATGAATTTTGTTTTAAATTGCAGTTTCCTGCGTTTGTCTGTTTAGTCGTTGAGATTATTATCGTGCATTCCATACAAATGGAGGTGAGAGGAAAGGGGTGTCTGGAAGGGCGGGTACTAAAGAGAATGAAATAAACTCGTTACTTTACGTAAATTTGTCCCTTACGCTAAAGTACAGTGCTTGCAATGCTATGATTAGAGTTACCCCCTCTTTGTTTTTCTTTTGCACTTTGGTTTGTAACATTAGTTGGCTGATACGTTAATTATATTTAAAATACATATTGTGTGCTCTGGAATTAGGTGCACTAAGATTGTAACATTAGTTGGCTGACAGTCATAAATTACTATTGAAGTATGTGACATGGCAGCGATAATGACAACTGAAGTACCTGACAATGCAACATGCAATGATAATACAACTAAAGTTTGTGACACATCTGGCAGCGTTCAGAGATAATATCACATAAAGTATGAAACGATAATTACGGCTAATGAGCGTGACATGCATTGCAGCGTTCGTCGATCATAACAGCTAAAGTGTGTGTGACATGGCTACAGGCGGAAATAATTACAACCATAAGCACGTGACATGTCAGTGATAATTACAACTAAAGTACGTGACAAAGCGACGTGAATCGATTATTACAATTATAGTACGTGACATGGCAGAGTGTAGTCATAATCACAACTAAAACGTGACATGGCAGAGTGTAGTCATAAGCACAACTAAAACGTGACATGGCAGAGTGTAGTCATAATCACAACTAAAACGTGACATGGCAGAATGTAGTCATAATCACAACTAAAACGTGACATGGCAGAGTGTAGTCATAATCACAACTAAAACGTGACATGGCAGAGTGTAGTCATAATCACAACTAAAATGTGACATGGCAGAGTGTAGTCATAATCACAACTAAAACGTGACATGGCAGAGTGTAGTCATAATCACAAATAAAACGTGACATGGCAGCGTACAATGATAATTACCACAAAAATATGTAACATGGCAATGTGTAGCAATATTTAGTACTGAAGTACCTAACAGGTTGTTCCAAACCTGATGCACTAAAAATAACAGGAAATAATGCACAGTTACATCATCTCTGTTAATTTGTGCGTGCGTTCGTGCGTGCTTGCGTGCGTGCATGCGTGTGTGTGTGTGCGTGTGCGTGTGCGTGTGTGTGTGTGTGTGTGCGTGCGTGCGTGTGTGTGTGTGCGTGTGCGTGTGCGTGTGCGTGTGTGTGTGTACGTGTGTGTACTGAATCACTGCTTACTACAGTCGCACAAAGCAAGAATTGTTTTGTAATCTTCATGCGTAATAGTCGTAAACAACCGAACCATCCTAAGACAATAAATTATTGTTACGTTGTTGTTTGGCTTTGTTTTTAATTTTGTTTTAGTTATTTTGTTTATGTTCTTTTTCCCGTTTGCTTCCTTCGACTGAAGTTGAGAAAGCCGTTTTCTGAGCGGAATTAAATAGCCGACCCATGACGTTAGCGGCTTGCTTAAGCGACAGGTTTGAATATGGGCTGGTAAACATTCATTACTTGTGTTTATTGTTGAATTAATAAGGGCTGGTAAACATTCATCTTACGTGTGTTTATTGTTGGATTAATTAGGGCTGGTAAACATTCATGTTACTTGTGTTTATTGTTGGATTAATTAGGGCTGGTAAACATTCATGTTACTTGTGTTTATTGTTGAATTAATTAGGGCTGGTAAACATTCATGCTACTTGTGTTTATTGTTGGATTACTTAGGGCTGGAAAACATTCATGTTACTTCTCTTTATTGTTGGATTAATTAAGGCTAGTAAACATTCATGCTACTTCTCTTTATTGTTGGATTAATTAAGGCTAGTAAACATTCATGCTACTTCTCTTTATTGTTGTATTAATTAGGGCTGGTAAACATTCATGCTACTTGTGTTTATTGTTGTATTAATATGGGCTGGTAAACTTTCATGTTACTTGTGTTTATTGTTGGATAAATTGGGCTGATAAACATTCGTGTTACTTGTGTTTATTATTGTATTAATTTGGGCTGGTAAACATTCATGTTACTTGTGTTTATTGTTGGATTAATTAAGGCTAGTAAACATTCATGCTACTTGTGTTTATTGTTGTATTAATATGGGCTGGTAAACTTTCATGTTACTTGTGTTTATTGTTGGATAAATTGGGCTGATAAACATTCATGTTACTTGTGTTTATTGTTGGATTAATGAGGGCTGGTAAACATTCATCTTACGTGTGTTTATTGTTGGATTAATTAAAAACGCTTTTGACCAAGGTCCAGATTGTGCATGCATCAGGTCGGATGCGACAGTGAGATAAGAAAGGGCAGATACGTTCAGAAGCTGCATTTATCCCCCTTTCTTCAGTTTATGAAGTACAGATGTTGAAACAGTAGTTATAATAGAAGTAATAATGGTACTGGTGGTGGTGGTAATTGTAGTTGTTGAATTGGGTAGCAATAACAGGAGTACTGCAGTCGTGGAGACAGTTATGATGACGGTAGTAGTGGTAGTTTTGGGTAGCAATAGTAGGATTGCTGCAGAAAAGGAGATAGTTATAATGACGGTAGTAGTGGTAGTTTTGGGTAGCAATAGTAGGATTGCTGCAGAAAAGGAGATAGTTATAATGACGGTAGTAGTGGTCGTTAAGGGTAGTTTTTAGTAGCAATAGTAGGATAGGAGATAGTTGAAATAATAGCAGTAAGGTATAAGCAATAGTTATTAGTAGTTATGGTAGCCTGTAGAAGAAGAGATGGTTATAGTATAAATTTTATTAATATTTATACTTGAATCTTTTTTTTTAAAGTAAAAGTAGCAAATTATTTGCAGTAGTTACAAAAAACACTATTAAAGTACTGTCATATACTGATAATGCTTTAATTATAAAATTATAATTATTTACATATTTGTATAAGCAGTGATAATAGTAGTGAGAGTAACAAAGTTATATAGCTCTGAATTAGTAGTAATTGTAAAACATATTATCTAATTGTGTTATTAACGATAGTAACAAAGTTACACATTTATAATTCTGAGAGGGCAGTAACTGCAAAAGTTGTTACATGTTTTTATTAACAATTAGCAACAGTAAAAATTACACATATATAGTAATACAGACAGAAATAGTGATACATTTTTAAGACAAGTAGAGGTCAGCAATTCCGGTTGCTCGACGAACCCCTAGTGAGTATGCCTCACGAAAATACAGAACAGGACAGAGACAATATACAGGTTAAAAGATGAATTTTACATAAAATACAGAACAGGACAGAGACAGTACACAAGGTTACAAAATGAATTTGACATAAAATAAGAACAGGACAGAGACGGTACACAGGTTACAAGATGAATTTGACATAAAAATAAGAACAGGACAGAGACAGTACACACATTACAAGAAGACTTTTACATAAAATACAGAACAGGACAGAGACCGTACACACATTACAAGATGAATTTTACATAAAATACAGAACAGGACAGAGACCGTACACACATTACAAGATGAATTTTACATAAAATGAGGATGATAATGAATGACATGAAGATGTGTGAAAATTAATAAACAATTTATAAAAGAAAATAGAAAAAAATCAAATCAAAATTCACAATTACAATTTTCAATTATTTTTAACTTAGCTATCTCAGAGAGATATAGCCTACCCTAAAGTTTGTCTTACTATATACTAGTTATTATGAGTAAAAGAAAGACTTTGAAAAAGAGTGAATGATTCTGTGACAAAACTCATAAATTGTCAATACAGTGTTTTTCTACCCTTTATTTTTGCAGAAATTAAAGCATTTTTCTTTTGCCATTGCTGTTATCTTGATTGTAGGTGCTTCCCATTCTTCATGTTGATGGTGTGATGGTTTTCAACCTTTGCCCCCCCACCGCCCCCCGCCATGTGGATTTGAAATACTGCTGAATCTTCTAGAAAATGCTTGCCAGAGGTAAAGTGGGAAAACCATCATCACGGCGATGTCAGCTGCCTGCTGAGTGTGTAACACAAAAGGAACATTGCCAATTGGTGATGTCAGCTGCCTGCTGAGTGTGTAACACAAAAGGAACATTGCCAATTGGTGATGTCAGCTGCCTGCTGAGTGTATAACACAAAAGGAACATTGCCAATTGGTGATGTCAGCTGCCTGCTGAGTGTGTAACACAAAAGGAACATTGCCAATTGGTGATGTCAGCTGCCTGCTGAGTGTGTAACACAAAAGGAACATTGCCAATTGGTGATGTCAGCTGCCTGCTAAGTGTATAACACAAAAGGAACATTGCCAATTGGTGATGTCAGCTGCCTACTGAGTGTGTAACACAAAAGGAACATTGCCAATTGGTGATGTCAGCTGCCTGCTGAGTGTGTAACACAAAAGGAACATTGCCAATTGGTGATGTCAGCTGCCTGCTGAGTGTGTAACACAAAAGGAACATTGCCAGATGGTGAAATAAGCTGTGTTCCTCATGTTCATTAGTGTCACAGAGTTCATTCTATGTGTAGTAAACCTTAAGAAACTGTTGACTAAAGAGACTGAAGGAAAACCTGTAGGAGAAATATAAACTGACATTTTTTGGTGAAAAAACTAATATATAGTAAGACAAACTTTAGGTAGGCTATATCTCACTAAAAATAGAAACTAAAAAATATTGGTCCTAAAAATAGAAACTAAAATATAGTGGCACTAAAAATAGGAACTAAAAAATAGTATAAACTAAAAAAAATTTTGGTACTAAAATTAGAAAATAATTGAAGCAAAAGTTCTGCGACGCTGTGGTAACGGAAGGTACATTTGATTTTCGATGAATCGTCCAAGTTAAAAACATTCTTTTGAAATCCTCCTTTGGTTTTATTTTCTTCCGTCTTTCTTTTTCCAACCAAAATTAACAACCGTGTCCTTGCTTATGTTTACTTTACTCACTTATATTATATGCAGCTTTTTCATAAGTGATGTCTTTAATGATTTTTTTCTTAACTTCTCGCTCGTTTCTTTTTTTTAATTTACCTACAGAATTTAATCTAATGAACTAATACTCAGCATAAGGGAAATAACCGTTTCTACAGTTTTATAATTATTGCCTTGTACCGGACATGGACAACAATCTTGTGTGCCCGCCGGCGAATTGAAACAAAGTTATTTCTTTGTGAAATTACAAATAAATAGATACTTTAACACGGTGATAAGGTTTAGTAACAGGGCGATTGAGCAAACGGACAGGCCGATATTACAAGAGAGAGGGCGACAGAGTAAATTGACAGGCCGATATTGCAATGGACAGGGCGATAAAGTAAATTGACAGGCCGATATTACAAGAGACAGGGCGATAAAGTAAATTGACAGGCCGATATTACAAGAGACAGGGCGATAAAGTAAATTGACAGGCCGATATTACAAGTGACAGGGCGATATTACAAGAGACAGGGCGATAAAGTAAATTGACAGGCCGATATTACAAGTGACAGGGCGAAAGAGCAGTGCAGGAATATGAATGTGAAGGTCAGCGGTTACTTATTGTACAGGCCCGATTAATTTTTAATCTCGTCATGCGCGGTTGGTTTTGTTGTTTTTATTTTTGGGGGGGTGTTGTTTTATTTTCCATTTTTATTTTTGTGGTACTTTCTTTAACTCACCACCACCACCATCAAGTTTGCAAGGAATAGTTCTGCAATTCGTCGCCATTTTCTGGAGATACGTAAATAATAATTTGATTTTCAACACCAGTAACTTTCCAGATTAAAATATCGTTGTGAATATTGACAATTAAATCAATAATTTATCATTTCATAAAATTAAATCAATAATTTATCATTTCATAAAATTAAATCAATAATTTATCATTTCATAAAATTAAATCAATAATTTATCATTTCATAAAAGAAAACGAAATGAAGAAAGGCAAAACAACCCACATTTTTCAGTGGACCCAAAAATCACAGCACAAAGTAAATATTCTAGAGTCTAGACCACTTAAGGGATACTTAATTTTGTATATTTTGTAAATCAATGTTCCAATAAATGGAAGAAAGTGTGTGTGTGTGTGTGTGTGTGTGTGTGTGTGTGTGTGTGTGTGTGTGTATTTGTGCTCCCACGCGTGAATTAATTATTTTGAAAGCTAACTGCGTTTCATGATGAAAATTAATTAAACCTTTGCCTATTTATTTTACAAACCAAAGTTTTATAGAAACTGTATAAATTTGGACGTATTATTTCACAATGTATTTCAAGTTCTTAAACATTGAAATGCTTTATTATTTCATTGCAAAGTAAGTTCCGTTTGTAACAATGCGAATTAAATGAAATGTTCATTTTATCTAACTTATCCTATGCGAATCATTTATTGTGACTCTAAGAGTGTAATGAATTTAAATGTGTGCACTTTACTTTTCATAGCAGCAGTTACCTCCCCTCGGAACTGCATAAACGTTAACAGAGACACGATCAGTTAGTTCACCAATGACAAGTCAGTCACTCCAGGAATCACAGGAATTTAAATCCCATTGCTTTGAAGAGTACCGTTCCCTTGGGAATGCTGCCGAGCAGTGATGACTATGTAGTCATGCACACCATGAACCCAGACAACGACACACTCCATCAGTTTCCGAGCTCAAACTCGGCGTAAGAGCAGCTTGCAATCGAAAGGTCTAACCTCAAGCCGCTCAAATGCTGGTTGGCATTTGATGGTAATTGCGCTAGTTCTAGTCCATTCTGGCACAATAAATGCCACGCCTTTTTTCTTTTTTTGTGACTCATTCTGGAATTTTGGGTTGTATAGCAGTAGAGGGGATTCAAAGAGCCATTGCATAAAGAGTGAAGACTACGCTTCTTAATGTCTTCGAATGAATAAATTGTGATGCGTGTGTGCGTGTGAGCTTGTGTGTGGAGACACATTTTAGTTCCCTAGACTGCGCGCTGTAAGGTCACGTGTTAGTTGGGGAATGTTGGTGTGTATTGCAGAATGTAATGATGATGTGGTGAGAGTTCGGAATTTTCCTTTAGAGAAGATAAATATCATAATACTGTGAGAGTTACACAAGTGTACCCTTATACATTTAACATAGATAGACAGACAGACAGATAGATAGATAGATAGATAGATAGATAGATAGATAGATAGATAGATAGACAGACAGACAGACATAGATAGATAGATAGATAGATAGATAGATAGGCAGACAGATAGATAGATAGATAGATAGATAGATAGATAGACAGACAGACAGACAGACAGATAGATAGATAGATAGATAGATAGATAGATAGATAGATAGATAGATAGATAGATAGATAGATAGATAGATAGATAGATAGATAGATAGATAGATAGATAGATAGATAGATAGATAGATAGATAGATAGATAAGTGATGTGATTCAGGAATCTTTTTGATCGTACAATATAATTGTAATGCGAGGGAAGTTAAGCTGTTCTTCCATTACTTTTCTAATAATGAGATAATTGCCCTCAAATGCTATTTCAGTGACATGACCAGAACTTCCCAAACAATACTGCGTGCTACAATTCGTCTCCTATTTCTGTTAATGGGGTTTTTGTTATTATTTATTTATATATTTATTTTAGGATTGGAGGGGTATTTTTTGTTTCTTTTAAAAAATATATAGTCTCTGTAGGTTTGTTTTTATACAGGTTCAAATCCCAAGTCAACACAGGAGACAAACTCTTGAAGAGGATTATAATTATCTGACTAAAGGACTGGTGTGTTTTATGCATCTTGCTGTGGCTTTGCCTGGAAATATATCATGCAGTGCTTAGCTAGAATTAGATTATCTTATAGGTAAAAGGGAATATTAATACTAAGATACAAAGATTAATTTTCCACACATATAGTACTCCTTTCAGATTGCTTGAAACAGTTTTAGAATTATTAAAGTTATAGTGCAACGCTCACTAATACATAACACTATTTTAAGCATGGGTTCACTTTAAAAGACTTCCTAAATGATACAAAATGCAAGTGGGGCTGAATATTACATCTTGAACAGTATAAACACGTCTCAACATCACGGTTGTATCGGCATATCCGCAGCTAATAGCAATTGTAACATTAACTGTCACTCCAGAAGTAGGTGTTGCAGGATCTCACAACGGTTCACTAGGTACATCGGCACACGGGCTAACAATTACTGTGAACTTTCAGTAGCGATAATATGGATAATTGGTAAAAAGCAAAGCAAAGCGGGTACAGAACCATAGTCGCTGAAACGAGAGGCTGTTAACCCTGTCTTCTGCACATACCCTTCAAAGGTCTGCTGTGACTTGTTTGCCTGAAATTTCGTTAAACCGGAGGAATGTCACCTACTTATTCCACCCGCGTGGTAAAAGGTGTCATGTGTCATTTTTGTTTTATCACAGCGCAATACTAACACCTTGGATGTTTTTCAAAAGACCTCTTGATCTACCCTGTTGTGTTCGGGTATTTTTATCAATTATTTATGTATTATTTTCGTGTAAATAATTTTGACTGTGAACTAAATTCTTTTGCAATGGGGTGGGCAGGGGGGCGAGCGGGGGGATTCGAATTGTTTTTTTTCTGATTTTGTTTGTTGGTTTGGATTTCAAGGAAAGACAGGTGAATGCATTATTTTGATCGCATGTCATCATGAAGCAGAGCCACGTCGAAGGTACACAGGGTGACATGTTTTGAGAATCTTATCAAGTGTATTTCACTTTAAAATGGACGGCAAGTTGTATTTCACTTTAAAATGGACGGCAAGTTGTATTTCACTTTAAAATGGACGGCAAGTTGTATTTCACTTTAAAATGGACGGCAAGTTGTTTTTCACTTTAAAATGGACGGCAAGTTGTATTTCACTTTAAAATGGACGGCAAGTTGTATTTCATTTTAATGGACGGCAAGTTGTATTTCACTTTAAAATGGACGGCAAGTTGTTTTTCACTTTAAAATGGACGGCAAGTTGTATTTCACTTTAAAATGGACGGCAAGTTGTTTTTCACTTTAAAATGGACGGCAAGTTGTATTTCACTTTAAAATGGACGGCAAGTTGTATTTCACTTTAAAATGGACGGCAAGTTGTATTTCACTTTAAAATGGACGGCAAGTTGTTTTTCACTTTAAAATGGACGGCAAGTTGTATTTCATTTTAAAATGGACGGCAAGCTGAGCGGACTTTCTCCGTACTTTATTTTTCAGTGTAGTACCCACGCACAGTCACACACAAGCATCCATAGACGCACACACGCGCATATACACACGAATTATGCACATTTACAATCACACACTCACACACACACACCCAAGTGCGTGCGCACTTATTTGATTGGCAAGGACAATCCACCCGGTGATGAGAAGTCTGCTTACATCACGTTGTCTTCGTTGCGTGACCTTCATAACTCCGACTGACAGTGCGGACAATGACTGGTCGTCGCTGTTGCAGGATATTCGCTGTCTAAAATCTTGCTGTTATTTGGTGTGGTTAGTCTTAAATTCGCTGTCTAAATCCTGCTATTATTTGGTGTGGTTAGTCTTAAATTCGCTGTCTAAAAACTTGTTAAATCAACAGATTATTTTAATCGAAAGTAAACTTAACAAAGCTGATTCTCAAAACAAGAAGTGATTATAAATGAAAGAAACTTTTCCCCGTAATTAATGCATAAAAGTGTATTTTGATATTATGATTTTATAGACGACGTCTTTTCGGTAGGGAATACATTTCAGTCATAACTCATCAACGACTTTGGCACAATTAAAGCAATTAAAATCGGTAAGCTGGTTTTAAAGGGGCATAATAAACACCCGATTGTAGGTTTTACTGTTGAAAGGTTGTATGACCTACCACTGTGAAGAAGCCATGTCGAAGTAAGTCGACGAATGGTACACTCCCACTCTTTTTTTTCTACTACGAGTTGTTGACGTCACTATTTTTAGCCATGACGGAATTATACACTATGAGTCACTTATTTAGTCGCCATCTTCATTCTTTCCACCCGCTCCTACTGTGTCTGTTTTTGGTATAAAACATTTGCGTAGTATTTTAATTGACCTTTGCTCTTTATGCAAATTGTGTGCTCACTTTTCGACGTGACATTGATTCCATCTCAGTGTGTTGTTATAAGGAGCGGTTTATTTATAGTAACATCGGCATTTCCTTAAAAGGAAGTGGTGCAATCAGCAAGGTTACAGTCTTCAGAAAAGTTCTAACGGGCTGAAATTTTCCGGCCTTGTGGACTGGTAAAGAACTGGCTCTGGTAAATTAAGCCAGTTACTATCATCCGTTTACCTCATCTAGATGACCTTTCTCTATAACATGCCTCATTGACTGACACGTGAAAAAAAGTGCTCACCAACTTTGACAGTTAAGGCAAATCTTAACAGGCTTTAACAATTGAGGAAAGTTGTTACAGGCGTTTAGTTCTGACAGTGTCAGCTACAAATTAACGACATTCAACCTTTTGTTATACAGTAACAATCTCTCATTGTCTAAAACCCGACACTGACAAACACACGCATGCGCATTGACACATACAGTCTCGCACAAAAAATACATCACAGATGAAATAATAAAACGAATAAACTGATATAATCCATTCTAAACTAAAACTAACATCAGCCATACCAAACTAAACGGGATACCAATCACACCAAACTAAACGAACTACCAATCACACCAAACTAAACGGACTACCAATCACATCAAACTAAACGGACTACCAATCACACCAAACTAAACGGACTACCAATCACACCAAACTAAACGGGATACCAATCACACCAAACTAAACGGGGGATACCAATCACACCAAACTAAACGGGATACCAATCACACCAAACTAAACGGACTACCAATCACACCAAACTAAACGGGATACCAATCACACCAAACTAAACGGACTACCAATCACACCAAACTAAACGGGATACCAATAAGACCAAACTAAACGGGATACCAATCACACCAAACTAAACGGACTACCAATCACACCAAACTAAACGGACTACCAATCACACCAAACTACAACGAGCACCAATCGAACCAAGACAAAGTTGTAAAAATAATGACAGTACGAAATTCAGTAGCATATATATCCATTTTTCTTTGTCAAAAGGAACGAAGTAATAAGAAAAGTGGGGAGGGGTGAGGTAGAGTGGGTTGGTGTGGGGTAGATGCCTGGCTGGTTGTATGAAGAGACAATTAGACAGTTCGGCTTTAATAGATTATTTTAGTCTTATACCGTACATGTAGGCCTACTGACTACGGATCACTGCGCAAAACACTACGTCACCTGTGGTGGAGCTGATGCAATACACACGCATGTTACATGAGAGTGCCGCACACTCTTCGCCTCAATGGCAAGACGACCAAAACAGCACTAGTGCTTCTGTGTAGCTTTGACTTTGAGTGTCAGTACGGACATTCTCTTTGACTTTGAGTGTCAGTACGGACATTCTCTCTCTCTGACCTCCCAGCACGTGACATGTTTAGCAGGCAGAAGTTTCGCCTGCTTGGCCGACGTCTTATCTACTCATAGTGATAACTGTCATCTCTTTTCTTTCTCCTCTTTGATTCATCGTCCGTGAAATCAGCGAACATTGAAATAATAATAATAATAATAATAATAATTCCTCTAGTCACCTAAAGTGCTCTACTCACTTGCATCCAAAGTCAGTAAGCTCAAATTTCATGAGCTATGGACGGAATTGACCGACAAAAATCTCAATGACCAAATCCGGGTTCAAGCCCATCAATTCTATTTGCGAAGCTAGCGCCCTATCACACAGCTACCAAGCTTCCACAGTAGTCGTTAAACAGAAACCAATCAATCAATCACTTAGTCAAAATTTCAGTCAATTATTTATTCAATAATTCAATCATCGATAATTTAATCTGTCAGTTATCCAATCAAGATTTTCTATAATTCAATCACAAATTCTTCAAGCAATCCCCAGGACAGCAATGAATCAATTCATGAATCAAAGCAAACAATCGCTGAGCTTCAATAATTTTCACTTTTGTTTTATTTTTTAGTGTGAATGTTCTTTTTTTACGTTAAGTAATTTCTAATTAAGCAACTTTGCAAGGCAATGCAATTCTCTTCACATTAATATTTGATAATTAAATGACGTGACATTCCACGCAAATTTCATTAGGAATGCCTGGCTTTTGAAGTATTACGTATTAATTAATTATAAAGTATTACGTATTAAAATCAAAAACAAAAATATCTTAATATAATACTTTGTTCGTGTCAACTCAGATTTACCATTTTGGTGTGTCATACGATTTTATAAAACAAGCATGTCAAGATATGTTGTTGCTAATCCACGTATTTACGGTGCCGACAGTCGAAGGACTTCAAATGAACCTTATGGAGAGTGGAAAACAGTGGTCCCATGTGCAACCAGATCCACACATTTCACAAATTCTTCACTAGTTCAAAATTCAGAATTGTAAGATTTCATCCATTAGGTCGTTTAGTCATGTGACATGTGTTTTCAGTGCGAGAAATTCCCCTTAATACTTAGTTGTATATTATCTCTTATCTATAATGCAACAGATCTCTCAAATGTGGACTGGCTTGCAATAGGGCTGTCCCATATTATCTCTTATCTATAATGCAACAGATCTCTCAAATGTGGACTGGTTTGCAATAGGGCTGTCCCATATTTTCTTATTCATATTTTCATATCTATAATTAACACACCGCTCAAATGTGGATTGGGCTGCAATAGGGCTGTCTCACTGTGCCACTCCCATCCCCGTATTAAAAACAGGGAATTAGAATTAACATCCACCTTGGAATATAACCCCATATACCCATGGTGGACCATCCGCATTTCAATTGTTAATTATTAAGTAATTAAAATTAATGCTCCCACTACACAACGTGTAACATTGAATTAAAAATACACAATATGGTCGTACATAAACATATATACACAAAATAGTAACAATTAATTAGTGCAGTGTTCTTGTAAAGAATTAGGTTGCACTATAAAATCTCCATATGAAGATCACAAAATAAACCATACAGTTAAGATTAAACAAGGTAACATTCTTTACAAATTAAACTACCCTTTGAAGTCTCTAGACTCTAGAGCATTATGTTGACACTCTAAATGTGACAAACATTTCCACTCTTTTCTCTAATTGTCACTTAGATATAGATATAGATATTGATATAGATATTAATATAGATATATGAGTTAGTGAAGTTTAGGGAGCAAGCCGAACTTGTAGAAAATATTTTTTGTGCTCGTTCCTGTTTGGAAGTTTTCCAGTATATCAAGGCCTATCAAGAGGATAATTTCCTCTGGACGAGTAACACTTAGAAACATAGGGTAATTTAGTGAATTATTGGTTTCTAGGGCTTGACTTAGTCTCTCTGACTGCAAAGGACGATGACCCCATCGACAGGCGGATTAAATAGATCATAAAATAAGAGTTATCGTTAGTCCACCCAGTGGTAAGGCATTTATCATTTTCACACATGGTGTCTACTTTAAACACAGTAAATTATAGTGTTAATAGCAAGAAAAGATATACCACATTTTACATATAAAAGTTCATCCAATAAAAAGTGACAAATACAAGGAAATTTCGAAAGTATTTGTCACAAAAGAAGAGAAATAAATTCTTTTCAATTCTGTAGTTTTAAATGAAAGTTAAGCTTCCTCTTTCCCACACACACACACACACACACACACACACACACACACACACACACGCACGCACACACACATACATACACACATACACACATACACACACTACACAAACATACACACACATACACACATACACACACTACACAAACATACACACACACACACACACACACACACACACACACACACACATATATATATAGAGAGAGAGAGCTATTGTAGGCCACGTAACAATTTTTATTTACATAGTAAGAGTTGACCCAGTTTAAATGAAGCACTTGGCACTATTGCGTTGATTGAATGGCGTTTAGAAAAAATATTTTGCTAGTAGGTCATCCCAATTTTACTGTTTATTTTCATTTCACCCATTTCTGGCTTGGCTTTGGTCCAGTTTAGCTCTGGGTATATACCCCGTACTGTGTCGTGTGCCATAGACAACTGCTGAACCGTTGAAAACTGGAAACTCTTGGCCGACTTAGATTAATTTTGTAAAACTATTTTTTTCCTAGGTCATCTGCTGAAGAAAACAGTCACCTATTTCATGTTTATATTTCGAGCCCAACGAATAGTACCAACCGGAAAATAAAATAGCATGTACAATGAAACAAACAAAAAACTACTACCATTCTTTAAGGGTATGAATAAGAGAAGATGTTAAAGACAAATTGCAAAGTAACGTACCAAACAAACAGGCAGAAGGTCTCTGAAGAAGACCTCACAACACTAGGAGAACTCTTGACTCCAGAAGGAACGCTAACATAGAGCGTTGGGGGGGACATAAAAAAAAAACCAAACAAACTCAGAACAAACACAAAGCCACATTATGATTGTGAGTGTATGAGGTCTCAATAATCCGATCATATGTAGTTAACACTCCAGCACAGGTGGTGTAAGTAACAGCAAAAATTACTACTGACGAGTGAACGTCACCTCATCAGATTTATAAAGAGTGTGCAACACAGCAGAGGACAGATGAGCGTATACTTCCCCTAAAGTCTGATGAGTGTGTAGCATCCCTGTAGTCTGATGAGGATGTAGAGTGTGTAGCGTCCCTGTAGTCTGATGAGTGTAGAATCCTCATAGGTTAATGAGTGTGTAGCGTCCCTGTAGGCCGATGAGTGTGTAGCGTCCCTGTAGTCTGATGAGTGTAGAATCTTCATAGGTTGATGAGTGTGTAGCGTCCCTATAGGCTGATGCTTGAGTGTCACATCTTATCTGACTAACAATGACTATGTAATGTCTCATTAGATTAAAGATAAAGGTGTAATGTCTCATTAGATTAAAGATAAAGGTGCAATGTCTCAGTACACTGATGTTGAGTTTGTAACGCCTCAGTGGAGTGAGAATGATGTTCTCAGGAACTTAGTAACGCTCCAGTCGGCTACTGTGATGACAAATTGTAAATGACATCCTCCGAACACACCTACCCACTGATTGTTAACTACACGAAACTACTCAATATAGAAGCCTATTGCCACTGAGTACTACCTAAAGCCTAAAACCACTGAGTACTACCTAAAGCCTAATGAGTATTACCTAAAGCCTGAAACCACTGAGTACTACCTAAAGCCTAAAACCATTGAGTGCTACCTAAAGCCTAAAAACACTGAGTACTACCTAAAGCCTAAAAACACTGAGTACTACCTAAAGCCTAAAACCACTGAGTACTACCTAAAGCCTAAAAACACTGAGTACTACCTAAAGCCTAATGAGTACTGCCTGCATCTTACTGTTGTAATGTTTTTATTTACTTATTGTGAGTGAAGCCGAAGCTAGAAAACACGAGTTGCAAAACATGTTGTAAACGCGAAACACGTCACTGTTTTCTGAGGAATACCTCAAGCAACCTCAGAGGTCGGTGTGTCATTTTTTCTGTAATGTGTCAGATTCTCTCGAGTATGGGATGTCATTACCACCACCATCCCCGTTCCCTTTTGCTAGAATTTGTCTCGTTAATTCACTTCATTATTCAAACCTAGAACTTGTCTCATTAATTCACTTTATTACTCAAACCTAGAACTTGTCTCATTAATTCACTTTATTATTCAAACCTAGAACTTGTCTCATTAATTCACTTTATTATTCAAACCTAGAACTTGTCTCATTAATTCACTTTATTACTCAAACCTAGAACTTGTCTCATTAATTCACTTTATTATTTAAACCTAGAACTTGTCTCATTAATTCACTTTATTATTCAAACCTAGAACTTGTCTCATTAATTCACTTCACTATTCAAACCTAGAACTTGTCTCATTAATTCACTTTATTATAATTATTCAAACCTAGAACTTGTCTCATTAATTCACTTTATTATTCAAACCTAGAACTTGTCTCATTAATTCACTTCACTATTCAAACCTAGAACTTGTCTCATTAATTCACTTTATTATAATTATTCAAACCTAGAACTTGTCTCATTAATTCACTTTATTATTCAAACCTAGAACTTGTCTCATTAATTCACTTCATTATTCAAACCTAGGCTATGGTTATTTTCTTTGATTATTCTTCGATTCATACTTTATTCAGTTCTCACTGTAGGGTCTTTGGAGTATTACTTCGATTTGTTTTATGTTTTCATCGCATTTTATCGTTTTTAGCTTCCCCACTTCCTACCAACAGGAATTTCGCATGCGCCAACAAATGTAAACGGTTCTTTACAACCCTCTTAATTGTCTGTAATTATTTCCCTTTGTGATTTCAGGCCAATTAACTATAATTATCAGCTGCCACTGCATAGGTTTTATTTGTAGTTTTGTTTCATGTCATGGTAATTCGTGCCACTGAGTGATAGACACAAGAAATGGTAACTGTTTGCTTTATAGTCGAACTATTTCCCGTCAGAGTCTGTTTAGTACGTCCTGATATAAGATTCACTCTTTTGCCCGGAAAATAAAAAACACCAAATAAATAAGGATAGCGTACAGAGAAAGAGAGACATAAGGGGAAGACAACTGAAGGGTGATTTTTATAATTCGATATCAGTTGATCACATTCAACAATGTGCTCCTTCCGATTCTGGACACTTAGCTGCTTGCTGGTGATCATGGGAAGTGTCAAGGGAGGTAAGAACATTTTCTTTACACGTTTCACAGCTTCATTAGCTTCTTCCTCTTCGAGCGTTAAGTGGAGACAACTGGACTCAGATTTTACAGCGAGGCGTCTTCTTACAAAGATTTCTTTCAAATGTCTGTGGAGTAAACAAACTATCCAATCCTTGTATCCAAAACATGTCTTGTGGAAATTTACGGTAAAGATTTAGCACGCCCAGTGTGAACTCGAGTGCTGGCAATGGCATTGACACTGGCTAGGCTGGAAATTTCCGAGGTAGTTCTAACAGAATTGTAAACAGTGAATACAGTGTTTACCGGTTGCAGGTGAACTTCTAGCTAAAGTGCGAATGTATTGACGAACAAGTGATTTCAGTATTTTCCGTACACAGGTCAAAGGTGCACTAGCAAGACAAGTTATTTTTAGCCACAGGGAATAAAAGAGGCACTTTTAGCTAAATGCATTTATGAATCGACCAACACATTAGTAAATACGATTGTCGTAAAAATATTTGAAATAGCATAAATACCTAACAAATGATGCAAATTAAATACATTATCTCTAGAAATTGCCGGAATGTACTGAAATGTTCAAAATATTTTTCTTTATTTCGTTTGGGTTCTTTGAACTGTTTAGATTTCTTTAATATTATTTTTGTTCATTTATTTATGATGTTTTCAAAAGCAATGTTGTTTTAGGTTACTTGTGTGTGTGTTGTGTGGGTGGGTGGGGTCGCTTCATTTTTGTCTTCAAGTTTCTTTAGAATCGGTTGGATTTAGTTGGGGTAGGTCAGGTTGGGTTGGAGTGGGTTGTGTCGGGTGGGATGGTTGGGATTTCTTGGTTTAGTGAGGCTTGGAGCTGTTTTATTTATGCTCTTAAGATATTATTTTGCTATTTATAGTTTATTACTTTTTGAATGTTTAATTGAGCTAAATTTCATTTGAAACGCTTATGCATTTATTTCTGTCATTGGCTTGCTGCTCTTGGAATGTTTTATTGAGCAAAATTTCATTTGACACGCTTATGCATTTATTTCTGTCATTGGCTTGCTGCCTTTGGAATGGTAGCTTTGGTTTGAATCGGTATGATGGTAATTATAATTAAGCCTTATTTTTCTTTATAAATTTTTGATTGATTTTGTTTGTTTATGATTTTCATGTTTGCTTTGAATCCTATAGGCTTACGATTGTCTTGCTTTCTTAAATTTTGTTTAATTCGCGTTTGATATGTTTTATCTATGGTTGGTTGAGTTTAGTTTAGTTGTTATGTATTCTGTCTTGGATTGGACGATCTGATCGAATTTAATTTTTTCCTTGTTTTTATTTGCTTTGCTTTAATTTGGTGTTCTGATTTCCAATTTTTCAAGAATATTTCTTCATTTTTTAAGTTTTGTGTTTCCTTTTGGCTTGGTCTGGGTGTTTTCTTTCGTTTAATTTGTCCTTTGGTCTGTAGCTTGATTTGGCTTGTTGCAATTAACGTACAAATTCATATTTGCAGTCACACTATTCCTGCACAGATAATGCAATCCTTGTAGATATAATTTGTATTCCTTTCCTTTGCAATCTTTTCATATTTAGAACCAGAATATTGCAAGCGAGGAGTAAAAATATCCAAAGGATATCAAGAGTGCTTTGAGGAAGCTCACTTCATGCATCCTTACGTTCCACTTCGCGAGTCACATGACGTCATCGATGGCTGTATGGTGGAGGCTTATGCAACACATGTTTGTCGGTAGGAGTGTGTCAGAGTGTTAGATAATTTATTTTGGAATCCTTACTGTTAGATGATTTTTTAAAAATATGTTTGCGTGTGTGTATTTGCTTATGAAGACCGATAGGTGTCTCGATCAGGCTCTTCCAATCCCTATCCATTTCCGGTTTCAGTTTGCCGCAAGAAATGTAATTGTTTCATGCCATTGCAATAGTAATTTTCACGATTGATACATGCATTGCTTTCTTCAAATTACTCATTTTAATTTTTATTTGTTAAATGAACTAAAATTGGTGAACAGCAGCATGAACAACAATAATAATAATTAAAATTCACGTAGTAAAATGGTGTACAGGAAATGACATTAAAACCTTTTCATTTTGATAAGCTTAGTCACAAAATTGTGACATAGACACTAATTTTAGCACCAAAACTTACACACTTACCGATAAATAATAAAACAGTGAATATATATATATGTGTGTGTGTGTGTGTGTGTGTGTGTGTGTGTGTGTGTGTGTGTGTGTGTGTGTGTGTGCGTGCATCTCGAGTGACCTTATCACGGTACTCTCCTAACAATGCACACCTCGTTTTTAATTAAAATAACATCCCTATACGTGTAATTATAATTAATAAATATAATTAATGACACTTCAAGTGGAATATAATGTAATATTATATTATCAATATTCTTCTTTCACCCCTTTGTTCTCTGTCAACAATGAGTGCTCTAAGTGCAGGCGTCACAAATAATCGTGATCATGTGACTTAGCAGTCCACGTAAATCCCAGAGATTTCGTTACTACAAGGAATCAATAATTACCTGAATAATTAATTATTTTTAAGCCCCGACCATGCTAATTCCTTTCATACCAATAAACGTAAATTTTAGTAAGTGATTAAAATCAATACTGTATTCAAACCGAAGTAAGTGATTAAAATTAATACTGTATTCAAACCGAAGTAAATGTATCTAAAATTACTACAATAGGTAGTAGGGTAACTATTAGATAGTAATTAGTATCAGCTAATTAATTAGCTGATAGTTAATTAATTTAACATCAGTCAAAAGGCCAGCATGGGTAACTAAGCCCGTCATGTCACGTGACTCTCCACCTTCTGACCCTACTTTTGCCTGTCTGTGCTGTATTATTATCACTAACAAGTTGGGTTTTTTGTCGTCAATGGACCAGCCATGAAATTGATTGATGGCTCCGAATCAAACAGCCGAGATAGTTATGCAATATTCTGTGGTGCGCTAAATTTTTTGTACAATTATGACTAATCAATAAAGGTCACGATGTCGAACTGTATGTCAACAGAATTGCATAATACGGGTTAGTTACAGCGTTCACTGATACGAAAAGTTGATAGATAGATAGACTGACAGACCAACAGACAGGCAAACGGACGGACGGACAGATTAATGGATGGATGGATGGATGGATGGGTTAAATGATTCAACAATGTGCCAAGGACTCTCCTTGGTATGGCTGTATACACATCACTGTCGCATGGACTCGCTGTCGTTCTGTTATTTGTATTTCCTTTTACTCTCCCCTTTCCAATCTAGTTTTGTTACGTTTAACGTACAAGTCATATTTGTTACGTTTAACGTACAAGTCATATTTGTTACGTTTAACGTACAAGTCATATTTGTTACGTTTAACGTACAAGTCATTTTTGTTACATTTAACGTGAAGTCATATTTGTTACCTCTCTTGTCTACTACTGCAGACTACCAAAACCTCTCTTGTCTTCTACTGCAGACTACCAAAACCTTTATTGTCTTCTACTGCAGACTACCAAAACCTCTCTTGTCTTCTATTGCAGACTACCAAAACCTTTATTGTCTTCTACTGCAGACTATCAAAACCTCTCTTGTCTACTACTGCAGACTACCAAACCTCTCTTGTCTTCTACTGCAGACTACCAAACCTCTCTTGTCTTCTACTGCAGACTACCAAACCTCTCTTGTCTTCTACTGCAGACTACCAAAAACTTCCTTGTCTTCTATTGGAGACTACAGGACAAAAGAACACTCTCCATCTATAATAGCTATCTTATCTCACTGCACCAAACGTCTGTCTTTTGAAACCAAGACTCACACAATGTCCCGTCATTTACTTTTAATGAGTTGCTGACAAGTATTAAGTGGTATTACTGCTGTCCGGTCATTTACTTTTAATGAGTTGCTAAACAAGTATTAAGTGCTATTACTGCTGTCCATTCATTTACTTTTAATGAGTTGCTAAACAAGTGTTAAGTGCTATTACTGCTATCCCATTATTAGCCTAAGATCACACTTTGTTACTTTCTCTTATTTCTCGCTCGATGTCCACAGGTTTTCCAATGGCTCTACTATTTAATCCTTCATGGTCACTCAGTCGCTGACCAGAGACAATTGCATGGCATCTGACCTCACCCTCTCGAATATAATTACATCAGCATTTGCATCTTGTTATCTACAATTAACTCGCGCACGCGCACTTTTATGTTCGAGTGCGCACGCGATTATAGCCATTTATTTAACTATCAATATATTTTCTTTTGTTTGTGACGTTCTTTTCTAATGGACCACTTCATTTCAGACTCTAAGCATCTTGCAAATATTACAATGATTAAGAAGGTGCTAGCAAGCGCAATTTCTACAGCGAAAGAATTAATGAGATTTATTGAATATAGCAAATAACGTCTATTCCAAACCATGAATTCATGCATATTTATACTTTGGTTATTTCCATTTCCGGTATTTCGAAACCCAGTTTCCCGTAATGGCATCCAAAGGCCAGACAATGCTGAATAAACCATAAGCACTGACCACTGAACAAAATAAACTTTCATGAGAATGAATTATTTAATTTCCCATTAGTGATGCTGCCATTTAAGAATAAAAAAGCGAAATCCAACCCAAAGACGTGTTAACTTCTTACTCACATTTTTCATTAGTCCAAATTTCTGCTCCTCACACATTTATCATCAAACTCACTCATCTTGATGTTCACGTTTATATTTTGAGTTTTTTAATACGTCATATTAAACTCACCAGTCTAGTTTTCACGTTATATTTTGAGTTTTTTATTACGTCTTATTAAACTAACCAGTGTTCACGTTTACTTTTAGTACAAGTCTTGGTATTTGTGGTATGTTACAGCGTTTATTAAACACAACACTCATTTATGCTACTCAAACTTCATTGGCATGAGTAACTAAATTTATTCTTTCTGTCACTTACATTAGGTCGCATTTATTTCTAATGCTTACAGTTTTTGTTGTTCTGAATTATTAAAAATTATGCTCACATTTAGCAATTGCTCACGGATTTCATCATTACGAATTATTAACTGGCGCTCAGCTTTGTTATTGCTCACAGATTTAATTATTATGAATTATTAAACTCATTCTCACCATTGCTATTGTTCACATATTTCATTATTACGAATTATTAACTCACCATTCTTACTGTTCGCCTTTCTTGGAGTAAACAGAATAAAGAGATTGTTTTAGTTTATTCAATAAAGCTTTTTTATTCCATTCTTCTTTCAAACACAAAGAACATCAAAATATAACTGTTTACACAAATAGACCATTGTCTGCCACTAAGAGAATGAGAAATTGAAAAATGTTTGAACGAGACCATTCAAGCTTCGTGCGTGTCAGCGTAAACGTCACGCATGCGCACACAATACACTAACAAATGCGTATCTGTTGACTTTGAGTTGTTTACCGTGTCCTTTTACCTTTCTGCATGTTAGTGGGTGCATATAGCCAAAATATTATTAATTTTAGTTTTAGCTAGCGTACGTGTGACAATGTAAATTCCCCCCCACACACACACTTTAAATTCTTAAATAAATTGCTAAATTGTCAGAGTAACCCTACATTGGGCACTCCTTATGGTGTTATTTTTGAAAGTGTCTGAGTTGAAGTAAACAGCTCCAGGCAGGAACATTCTAAATTGCTGACATAATGCAAACTGGGTTGAGTTTACGAAGTTCTCTTGATGTAGAATCTCTCTAATCACTTTGAATTTGGTGTGAAAGACGAAAGTCCGGCTTTGAAAGGCAGTCATTAGCTTGATGGTGAGTTAAAGCTGACTAAATGAGAGAGAATGGACTTAGGAATATTTCATGCATTTTTACTATTGATATGTTATACTTGTGTTTATGTAGAGATGTACTATGTGAGTTCACTTTTATTTCTACTAATGTTTGGACTAAGCTGCACACATGTAGTGTGCTAACACTTAACATTGTTTGATATGCTGTATTTATTTTACTATGTGTGCATCGGGCTAATAAATACTGTTGCAGGAAATTGTAAGTTGTTGATGGAGTATAAGATAGAATGGAGTTATGATAAATAGGAAACTTAGGTTTGTTCCTTAATCATATGTTGCAGAGAACAAGTGGCCTTTCTGTGTCAAGTTTCAACTTTTGAGTCTTGAGTGTGGAGTTTCAAGTCCAAGTATTCACCGGTTATGAACCTGAGTGACTAGGGAGAAACAAGAAGGGGAAAGTGCACGTCAATGTTTTCCACGCTGTGACGGGAGACACATGGTGACACAGACATTTTGACATAGTTGTTGCAAGGCCAGCTTAAGTAAAAGATTACAATAACCTACCTTTAATAACTCCATTTCTGTTCTCTAAAAGGACTAGCCTGGGATTTGTATTGACTATTGTTGAACTGTAATTTTCTTTCTTTATATAGAGAGAATGTGTAATGTAAAATTATCTTAACATGAGTTCATGGAAATATTGATGTCAAGTAATCTATTTCATTCTAATTGTCATATTTGATTGTTCATTTAATAAATTAATTGACCTTCTTATACACATTGATAATCTTATGTTGAAGAAAAAAATGGGTGGATAGGGACTCGCTAAATATAGATTAAAGACGGATTTGTCTTTTCCATTAGTAAGACGTTTTCCACCCACAGAAATATTATGTGACCGTAGATGTTTTATGTTGTGGAATAGAGAAAACGTTTATAGCGCCCGCATATCTGCCAAGTGATAGACGAGTGGTAACTGTTGGAGGATCATTAATAATTAATAAAATCAATATTCTCATCACTTGCAATTAGTTATGAATGATTAATTAATTAATAATAATAATCATTTTCATTAATTAAGTGGCGTACCCGACGCAGTACGTATTTAGAAATGTGTTCAAGTGCTCAAAGAGCGAACTAGAGGGACGCAGTACGTATTTAGAAATGTGTTCAAGTGCTCAAAGAGCGAACTAGAGGGACGCAGTACGTATTTAGAAATGTGTTCAAGTGCTCAAAGAGCGAACTAGAGGGACGCAGTACGTATTTAGAAATGTGTTCAAGTGCTCAAAGAGCGAACTAGAGGGACGCAGTACGTATTTAGAAATGTGTTCAAGTGCTCAAAGAGCGAACTAGAGGGACGCATGCCTGCATAAATTTCTTTCTCAAACTCACCCCCTCCCCATTTCCCCTCCATCCTCACACAACCACCCAGTGCTAAAATGTCTGGGTTCTTTAGTGAACTACATCAAATGTAATCACATCATCTGATGCAACAATCTCGGCATAATAAGTTTCTTGTCTCCCTTTGCCAATGATGATAATGACAAGTAGCTTGCTGATGGACTTTTAATTGCTGATGACATTCCTGTCCCGAGACCATAACAGCACGGTCACCCAGTGCATGACAAAATCTTGTTGGCAGTTACAAAAATAAAAGGAAAGCCATCGTCGGTGCGTTTCAGGGTGACTAAGCCAGCAGCGTTGAAATGCTTTCGAGAGTTTGTGAACAAGTGTAATCGAAAGAGCAGATTGCTGGCCATTGCTGACCAGTCTGGCGGTGCGTGCACCGGAAATGACCTCAGCAAAGACTTCAAAGAACGTGAGTTTACTTCAGGCTTTCACTTTGTCTTGTAAGTGTTTTTCTCACTATTTCCAGCCATTTTCTTTATCTTGTATGTCACATGAATGTGTTTGTCCAGCCGCTTTAGGTGTACTTTGTATAGCGCATGTTTTCATCATTGAAATAGTTAACTCCAGGCTTGCCTTGTATATGTTTTCATCATCGAATGGGTTCATTATTCAGACGTGTCTTGTATATGTTTACATCATTAAATGAGTTCATTATTCAGACGTGTCTTGTATATGTTTGCATCATTAAATGAGTTCATTATTCAGACGTGTCTTGTATATGTTTACATCATCAAATGAGTTCATTATTCAGACGTGTCTTGTATATGTTTACATCATCAAATGAGTTCATTTTTCAGACGTGTCTTGTATATGTTTACATCATCAAATGAGTTCGTTCTAGTCATTTGCTTAGTCTTGTAATATTTTTATCGCACGAGTGGGTTGTTTTGGCGAGCTACTCTATCTTGTACATATTTTCACCAGACAAGTGGACTCGTGCCAGACAATTTACTTTTAATGGTCAACGTCACATGAGCAGGTTTGTATGGGCATTTAATTTGTTTTGTGTATGTTGACGTGAGTCAGTTCGCTCCAGCCAATTTACTTTGTCTTGCACTCGCTGGTGTAGTGATAAGTCATGAATCCCGCAATCAACTTCACCGCTTTAAGTCAAAGATAACTCTCGTCGGTCGTAGTCATTTATCGTTGTGATTTAAAGGTACATTGATTGATCTCCCTTAGAAACCCTGCATTCACACAGAGAATCTAGCCGAATTTTACAATAATACGTTAATGCTCCTAACAGTCTGTGACTTGGGTATTGTCTGCCGAAAACCCAATATCTAACGGTACCCTTTTCACTCAGAAAATAAAACTAAATGGTGTTAAGAGGGACAAATTAAGCTTTTAGCAAAGAGAAAACAAAGGTGTTCAGAGGGACAAGTGTTTAGCAAAGAGAGTACAAAAGCGAGTTCAAAGTTCAAAGTTCATAGTTTATAAAAACATGCAAACAAACAACGGTTTTGTGTGAGGGAATAAAGTTCAACTTGTTCCTAGTACAGAATGTATAAACACGAGTAGATTATTACGGTTACAATTAATAGCAGATAAACTTTATAATAATTTATTTCGCCACAGTGTTAATGGCAAGTCTCTAACTTGTTATCGTTACTTCAGTTGGTGCTCAGTGACCGCAATCCTGTCAGTTATATTATCATCCATGAAAATTGGTTCACTTCCTAACTAAGCTTTCTTTAGTCATCAATCAAAAATGTCTCAGTGTGTTAAAATCTTTAAATGCTTGCCTGAATAAAGGCGGTACAAAGGAAATTATCAGTATTGTATTGTTTGTTTACTTGCTTTATTTTCTCTTTTAAATCATTACATCTTCATGTTGATTTTGTATCAATTTTTTTAAATTCTGAATATCAAAGCAAAGTAAGGAGTAGATGTAATTCTTCATATGTTTTTGCTTCGCCAGATGTCCTCAATTTTTTGCAACCTGTTCGTGGAGACTCAAAGTGCTTTGCAATGGCGGACCGCGCCTATGAGTGTTACACAGAGGCCGGTAATGAAATGACGGAGAACAACCCAAGGCTTGATTTTCTGTCCGTCACTAAATTCATGCCAGTTGCCAACCAGTGCGTTATAGTTCTTAATCAGTCGTTGCAACTGTCTCTGTCTCTCTATCTCGCTGCCTACCTATCTAGCTGTCTCTGTCTGTCTATATATCTACAATCTGTGCGTGTGTGTATTCATTCGTTCATTCATCTATCTGCCTATCAAAATATTTGTGACTGTTGACAATCAGTGAGTTATAGATAGTTATCCGGGTGTCTATATATGTCTGTATATCTTTTGATCTGTATTTCCATCCATTCATCCTCCCACCTAACCATTCACATAACTAGTTAGCTACAAATCTATCGACATCAATATGCTTGTTGCAACACATTTCGTCACAACTTGTAATAATGTGTCTATCAATATGCTTGTTGCAACACATTTCGTCACAGCTTGTAATAATATGTCTTTCAATATGTTTGTTGCAACACATTTCGTCACAGCTTGTAATAATGTGTCTATCAATATGCTTGTTGTAACACATTTCGTCACAGCTTGTAATAATATGTCTATCAATATGCTTGTTGCAACACATTTCGTCACAGCTTGTAATAATGTGTCTATCAATATGCTTGTTGCAACACATTTCGTCACAGCTTGTAATAATGTGTCTATCAATATGCTTGTTGCAACACATTTCGTCACAGCTTGTAATAATGTGTCTATCAATATGCTTGTTGTAACACATTTCGTCACAGCTTGTAATAATGTGTCTATCAATATGCTTGTTGTAACACATTTCGTCACAGCTTGTAATCATGTGCCTATTGACATCAATATGCTTGTTGCAACACATTTCGTCACAGCTTGTAATAATATGTCTTTCAATATGTTTGTTGCAACACATTTCGTCTCAGCTTGTAATAATGTGTCGATCGAAATCTTTTATTTTCTCCATCAAGTCAGTAATCGATCTATTAGTCTTAATTGCCATATAAGCTATTAATTAAATGTTAGCACGCAAAATGTAACATTTTCTGATCTTCAGTATTATGAAGAACGGAAGTTGCTCTTTCACACACACACACACACACACACACACACACACACACACACACACACACACACACACACACACACACACACACACACTCACACACGCGCTCGCATACATACAAAACGGTCGCCGGCGCGGACACTTAGTACTGTCTGTTTGTGTGTGTGTGTGTACGTGCGTGCGTGCGTGCGTGCGTGCGTTACAATTCACAAGCTAATGATTAATTAATAGCTTATATTGTTATTGAGACTAACAGTTCTATGAATTAACTGAGAAAATAAAATAGCTAGTTAGCTTGTTAAAGGCTGTGTCGAAATGTCTGGC
Source organism: Sinotaia quadrata (assembly GCA_028829895.1). Classification (NCBI taxonomy): domain Eukaryota; kingdom Metazoa; phylum Mollusca; class Gastropoda; order Architaenioglossa; family Viviparidae; genus Sinotaia; species Sinotaia quadrata. The sequence goes on from CM054181.1 coordinate 130,699,129, forward strand.
AACATAGATAGATAGATAGATAGATAGATAGATAGATAGACATTTTCTTTCCTTTCTTTCAGGTTTTTTGACACCATTCTCAAGTGTTATATACGTGTATACGAGAGCAATGCACCGCTGTGCGAGAACTGGCAAGTACCGCTTCTTTTGGAGCTTCAAGGGACAGCACTCCCGTCTCTTTACGGGATGACCTTCACCCCAGAACAGATGGATCGATTAAAGGTAGAAATGTTGAGAACACTGATTTACAACAAAATGGAATTTCTAAACTACTACTAATAATAATTTGCTTCAGACGCCAATGCATAAAGTAATGTAGACCAAAAGAATTTCAAATTCTTGAATTTCTTATTCAGATTTTGTTGTTGTACTTGTTGTTAATTTTTGTCAGAGCAGGTCAAGATACAGGATTGTGAAATTATTGCAGAATTTACTTTATAAGAATTTCACTGCACCTAGATATCATAGTTCACAGGGCAGTATCTCAATAGCGTCACTTTTCGCTCAGTCCGCTAAACATCTATAACGGGCTAGAAAAACACACAGAACAAAACAACAAAAAAATAAACAATTTACACAATCTCACTGGTCACAAGTCAAACTTCTCAGTTATATAGTTATCTGGTTTCTCTGTTGTTTAGGCATCACTTGTTCATTAAACTGTCTGCGTGGTACAAAGTTCTACCTAGCTGTTAGATCAGTACGTTCCCCATACATCTCACCCGCCTCGTCGTCGTCGTCGTAGTAGTAGTAGTAGTAGTAGTGGTAGTTTCTTTTGATCCACAGGAATTGCATTAAAACTTTTCATTTTCAGATGTTCTCGGTTTTTGGAAGATTCCTGTACTCTGAAGATGGTGGTTGGCATTGTGTTCTACGGTGTTGTGTTTCTTTTTTTTTTTTTTTGGTGCTTGCTTTGCTGTGGCTGTTGTGGGTCCTTGTGTGTGTGTGTGTGTGTGTGTGTGTGTGTGTGTTTGTGTTGCTTTTTTCCAATTTTTCCTCTAATGTATTGAGTTTTTGTTTGGCTCGCGCTATCTTCTAGAACTCTATCTCTTCTAGTCTACATTATCAATCATTCATCTTCTAACACGTGTGGCCAGTCATAAGGTATGTTTTGCTGATTACCCTAAGGTATACAGGCGGCCTGGGTAGGTGGAGAATTAACATCTTACCCATCTCCCAGCAAAACGTCACAAGCGTAATTACTCTTTAATGAAATATCGAATTTCAGATCTTTAAATGCACGACTTCTCGCTAAACTTTATGAGCTGTTTTCTATCACCAGAATAGGTAGACTTCATGAATTATAACATTTTCGATAGAATACGTGTACCGTCTCGTCATTAAATGTTTTACTGGCACAGTGTACACGTATACACAGCTTGTACACCGAGTACATCTTGGCTGGAGGAAGGGGGTGATAAAGATTGCTCCAGCAGCAGTGATGTACTTTTAAAAGCTTCATACAGTGACGTATTTATTAAAGACTTCTTGCAATTGCGTAATTATTTCTTTTTAAAAACTTGAAATACATTTCAAAGTAATTTATTTTAAAATAATACAGTGACGTATAGACATAAAATTAGTTCCTTGCTGATCTGATCTGGTAAAGATTACAATACAAATGGTAAAGTAAAATCTCAAGAAAGTTTGGGTTAAATCGTTTAAGCACTTTCACAATACTTAATAAGCGTGCATTAAAACACAATACAAAATAAACATATTATGACTTGGACAGTACAAAATAAACATATTATGACATGGACAGTACAAAATAAACATATTATGACTTGGACAGTACAAAATAAACATATTATGACATGGACAGTACAAAATAAAGATATTATGACATGGACAGTACAAAATAAACATATTAAGACATGGACAGTACACAATCATAAATAAAACATCTCGTAGCAGCAGTACACAATAAATATGGACAGAAACAATAACAAAAACTGTATGAAATAATTATAAGAGATACATTTATCCTACATACGTTACAAAGGAAAGGCAGAACACACTCACAGATGAAGCAGGGAGAAAAGGACACTCCGAAGATCGTTAGAGAAAAGATCAAAGTTGTGGGTGAAAAAGGATATGTTTTCAGAGATATTTTTGAAAAATATTATGGTGTAAATATCTCTGAGTTTTAATGACAGTTAATTCCAGGTGATAAGACTTTGATATGAGGTGTGTGTGTGTGTGTGTGTGTGTGTGTGTGTGTGTGTGTGTGTGTGTGTGTGTGTGTGTGTGTGTGTGTGTGTGTGTGTGTGTGTGTGTGTGTGTGCAATTTCTCTTTACCTAACTGCTTTTGGTCAGTCGGTCTGCCTTTTCTCATAAGGGTCTACTAGTTTATCAGTCTATTGGTCGGTCAGTCATGTCTCTGTCCTTTTTTATATCTTTATTATTTTGTCATGTCGATCGACCATCATTCTCTCCTGTGTCAGAATGTCCAGACGTTCTGTACTTGGCTTTGGAACAAAATTATTTTTTTCAATGGAATCATCTTCTCGGGGGTAAGAGGTGTAAGATATTTTGAATTTCTTTAACCTTTCCCACGAATTTTTATTGTGACATTGAATTCAATAACTGGCTGTACTGATTGCTTCCATTTTCTTTATTTCAGCTGACTCCAGGCTGTCCTAAACACGGAATCTTGCCATTCAAGGTACACAATAACAACTTGTGTTCTGATTATAATATTAGTAAGGAATAGTAGGAAAACTGGTGTTTTGTTCAAAATCCTGAACTCCCCATCACCACACACACACACAAACACACTGCCGTCCTAGATTCAATGAAAATAATTTCGTCCATAAGATAATTCAGTTCTTTGCAAGTCTCTTATTCTCTAACCGTCATATGTCTCGCAGTTTAATTTTTTCAAGTTTTCTAATAGTTACAAATCTATAACTGAAATTTTGCATGTAGCAGAAGTTGTCATACATTAGCAGAAGTTGACATACATGTAGCAAAAGTTGATATCCATGTGGCAGAAGTTGATATACATGTAGCAGAAGTTGACATACTTTAGCAGAAGTTGACTTACATGTGGCAGAAGTTGACCTACATGTAGCAACAGTTGAAATACATGTAGCAGAAGTTGACTTACATGTGGCAGAAGTTGACATACATGTAGCAAAAGTTGAAATACATGTAGCAGAAGTTGACTTACTAGATGCTGAAGCATACTGTAGCTGAGTGAAGTGGTGTTGTGTAGTGTTGTACTTCTCGGTGTCGTTGTCAATCCTACAGCAACAGGAAGTGTATTGTTTCTATGTTCTCATAGTTCAGTTCTGGAAGAAACCGAAAATATATTGACTCCTTCACATCTGCTTTTATTTCACAGCCACCTTTAAGACGCTGCACCCTTCCTCCCCCGACACAGCCCCCTGATCAGCAAGAGGAGAAAGATGACCAGAAGCAAAAACCTCGCGTGTCCACTCGGCCACCAGTTAGCCCCAAACAACGACAGCAGAAAGGATGAGCAAGCGTATCAAACTGGATTAAGTCCTCTTACCTCCCTTGTACTGAGAAGTGGATTTGCAGCGCAGTTTATAAGTTGGAACCTAACTGAAGACGTACTTAGAGAGAAATTTACACACACGAAATACAACGTTTGAATAAAAGTGTTATCAGTAATGAACAAAATATTTTTTTTCATCAGGAAAAATATTAAAATGTTTAGTAATAGCTTCTGTGAGCATGATTAGTTCTTTATGTATGTTTTATTATTTGAATTTTTTTTATATTTCCTGTCAACTTATATTTCATTAGCAACTATTCATACTACTTTAGATTTGCTTAGTTACATCATTTCACAGGAATGCTAATTCCAGTCTAATTTCACATATCTATCTATCTATCTATCTATCTATCTATCTATCTATCTATCTATCTATCTATTTATCTCTTTCTCTCTCTCTCTCTCTCTCTCTCTCTCTCTCTCTCTCTCTCTATATATATATATATATATATATATATATATATATATATATATATATATATATATATCTTTCATTTATCCTTGTGTCTGTCTGCCTGTGTGATTTATCTATATCTTCGTCTGTTTCTCTGTATGTCCGTCCATCTATACAATCTGTACATCTATATACACACAACTGCGCAGATATTTTATATATACACATACACATGAATACCTACATACGTCCATACGTACATAGAATATAAATTAATATATTACTTTACTGTAAATATGAGTACTTAAATTGCCTGCCCCCCAAAATTCCTCGGGCCATATGATTTGGGAAAGAAATTATAAACTATTATGAACTTATGAACTATGAACTTATGAACTATGAACCTTCTGAACTTAAGATTAATAAAAGCTGATAATGGTGTCTGTCTTTATTTGGTTTTATCTCTTTGTTCGGTGTTCTGCATACAGCGCCATTTGTACAAATTCACCAAATGAGACAAACAGGTTCTTTGCTATAGTGATTGTTTTATTTTTATAAAACGCCATTTGTACAAATTCACCAAATGAGACAAACAGGTTCTTTGTTATAGTGACCGTTTTATTTTTATGAAACGCCATCTTTGAACTAACGGAACCAGAGCAGCAAACAATTAAATGATACGAGTCAAACGACAAATGTCCAAGCACACGACACAGTAAATAAAACACATATCTGTTATAATGCGTACTGGTTCAAAATAATAATGACACCATCTCCTACCCTAACCTCTTGTAACTAGAGTCTAGTTAAATAAAACCTATTCTATTTCTTCTGTCTCCACAATATACTCTACTCCCTAGTCTATTCACAATCCACCCTAAACTGTCCACCCTAACTGCCGGCCCTAAGGTCCAGGAACCACGGTTCTCCCCTATCCCTCTTTCTAAACTTAATTGTTATATAAATTGTTAAAGTGACCCGACCTTGGGCACTCCTTAAGATGGTATTTGTTGTAAATGTCAAAGTTGGAAGTAAACAACTCTGGTGGAGGACAGGCTAGAAATCACTGACGCAATCCAAACCAGTTCCAACGGGATGAGTAGTTTTTCTGACTAATTGTCTCATACATATTCATAACAAATTCATCCAATGGGAAAGGGCTGAAAGTTTCTTTGTTAACGAAGTTCTCTATTCTAATCACTTTGGATCTGAACATAACTGAGTCCAGTCATAAAGGAAGTTGTTAGTTTGTGAGAAACCGGCCTTTTCTTCCTTGCTCCAGGCAACATGGATTACTGTATCCCTCATGGTCACGCTGGTTTGAGAATCCAGCGTTGTCGTCAGCTTATCTGTAAAACTTGTTGCTGTAAGTTGATTCCTGTGAATTCCCTTTGAAAGCCAATATGGCGGAAATTTGTGGCCTGAGTTTGGTCTCGGAAATTAACGAAGATTATTTTGAAGTGTATGCTTGAGTAGCGCACACGAAAATTCGGGAACATTCCTTCTGACGTCCTTAGTGTATAAACTGATAAATACAAATTCCTTCTGACGTCCTTAGTGTATAAACTGATAAATACAAATTCCTTCTGACGTCCTTATTGTATAAACTGATAAATACAAATTCCTTCTGACGTCCTTAGTGTATAAACAGATAAATACAAATTCCTTCTGACGTCCTTAGTGTATAAACTGATAAATACAAATTCAATATTTCTTCCTCTTTCCACTAGCACCTATATATATTCTGCAGAAACCTTGACCCAGTTTCTTGGTCAATTGTATGCACTTTCTGGAAACAAATACAAAAGATGCACAATGGATTGGCTCATCACAAACATCTAGCTCTATGCTAAAACAAATAATATTTAATCTAGCTCTGGCACGCAGACTCCTTTAGTAAATGAAGTCCCTATGACATAATTATATGAATGTGACGGGATGAAAAATGGAGGCAATATTTATAATTTATAACTTTAAAGAGAATTTAATAAAGAAAATGAAATCAAGTGAGATAGAAATTTTTAAAATATATAATGTCCTGATGGGTCAGAATAATATATGTAACACCAAAAGATGCAAACTCATCCTGTAAATAAATTTATTATTATTTTATTCAATAAATTAAATACATTTACTGAAGCAAGCCACGAAGTTGAACTGCTTAGTGAGATAATGCTGCATCTTTACACGGAAAACATGCACTGCCATTTTGAACTTCTAGAGACCTCAAGTAGTGTCAGCCAGTAGATGATGACGTAATCCCAGTGCTAATGAGCTACCCTATACGTTCTGGGAAGGTGGAGGATTAAACCCTAACTTGGCAAGTCCATCAAGGAGCCTAACCATGTTTTTAAAAAAAAATACCTTAAAGAATTTCCTAACACGTGACAGACAAAGAATTTTGACGAACCAAATGAGTCGATTCTAGTGCCCAAAAATAACTAACTTGGCCGTAGTCCTGACGCCAATCCACTTATAACTAATTAATTACAAGGAAATATGCAGGCTTGAGGAGTAGAGGCAGATTATAATTGTAATTTAAAGTCAGCTGCGCATACTTTGGGAAAGACCCCCTTAAACTGGTTATGGAGAAAATGTGAGGGGCGAGAGCAAAGTCCATTATTATTAATTGCAGGAGGATAATTTGCTATGGACGAGTAACACCTAGGAGTGGAGAATAATTAAGGAATTATTAACTCTAGGGCTTGACGTAGTCTCTCCGACTGCGAAGGACGAAGACTCCGTCGACAGGCGGATGAAATAGATCATAAAAGTTAGGCCTATTGTTAATCCGTCCAGTGATAAGAAGTAATCACTTTCACAATATATATGGCTCAAGGTCATCAGGATGAAAGAATGGTTTTATTGCACTGCGTTCTTAAGCATGAGCAACACCAGTGTCTTTTTGAGTGCTTTCCCTTTGCGACGTATCTTTCACTTCGATGACTAGACAAATTCTGTCCCTTGGCTGTGTACCAGTATCGGCGTTATTTCGTCCTTGGTCGGGTGAAAAAAGGCGTGTAGATAAGACAACTGAATGGGGAAGTCACAACAGTCTTTTCTCAACTTGTGTCCCCTGGCACTATCACTGTTGAAATCTTAACTAACATTTATGAATGCAGATACATAAACGATAGGTGTATAAATAAGCTGCAAAATGAAGAAAAGGTCAGTTTTAATAATTATCTAGAGAAACCATACCTACCTTTTGCTGGCAATAAATTACAAAATTATATTATAAAATCCAGATATTCCCACAATCCACAAACTTATAATTGTATTCTGTCTATGAAATATACTATAGGAGACAATCACTCACTATAGTAAACACTGGGAGTGTTTCCAAAGGCAGTCTAATTTTGGATTTCTCTAACTCGTCTATTTAAGCTTTCAGACATCTCTTTCCCAGATATCAAACAAGGGATGTAATCATCTCATAAGAACATTATTACTTTAGGTCCACTTCCAGTGGTCAGTGTGACAACCAGTTAGAGAGAAGATTACATAACTGAGAGAGTTGGGAAACTCCAGGCTGATTTAATGTCAGAGTTTGGAACAAGTTTAAAATCCTTACATTTTTACTGGTTCAAAGCAATAAAGTTAGAAATATTATCACTATTGAAATTATTATTATTAAATTAAAGATATTATTATGAATTAAGATACCTTTATTTTTAATAAGCTTAATAAAATCGTGAGTTGGGCGGACATATCACAGTATACTTATTTGTATTATATGTGTGTGCGTGTGTGAATATAGATGCACCGATTGGGCTTGTTTTGTACGTGTAGAGTGTTTGGTATTGTATGTGAATGTTGTGACCTTAATTTTTATGCGTTCTTGCCAAAACTAACTCTTTTACCGAAAAAATTACTAACTGCTTGATAAATATTACTCCCTCCGTCCCCCCCTCCCCCACACCCTTTCTCCTTTCATTGCTTTCATTTCCTCTGCCATTGTCCCTCTAAGGGCAAGAAGATGAGGCACCTTACCATTACCACATAACTCCACTGACCCAGTCAAGATTTCGAAGCCCACTGACCCAGTCAAGACTTCGAAGCCCACTGATAATATACGAATATTGATTTTAGCACATTATGGGAATAAAAAGAAGACGAAAAGATTAAGATAGAAAAAAGAGAAGGTTTAAGGAACAAGATAGTGAGGCAAAGGGAATGTCGGTCAAGATAGAAGGGAAGTGGGGCAGGAAAATGTGCTGCTTGCACCACTGTTTCTCTGTGTTTCTTATCAGAAACTGAAAATCTCCATTTGATAAGAGGTTAAGTCCTTGGACTGTGATATAGCTGACGGAGCAATCAAGGCATTTAAAACTAAATCTTAAATACACACATCGACAACCAGTCTGGAGTACGGCGCCATTAAGAATTGCGACGTGTAGCCTAAGGGTGCCATTACTCTCCTTACCGAAGTATTATTAGGTAGGTCAGGCTCACAGAAAAATTCACAAATAAATGGTGGGGCGTTTTGATGACACTAAATTAACTTGTGCCATCATTCTCAAACGCAGTGCGGACAACACGTGCCCACACTAACTACTGGCCAACTGGACAACACGTGCCCACACACTACTGGCCAACTGGACAACTTGTGCCCACACTAACTACTGGCCAACTGGACAACACGTGCCCACACTAACTACTGGCCAACTGGACAACACGTGCCCACACACTACTGGCCAACTGGACAACTTGTGCCCACACTAACTACTGGCCAACTGGACAACACGTGCCCACACTAACAACTGGCCAACACTAATCTGCTCGTGCATCTCTTCGTGAACGTGCTCCACTGCAGGCAAAGAACACAACGTCGGCTTTTGTATAAACAGCGAAGCAGATAACGATTTCAATGTATCGCTCATTCCTGTGTTGATAATGATAACTAACATGCAAGAAACGATGAAATGTTATTGAAATGTACAAACTGGCATTATGTAAAATTTAAAACATGCTGCCAAAAGATTGCTGAGAACTTACATACGAATTATTAAGTACTGTTCCGAACTTGTACGAATTATCACGAACTTTTACGAGCTCGGTTAGAGGGAATCGTATCACGGCTGGTTGTTTCCGGTACGGTGTTCGTCTCGGTTCTCCGTAATATAAACTAAATATATTTCAGGTTCATGGGGCAGTGCTGCAAAAGTAATGACGTAGGGAACAATATTTCTAAAATATGTTCACTAGGTATTGTCCTACATTTTGCGAAAGCATTTAATTCGAATCAAGAATCTGGGCTGGTGGACAAGAGAGGGTATCGATTAATTTGAAAGCAATTAACCACAACTCGTGACCGTAACCGTACACACACAGATACTCGAGTAATTGCAAAACAAAGCCACAAATCAATACACACAGATACTCGAGTAATTGCAAAACAAAGCCACAAGCCAACATGCACACAGATACTCGAGTATATACAAAACAAAGCCACAAGTCAACACACACACAGATACTCGAGTATATGCAAAACAAAGCCACAAACCAGATAGTGGGTGGATGGGGGCTTCTCAGTATAGATTAAAGACGTATTTGTCTTCGTCTTTCGTAAGAAGTTTTCCACCTATATTGTTTGATGGTAAATGTTGTTCTTTTTGTGGTGGTCGAGAGAAAACGTTTACTAAGCCCACTTATCCGCCAAGTGAGACAGACGATTAGTGTCCGTGGAGAATTATTAATAACATAAATTAAGATTCTCATCACTTGTAATTAGTTATGGATGATTAAATAATAATAATAATAATAATAATAATAATAATAATAACCATTAACTAGAGTGTCGTTAGTGTCACATGTACATATACACCCATACACAATAAATGACAAACAAATCTCACACGCACACACGCACATACACACACACCGATGTACACTGACAACCATACACCACCACTTTTCTTGATACCCTAGCTTGGAAAAGGCATTTTCTTCTTGTACTTGAAGACACATGCCTGAAGATTACAGAATAATCTAATCAATTCATTAATATAATTTAAATGTACTCACGTAAGATAGTCTCGTAGTTGTTTTCAAAACTGAATACTATATGTGCGTGCGTCTATGAAAAAGTGCATTGAGGAGGAGAAAAAAAATATGTATCTTAGTGAAACACTCCAGGGATGATGTTAATGCAAATTTCCAATCCTGCATATTAATTATGTCCATGACTGAGGGGCTTAACTGTACTATAAATGTGAGTTTTTTAGTCCTGAAATGTCACCATAAAAAACAGATTGTGCACGATATTAATTTAAACTAAAGTATTTTCTTGTTTTTAATTTCTTTTTGTGTACCCTCACCGTGGAAGGGAAACGAATCCATAGAAATCTTATTTAAGTGTACACATTGGTTATTGCCCTTGGGACTCAAAGCACAATGAGTGTTATTATTTGAAAGCATCAATATTTTTTATTCAAAATGAAAAAAAATATCATGCATACACACATACCCATACTATACTTACATGCCACACACAAATATACGCACATATGCATACCCATATAATACCCATAGTATACACATATGTATACCCAATATAATACCCATATTATACACACATGTATATCCATATAATACCCATATTATACACACATATATACCCATATAATACCCATAGTATACACACATGTATATCCATATAATACCCATATTATACACACATGTATATACATATGATACCCATATTATACACATATATATACCCAATATAATACCCATATTATACACACATATATACCCATATAATACCCATATTATACACACATGTATACCCATTAAAAAAATCCATATATTTACATCGCAAACCACAGCTCGAAAACGCATAACACAAAATATCCCCAATACGTGTAATACACATTATTTGCGCCATGTACAATCCTGAAAGCACACAAAACTCAAAACATGCAAAAAACATAGGCAGGCACACATATACACACACATACAAAACAAACACTACATATGTTCTAATTCCTGCCTGCTAAATGCTATTAACTCAAAGTAGAGAACTTAATTGATTTTGCATTTGTTTCCTTCTTTGGTTTTTTTTTTTGTTTTTTGTTTTTTGTTTTTTTTTCGGGGGGAGGGATTTTAAGTATCGTATGGTAATTTTACAATTGCAATTTAGATAAAACATTATTTTCTCATTATGCCCGAGCTTGGCCTTAGATTTGAACCTGAGGACTTTTGACAGTTTTCATGTAGTGAGTAAAAGAAATTGAACTGTTGTTGTTGTATTGTTAAAAGCATTAATCCTTAATGTTACTGTTGTACTGTGTTAAAAGCATTAATCCTTACTGTTACTGTTGTACTGTGTTAAAAGCATTAATCCTTACTGTTACTGTTGTACTGTTAAAAACATTAATCCTTAATGTTACTGCTATACTGTGTTAATAGTGTCTATTACTCTTTTACTGTGTTAATAATGTGTTAATGGTATTAGTCCTTGATGTCACTCTTTTACTGTGTTAATAATGTGTTAATAGTATTAGTCCTTGATGTCACTCTTTTACTGTGTTAATAATGTGTTAATAGTATTAGTCCTTGATGTTACTCTTTTACCGTTAACGGTGATAAATTTTAATGGTACTGCAGATAATGGACATGACCGTTCATTTAATATATATTCATATACAAGTTTGTTTGAAAGTTTCTGGCTAAAAAGAAATAAGTGAATACCTTCCCCTAAAATATTTTTTAAATTGAATGATATATAAAACTTTAAAGAAACACAGAAACGTAAGAAGGAAAGAAACTTGAAAGAAAAAGGAAACAGGAATGTTTTTATTCATGTATTATATGCATTGGCTGTGACGTATGCGTGATTATGTATTATATGCAATGGCTACACGATTGTTGGAGATATTTTGGGCCAAATTTGGGCCGACCTAATAACTCGCTATATATTTAGCCCGATTGTCTACTTCACTGCCTCCTGTGTCTTTGTGCGCGTCAAAATCAGCCCCAAAGATCAAAGTCAATCCTGCCGTTGTCTGAGAAACGTTTCCAGAAAAACTTTCCCAGAACACTACTGTTCAAATTATATTTGCAAGAGAAAGGTCATTCAGGTTGAAATTACTATAGAACCCATAGCTATGATTATATTTGTGTGCGTTTATGACTAGATTTGTTATTTTATTTCATTCTTCTCTCTTTTTTTCACTCATCATCCGTCCCCTCCCATTTCTATATGTGAAAGACGTGTCTGGTGTGTCAATCATCATGAATGCTGCAAATTTAGGGAAAGACTGGGAGTTTTTTGTTTTAGAATCGGCAAGTATCTGCCATTTTCTTGGGCATTATCGAGCGATCTTCAGACGGGCCATGGCCGACTGAGTCCCTCTAATGACGCAAAACCCCAATGTCTGTGCTGTGCCAGTCTGCTGACACCCATGCATCAATCGCCAAGCTGTCACAGTCGACCGCCAGCCTGGGCAAGTCATCTGACTTTGTAATAATCTTTATATTTCATTTCCATAAAAATGTTCATTTATTCCTAAATTTACAAGTATTTGCGATTTCCTTTTAACCGTTCTCATCGATTTTATGTAGGTTGGGATTGGGGGTTTTATAGATGGTTTTTTTGTTGTTGTTGCGATTATTAATAATGAGAGTAATTTAATTTTGGAAATATTTTAACACCTGACACTATGGAAGTGTGAGTGTATCTGTGGTTGGCCTTGTTAGGGTTTAAATGTGATTAAGTCTTTCCAAGCGTCTCTCTCAGACACCCACGCCACACACGGTAAGACACACCTAGGATACATTTGATGCATGCAAAAGATTTTATGTAGAGGTACTTACGAAGGAAGAAATACAAAGATCATTGCACAAAAATATCAGGGTATCGCGGAAAAATACTCAGGACACATTAGTCAAGTACCCTGAGCAGAAATTCCCTGGACACAATTTGTAAATGCTCAAAATATACAGTGTAGATTAACCACGGAGTGTAGAGATACCTCGAAGTGTAGAGATAACTCGAAGTGTAGAGAGGAGATTGTGACAGGCCAACTTGAGGAACAAAAGAACGTAACTGACCGCCACGACCTTTTGTCGCCCATGCCGCCAAGCACTGTCCATCTCGCATGGTACTCGTGACCATGATGTCCAGTTCTTTTACGATGTAGCGACTAGTTACCCGGATGTCTAGTGTAGTATTAATTATCTGCATCGCTAGACCAAGCTCCTTTCATTGTTAATTCGAATTTGTCGAGTTTCTTAAATTCTCGCCACAAATTGGAGTTGCAGCGTAAGAAACTTAAACTCCGGAATTAGAAGTGGTTTCCTGCTGGATGTGAAAAACAAAGACGATAATTCGTGTGCAGAATGCAAAATATATTGGAATTGATTCAAAAGTACTGCACCCAGCGCTTCTGAAGTGTCAGACATTTGATCAAGTGTCCGCCGAATGAGTCAGAACATATTCATTTAGTCAAGCAATGCAATTTTCTATTTCTTTGTTGTTGCTTTTGACAAACTTTACAAAGAAAAATCATACAAGGCTATCAAATAAAGGCAGGTATATATTTTACCTGGAAGGTACCTCTCTCCAAGGTTAAACGAACGATTTTCGTGAAACGTGTAGTAAGCCTAATGACGACAAACTGATATCTACTAGAGTTATCTCCCCTATATGGTATTTCCACACAATTCGTCTTTATCACGCTACATAAGTTTACTGTCTGCTAATGTGCCGTGCGGACCTATGCTTCATGTTCACCTATAACACAACGAGAAAAGAAATCAAGAGACACGCAGAGAATATATATGGCAAAGCAATTAATTCCTACACACCGAGAGTTAGTGTCAATTAAATATTTTTTTTTAATTTGCAACTGATGTATAATAATTATCCATTAAACTCATACACATCCACACGTAATTACCTCAATTTATAGACATATAAGTACTAGGAGGGGTGAGAGAGTGTGGGTGACTTAAGATCGAGGAAAAAATAAATTTAGCAGTTCATTGGCTTGTTTTGTTATTTATTGTTATATTTGGGGTGGTGGGGTGGCGATCGAGTGACGTGTCGTTGTTTGAATTAGAAACTTTCCCTTTTAGTTGTGTTTTGATTCTTATTGCATAATTTATTGTTAAATGTTATTGTTTTGTATGTTTACTGCTTCGTGTAATAAAAGAAAAATATTTACAAAGTTCCCCCTGTCAGATCGAGGAACCAAATTTGTCCTCTTACTAGTCAGGAATGTGGTAAACGTATTTACGATGACACGAAGAAATTGGCTATTTTTAGGTTTTCTTTTCTTCCTTCCCTTTCCTTCTTTCCATAATTATTGATGTCTCCTGATCTTCTAGAAGATGACGAGGGGAAAAAATGCAAGAATATAAGCATTATTAAACTCTGCAGACGCGTTTATCAATATTGTTGTTGTTGCGCCGTTTCGCAAGATCGAAACAATACAGGGTAGTTATTGATATTTTTATTTTTATTTTTAAAATAATTTCTTGTCTCGTTTTTCTTTATTAAGCTAAACCTTGTCTCGCGTTAAGTGAGAGAAAAATTAAAATGTTTTGAATGCTGAACAAATAGGCACAGCTGTAGAAATAAAACCTGTCTTTTATTTTCTAACACTTCCTGTATATAGCTTTTAAATATACATCTTCAGTCAACAATATTAATTTTCACGGTATTTGTTCTTAGAAGTAAAGTTATGACGTGGTGTTTTTTTTAAGTGAAAGAATGAATATTTTTATTTTTTATTTTACTTTTCCATATTTGGTGTGCCGTTTTCATGATTCAATATAATATAATAAAAGAAACACAACAAATAAGGAGAGAATATTTATTTTATTTTTTAAAAAAATCATTTTTATGCAAAAGCATTTATTGGGTGTAAGAGTTGTATATCAACGTAACAAATGTGTGTGTATGTGTGTGTGTGTATGTGTGAGTGTATGTGTGTGTGTGTGAATGTGTGTGAGTCAGTGTGTATGTGTGTATATGTGTGCGTGAGTGTGTGTGTGTGTTTTTGTGAGTGTGTATGTGTGTGTGTGTGTGTGTGTGTGTGTGTGTGTGTGTGTGTGTGTGTGTGTGTGTGTGTGTGTGTGTGCTCATTGTCCGCTGCTCTATAAAGTGGCTCAATGCCTACTGTTTTGAATCCGAATTCCAGGTGACTGTGCCGTGAAAATTTGCAACACTCAAAATCAACAAAAGAAAATTTCGCTTACTCTTTGGAACCGGAATTACAGAGGTAAATGAGGAACAGTTATAGGGTTAATTAGTCAATTAAACGACAATAACACGGTCTGTCATTCAGGTAGCTAACTTGTTAACCTATAGATTACTCAACTAATTAATAGTTAACCTGTTAGTCAGATCAGCTAATTAATGGTTAATCTGTTAGCCTCAACAGCGAGTAAAGTTTAATCTGTTGGCCCAAACTGCTACTTTATGGTTAATCTGTGAGCCAGAACAGCTAGTTAATGGTTAATCTGTCAGCCATGCTTCTAGTTAATGCAGTGCCGGATTTAGGACAAATGGGCCCCTATGTTAGTTAAGTTATGAGGCCCCCTTTTTTGGCCCTAAAGGAGGTAGGTCCTGTAGATCTACACAGGCAGTCAGGCTTACATACTCAGAAAATTTAGGAGTGGTTAAAATATCACGTGTTACCTGATCAATCATTTTATTTACATTGTTGATTGATAAAGAAGTTTATTGTTTATACAAAACAGTTACTAATCAAAATGCCCTGTTCTTGTATTATCCTCTAAGGCCTGTTTACATTTAACAGTGGTTATTTAGTGTTAGAACATCCTTCAAGCTTTCCTGACAACAAACTCATCAATGATTTCATCAAATTCAATAAGTCACAGTTTATCATTCTCTATACAGAGAATACTCAGATCAGACAGCCACTTTCGTGACATCAAAATCAATAAGTCACAGTTTATCATTCTCTATACAGAGAATACTCAGATCAGACAGCCACTTTCGTGACATCAAAATCAATAAGTCACAGTTTATCATTCTCTATACAGAGAATACTCAGATCAGACAGCCACTTTCGTGACATCAAAATCAATAAGTCACAGTTTATCATTCTCAAGAATACTCAGATCAGACAGCCACTTTCGTGACATCAAAATCAATAAGTCACAGTTTATCATTCTCAAGAATACTCAGATCAGACAGCCACTTTCGTGACATCAAAATCAATAAGTCACAGTTTATCATTCTCAAGAATACTCAGATCAGACAGCCGCTCTTGTGACATCAAAATCAATAAGTCACAGTTTATCATTCTCAAGAATACTCAGATCAGAGAGCCACTCTTGTGACATTGTTGAACGAAGATAACTTTTGATCCTTTTCAGCTTAGAAAATGATCTCTCTCCAGAACTGTTAGTGACCATCAAACACAGGAACAATCTAAACATTGTGTCCACATTCGGGAAAGCAACCGGAATTCTCTCCTGTTTTATTATCTTGTACATGTCTTGGTGGCTGAAACTTTCTTTTTCTGCATTAGCCTGTTTGACATATAAGAGGAAAGCCAAGAGTTCATCAACAAGATTGAAATCAGCATCTTTTGGATATTCTTGTTCTAGTTTCTTGACACCGTGGAGAATTTTTCTCTTGTTGTTTGCAGATCAGTTAAAAATGAGAAATTGTTAGCAACACTCCTATACAAAATAGTTCTTCTGTCAGCAACACTCCTATACACAATAGCTCTTCTGTCTAAATTTTAGTGAAAAGCATCAATTACAGGGATAAATGAATGTATCGTAAACTTATCTCTTGGAAGAATTTCATCCATGGCTTCAGTTGTACTGTCATCATTGTGTTGTCGTTTTCTCTGTGCTGGAAACAAATTGTAGAAGTGGACTGTATAGGTTTGCACACGTGGTCACTGAAATATGTGTACTTTAAAGGGCATCAATTACTTTGTGAAACTGCTCAAGCAAACCTATCCATAGATGAAGCATGAACACAAATTCAAATTCTTCCATCTTCTGCAATAGATTCTGAGTTTGTCGTCCATTATCAACCTTTTCAGTATCATCATTATGGATGTGACTAAATGCTTCAACAATGTGAGCATAACTTTCACTGATGGCGGTCGTAGCTCTGGCATGGACCTCCCATCTTGTGTCAGATAAATGTTGCAGAACTTTTGACTCTTGTAGAAGCTGAGAAAAAGCAATAAAGTTCATTCACCACGCCAAAGAAATTCACTCCATCTAGACAAAAGTCAACTGCAGTTCCCCCAACCAGATTTAAGGAATGACCAGCAGAGGGAACACATTTTGCAAATGTATTATTTTTTTAGAATTTCCTGTTGAAAGTCATTATACCTTTTAGCCATGTTAGATGCATTGTCATATGATTGACTCCCGCATTTACTGAAATCAATTTCAAGTTCTTCAAAGAAGTTCAGTATCAATTCAGCTATTCCTGCACCTGTGTGATTCTTCAGTTTGAGAGGCTGTGATAGTAGAAGTCATGACAGATAGTAACGGTCAGAAGCTGTGACAGTTAAAGTCAGAAGCCGTGACAGTTAAAATCAGAAGTCGTGACAGATAGTGAGAGGCCGTGATAGTCAAAGTCAGAAGTTGTGACAGATAGTTAAACAAGTGGCCGTGAAAGTTAAGTCAGAAGCCGTGATAGATAGTTAAAATAGAGGCTGTGACAGATAATTTGTCAGCAGTAAGACCCAATGCTGTACTAAGATCATTTATTAAAACTGTATGTGAAGTAATAATATCTAAGAGAAATGTTCTATTTGTCGGTTAAATAAAGGGAGTATTTGATTTTACTTAAGATGATTTGAGAGTGCAAAGGTAAATAACTCACAAATGTCAGTGTGAAAACTGTTCATAATGAGAACAGCGATATAGTTTCAAAGTGGACTTTAATTTGTTTGTATTAAATACAAACTACAAATACAAATTAAAATTAAATACAAATTAAATACAAATTTTGCTTTCATTTATAGTGGCTAGATTAGATCTGGTTAATGACTTTCGCAATGCTAAAGTTCAAAGTAAGTCATGTGACTTCTTTTCTCCCCGACCTTCGCTACGATGTTACCATCCTTCTCTGCCATCCCACCTTCCTCCAGCAAGCTAATTTTAAAGTAACTATTAACTGTAAAAGTGAAATGTTCTTTTTTAAAAAATAAATATTGATCTCAACATCTAGTTGTTGGGCTGAAAGTTGCTATCACAATCTTACATCTATAGATATATTGACACATCTTTTCGCTCCCATCCTAAGGGGCTAGAATGACTTGTCGGTATATGGTGAATATTTGTGGAGACAAATTTTTTAAAGCCATCAGTAACATGGAAATTTTTACTAGTGTGGTCTGTTTAAAGATGAATAAATTTTAGTTCATCTACAAACTAAATCATATTGTGTGCGTGCGTCCAGATAGATAGATAGACAGTTTGTTTAGTGTAAGACCTAATCTTTTAGAGTAATATATTACAATGGCGAATGTGTGCACCAAATACTACACTCAATAATACATTATATCTTATATGTACATACGTATGTATGTATGTGTATTTTATATGTATGCCTGCAAACGTATGTATGCATTTATGTACGTTTATGTATGTAAGCGACAGAGAGAGAGAGAGAGAGAGAGAGAGAGAGAGAGAGAGAGAGAGAGAGAGAGAGAGAGAACAAAGAATATGTATATAATGTTCATAAATTTTTATTTTGCTTTTTTATTATCAAGAGCATCAAAACAAAAGAAGAAAAAGAGGAAATATAATTCAGCAAAAAATAATTTTGACATGTCAGTGGAGAATACTTCCATTAATATCAACGCCCAGTCGACATACGGACCAGACTGTCAATACACGGCAACCTTTCCAACAGGTGAGAGACCTTTTTGCGTGCGTGTGTGTGTGTGTGTTTCTGTGTGTGCGTGCGTGCGCTTGTTTTACATGTAATTATAAATCAAATGCATCCACAGTTGAATTGTGCATATTTTTAATTTTATTCATCAGAATGGCTTTTATTCACCAGCAATACATGTTCTTTCTATTTTTGATCAAATTAATGTAAATTACGTCAAGAACATCCGTTGTGTATTACGTATTGCACAGGTTAAATTGTACTCAACCTTGTGATTTGCCAAACCACAGAATGGGATCAACCACTGCAAAATGCAATTATTTATATATCATGTGATATACTGTCACATGAGTGACAGGGAGAGAGATTGACTCAATGTTGTGCGCACAACTTCATTCGAAATGACCAAAAACTGTAGGACAGGCTCAAACCCTGCTTATGGTTTTATGTCTGTCGGGTTTGGTTACAATACATATATTAAAACTGTAGGACAAACAGACTCAAACACTGTGGTTTTATGTCTGTCGGGTTTGGTTACAATACATAAATTAAAACTTGAATATATTTAAACGGAAGAAGTCACCAATTTTCTGTAGTGTAGCTATAGGCTGGTCGCGCAGTCCTCCGATGGAGTCATTGATTGCACATTAAATATAATTGACAACTTTTGTGTTTGTTTGTTTGCTTTTATTTCTTCTGCAGAAAATGAGGGGTCCACAAGCATTCTCTCGAATTCTTCCAATCAGGTGTCGCCAGACGATGTTATTCTGCAGCTCACGGACGAACAAATGTCACTGGCTGTCACAATCGTCAACTTAGCCTCCTGCGTCATCCTAGTTGTCGCCCTTCCCATGACAATTTCCAACATGGCCGTCTTCCTCCACAAGTCCATGCAGAGCGCTACGAGCACGTACGTCTTGGCCCTCAACACGGCACAGCTCCTCTATCTGCTGAACACGGCCGCCATCACCTTCTTGGACATCGCCGTGCCAGACCGCCTCAACAACTACGACTACTTGTTCTATACCCTCTACTTTGGCGTCTACAGTCGCCTCGTGGCCAGGAAAAGCTCCAACGTTCTCATGTGCGTCATATCCGTCGAACGCTTGCACGCAGTCCTGCTGCCGCTGCACTCCAGAAATTTTGTTCTTGTTAGGCACCCCGTTAAGACTGTGCTGACCACGGCCCTCGTGGCAGCTCTGTGGAACGCGTACCTGCCGATCCGGATCGGAATTGTCGCCAAACAGGGTTCCGATGGTAGGATTTCGTTTGCGGGCGCCTACAGCAGCCTGTACTTTCAGAACAGAAAAGTCTTCGAGGCAGTGGGAGTGTCAGCGGAAATCTGCCTGGAGTATTTAACCCTTGCAGTGCTACTCATCCTTAACGTGGTGACTATATGGGCGTTACGGTCCCACGTGACAGCCATGAGGGGCATGCAGGTGTCGGAGGTGGACGAGGGGAACAAGCGACGCGAGCGTCAATTGACCAGGACGATTCTGGGCGTCACCATAGCTTACGTCATTCTGTCTCTACCGATCGCCCTGCACGGTCTGCTGGGCACGGTTGTTCACGAGTACGGCGTATACCGGAAGTACAGCAATCTTTTCCTGGTTGTACGGGCGGTTGTCCTCGCTCTCACCGAACTCAGTTGCGTCACTGAGTTTTTGTGCTTTTTTGTCCTGAGTTCTCGTTTCCGGTCGGTGTTGAGGAGACATTTCAGGACGGACTCGTCTTGCTGGAAGATCAAAAAGGTCAATGACAGTGACGGTGTTTCCACGTGGACGGAAGCTACAATTCAGTAACGTTTCATTCCATTGTTTGTCTCCCTTCATGGTTGGCTGGCGCATGTTGTCTCTGTAGCACACTACATTGTTTCTTAGTACTAAGCTATGTATGTGAGAGGTTATGTACAAACACGTTTCGCTGCTTGAAAAAAAAATTCAAACCGCTTCTGACTCATAACGGGCGAGCCGTGTAGGCTGTTATGCTCGACACTTGCAGGCTTTTCGAAAGCGCAAGAATACAACTAAGAGTGACAAGTCGTAAAACATAGTGCAGATCATAACTGAACTACAAGAATATTTACAGATTCACTTTAAAATCTTTTGTAACTCTTTAGAAAAATCGAGGCCGGGGACTCCTATATAAGATATTTCAATTGCATGATTAAAGGCTTCTGTGGGGAGAAATATACAACTAATACATAACTAGACGTTCCATTTAAAATTGTTACATACTTGTACTTTATTTCATACACACGCACACAGACAGGTAGGCAGGCAGACGGATGGATGGGTGGATGCGAAGTGAAGTGATGTGAACCAGAGTGGTGTAGGGTCATAGAGATGAGGATAACAGCAGTCATATCATCATCCCAACACTGAGAGACTCGGGACATACAAGGCGCCATTGCTGTAGGAATTCGCATTTCATTTCACCAACATGGCATAAGGAAAGATAACTTCCAACCATTAAGAAAAATGCTTCATGGGCAATAGTTTGTATTTCAAAGTAATTCTTAAAATACGAAGTTAAGAACGTCAGACGTTTTAGTTGTTCTAGAGTTGATCGTCTCTCTTCTTGTTTTCTGGAAGAATAACTAATGTCGTGGTGGTAGTTACGATAACGTTTAACGTCGCCACTGGACCTTTTGTGGATCATTTCATCGTAAGACGTTCTCTGATCTGTAGTGCTCCAGTGGGTCATTTCATCATAAGACGTTCTCTGATCTATAGTACTCCAGTGGGTCATTTCATCATAAGACGTTCTCTGATCTATAGTACTCCAGTGGGTCATTTCATCATAAGACGTTCTCTGATCTGTAGTGCTCCAGTGGGTCATTTCATCGTAAGACGTTCTCTGATCTAAAGTGCTCCAGTGGGTCATTTCATCATAAGACGTTCTCTGATCTGTGGTACTCCAGTGGGTCATTTCATCATAAGACGTTCTCTGATCTGTGGTACTCCAGTGGGTCATTTCATCGTAAGACGTTCTCTGATATGTAGTACTCCAGTGGGTCATTCTCCCATCATGAGTATTCAGGGAGCACTGGTGGTGGTGTTGCTGTTGGAGTTTTTTCTTAGAGTTTGCTGGATTTTGGAGTCTGCCATATTTTCTTTCTTCTTAGTTTGTATTTCTTGGATCTGGTGGCTGTAGCACTGGAAGTTGTGTTGTACGTGTTTTGAAGAGTGTTGCTGTAAATTTCTCTACTTCTGTAGACTGTTTGTGTTGTTGACTGGTGATTTAGCATTGGGTTGTGATTGTGGACAAGGTATATGCTTTTTTTTTTAAAGGGAGGTAATTACGAAAATAAAATTTACAATAGTATACAATCACTTATGAATAAATTAAGTATTATGCACAAATTTAAATTAAGAAAGTATTGCAGTGTAATATATATATGTAAATTTGTGCATAAATTAAGGATTATACACAGAGAATTATCTTCTTTTCAGCCATTCGGGATGGGGTGGGGGATTTATTGGTTTCAATCCTATTATGCTATCAACAAATTCAAGTTATGCTCATGTTTCTTGTTAGTCTCTCAAGATAATAAAAAATCATTTAACTTTTGTCTGGCTTTAAAGTTCAATAGAAATAATAAAATTAATCATAGAAAACAGTATCTGAACAGGCGGCTTTGCCCCCCACCCCCCGGAGGGCGGTTGAGGGTTTGCGCCAAACTGGTGCAACCTGTTTCACCCCCTTCCACCAGCCCTCCTGCCCTCCACCTCAGATGCACCACAAGGCCATGGGGGATCCCCCAGAGGCAGACCAAGACTGAGAACATCGGGAAGATGAAAGGTCTATTGCGGCTTCTGGGGTGAGTGTGAGCGATACACACACACACACAGTATCTGAAGAGTTTACTAATCTCCCAGTTTAGCAAATATTATGATATTTACTGTAATTTAAAAAGATTAGTAAAATAAAGCATCCATATAAAACACCAATCATTTCCCATGATATATATTTTTTATTTATGAAAATATTTTCTGTACATTAATTAATTAAGATAACACTGTAATTCATTTCACTCAATCATAAGACAACACTGTAATTCATTTCACTAAATCATAAGACAACACTGTAATTCATTTCACTAAATCAAACTACAACAAATCAATGAATCATTCATTCTTTCTGTATTGCTGATAGATAGCTATTAACTTGACAATCACCACATTAATATTCATTTCAACTGATTAAAAATAGTATCTACATGTTTCTGTTTCTGCCACTTAAATCATTTGTCAGAAGAAATTCATTTCAACCATGATTACTGTTAAATTATTCAAAGTGTATATTTTACTGTATTATTAAAAACAAGGTTTCATGAATAAAGATGTAAACGAAACCTTTACAGATATACAACCATGAAAAAAAGGCTCCATAAAAATGTAGGTTAACGAGTTTCATATAAAAACCATAACAAGATGGTTTAGCTGTCAGTTTTAAAATATTCAAGTTTATTTTTTTAAAATAACAATCGCATCAGTACTGATAGTAATAAAACTTTATAATAAATATATTCTCTATTACAATAAATAAACAAAAAGTAACTATTTTTAGCTTTCTTTTTGGATAGAAAATCTTTCATATCTGAAAATGAACTTTGCGGTAAAACACAAATTACAATTCAAAAGGATCAACTCCTTGAAAGATCATATATTTTATGGACACTGTCATCAGGATGAAAAACAAAAAATAATTTTTTGTAAAATTTACATAATTTCTCATAAGGATACTATTATTAAAATGCAAAAAAACAACAACCTACCATTAGAATTTATTTATAGCTATTCTGTCAGCATAAACAACGATGAAATCCTACATTGTTTGGAGACTTCACAACCTGGCCGTCATTCCCCCAGCCACAATGATGGTCTCCCCTGTCATGTATCTGGAATCATCTGATACCAGGAAGGATGCTACAGCTGCACAATCTTCTGGTGTCCCAAGCCTGAATAAAAAGTTTAAAAAACACTCCCCAATAACAATCACACAGCAAATAAAACATGATTGTATAAACCGCACAATATTTGGCTGTCCCAAACCTAGCAACAACACACTCTAAACAAAATAAATAAATAAAAAATAAAATAAAGCATATGATTTTATACACCTGCACACATCTCAAAGGTCCCTAAAAACAACATTCAATATTAGGATATACAAATATAACAATTGTATTGCAAGCCTGGATTTCAATAATCATGTCTAGCACTAGGTATTCCAAAGAACTGTCTGAACAAGTGGAACACTATGCTCCAATATCTCCTGCTAGTATGCTGGTAAAACAGTATCTGATATTCCCCAAATCAGTGCCAAATTTTGTCATTTGCAGTTTAGAGTGCCACTCAAAGGATTATGGAGTTACTGGTTCTTGTTAATAGGCACACATAAGTTTCAGGCACTGAGACTTAGTAAACTAAATAGACTTAGTCTATGCTTTTTAGTTCAATTCATTACAGGTTAGTAGCAACACATGTGAAAATAATTTTATAATGAATGGGAGATAATTTGTATCTAAAAGTATTCTGCACCAGTGTGTTATTTGTTACCTTTTAGTTCTACTATCATTTTCTTTATAATTACATACTTCTACAAACAAGATAGATTTTATTCAATAATTTTAACAGTAATTTAAGTAGCACATCAGTACTTGGACTTTACAAGCAGAAAAGCATGTCAATAAGCTTAAAACTTAATGAATGTCAAACTAGACCTGCTATGAGTCAAGATATTTAGTTCCTGCTGCAGTTGTAATTGTCAGCAAACAAAGTACAAAGTATCATGCTGACGTGTGTATTCAAATTGTTTACTGTCATGGTATGCAATCACTGCAGTGACTACCCACACACATACCTGTTCAATGGGATCTGCTTTAGTGTCATTTTACTTGCAATGTCATCTTCCCACAACTGCAAAAGAAATAATTACACAAAGCACTCAGTGATGTGTTCTGATTAATGACATTTTAACTCAAAGTAATGCTGGCATGCAACTGCAATAATATAAATTTAAGAAAACTTTAGCGGTGTGTGCATAAAGAAAATGTATTGTAAAAAGGTAGATAACATCATCTAATATGAAGTGGTCTAAAAGAAACATTTATGGTGTGTGTAGTTTGCACAAACTTCAAAGAGATTTAAAAAAAAACTGTTTTGTTTTCAAACTGTTCTTTATTTTTCTAAAGCTACAACAATTTGGATGTAAATATATTAAATAAGCATACTAAGACTTTGTCAACTTACAGCTTGGCTAAACTTTGTTTTGATTATGCCTGGAGCAAGACAGTTCACTCGAATATTCAAGGGAGCTAACTCTGGAGCCAGTGTCTTAGTCATTCCCAGTAGGGCAGTCTTGCTGATTGAATAAGCACCGATCAACTACAAGATATTCAAACACATAGTTTTATTATAGAATGAAACCTAAATGGATGATGAAATATTTCAAGTGAACATCTGCAAAGTGTTTCCTGGTGTTTTTAATGTAGAAAATAATTCACTGCAAGTACAAACAAATGACAAATATTTTCTAACAAAACTCTTTCTGTAGCCTGAGAACATAGATAAAAATCCACTCTGATTTTTAAATAAGGACATTACCAGTGACAGATCTTTGGTCAGTAAATGTAAATTTATTCTGACAAACTTTCCAGATGAATATTTATTAACAGTATAAGACTATGAATAAATGTTATACCAAACAACTGATTTTTTCTAACTCCAGTGGGCAAAATTAAAATGGTTGTGCAGTAGGCAGTAAATAACTTAGAGCAACATTTCTTTAGTTTTAGTGTCAATGTGTAAAAATGCTTGAGTTAAAACAGTCTATTTCACACATATTTTGTTTTACATACACTGTCTAATTCATCTTAATTTCAAACTTTTACTAAATTAAAGTGGAAAATGTTTTCAAAATTTCAACCTCACCAAAGGAAAGAAATTTTAACACAAGATTAAGTTTGGGATGGATGGGGTGAATTTGAAAACAAAGGCTTCTGTTAGTAATAAAGAGGGATTAAGTCAGGAATTTTGAATTAAACAGAAAATGAAGCCTTCCACAGTATATGTTGTTACATAATCAAATAATAAAATAAATTCAGTAATCCATTTATAATTAAAATAAATTACTTCGTACCTTATCTACATTTAATTGTAAAATATAAACAAAAGTGATTTTTACATCAACCAGACTTTAAAATCATAATAATTAAAATATATATTCTATTAACAGGAATAGTCCTTTCATGACATTGCAGAGAGTAAAAGTTAAACCTAAATTTTTGAAGATATATTACAAAACAGTTGGAGCATCATAGATAATAAGAAATCCTTAAATAGTATTTAATTCCAAAAAGTAAACTTAATCTTTACAAAAGAAATTTTACACAGAATCAGTCAATGTGGCATTTGTAAACCTACAAGTAGTTAATGCAGTAATGTACATATCTGGTCCTTACCGAGAGTGGAACGTAGCCTCCAATTGATGAGACAATAACAATCACCCCTGACCTGAAAAAATAAAACAAAATGTGGAAAAATAAATTTATATTACATTATTCTATCAATATATTTCAAATTAAATACATTTATAAATTATTGCACAGCATGAACATTTCATTTAATAATTAAAAATGTAATCAACTATTGTTATGCTAAAAGCCTAACAATATGACAGGAGGTTACAGGCAATAAGGTTTTGGTGTGGCAACTATTAAAGGCAACTTGCATTTATTTTCACTATCACTGTTTCTGCTATTAAATTGTATGAATAAAAAGTTAACTGAAATTGTTGACCAGGTAAATGTTTTTTATTTAAATATTTACATTTCAAAATCTCTCTCACACAGAAAAAAGGGCATAACCAAAGTAATTTTCAGAAGTGGAAATAATAGTGTAGCCAAATTGCCAATTATGAAAGTCGTATCACTGTGATAACTATTATAATTATTTTGATTTTGATAAGAAAACTTATAAAATAATTTGTTCCATTGCTAAAATAATTCAAACACATAACAATTAACTGAAATAAAAGGAAGATGAGAATCTTATTAAATATTAAAGCATACTTTTGTGTAACTGTACTTTCTTCTCTTCCATAGTTTTAGCCAATCGCAAGACAAAGAAATGTATAACAAATTTTAATTGTTAGAATTGGAAGGAACTGTCTACCAGTGTATGACATTTAAATTTTTTTTTACACCCTTGATAATTTATTTTTAATAGGCTTGTGCAAAAGTTGCTCTTCTGTTAAGAAAGTATATAAAGGTGCAATAACCAACTGAAATAATTTAGCAAAGAAATCTTATTAAAATCCAATTTGCAATAAATTAATATAATCAAACATATTGATATTATTTTATAAAATAAATAATCAATGACCATGTACCCTCTCTTTTCAAGGTATGGAACAGATTCCTTGCAAAGCATGAAAGTGGCCTTGACATTTGTATCAAATATCTGGAGAAAGGAAAATTAAAAAATATAGATGTTTTGCAAGTTTAATTAGAGAACTCCTTACACTAATTTATTTTTTTACAGTCCTAAAAATATTTACAGGACTGTAACTTCATGCACTAGTCTACAATGATTTATAAAAATTAACCATTCTTAAATAATTATAATGGTTGAAATCCATGCAAGCTAGCTATTAATTGGTACTGGTTCATAAGAAATCAGTTTGCAAATGCCATTTCTGTCTACTTAGTATTTCAAGATGACAACAACAACACAACTTTCAGGACTGCAGATATCATTTTTTTGGCAAAACATGTCACAATTAATTGACAGCACATGAATAATAACAATAACAGAGCCACATATAACTAAGAGTAAGACACAAAACATGTCACAATTAATTGAGAGCACATGAATAATAACAATAACAGAGTCACATATGACTAAGACACAAAACTTTGCAGATGACATGAACTATCAAGACAAAACTCTTTAACTAAAAGTGATCTTATGATAAATCATGTTAACTACCTTGTCCCAAACCTCCTCAGTAGTCTGCAAAAGAAACAAAATAAATTACTCGTATGTCAGCTTGCTGTCATTAAAAAGAATACAAGTATGTATGTAGTTTGATTATAAAAGTATTTAAAGTATAACATTCTTAATTAACAATTGAAAACAAGTTACATACACACACACACACACACACACACACACACACACACACACACACACACACACACACACACACATGCACAAACACACACACACACACACATGCACAAACACACACACACACACACATGCACAAACACACACACACACATATATATATATGTGTGTGTGTGTGTGTGTGTGTGTGTGTGTGTGTGTGTGTGTGTGTGTGTGTGTGTGTGTGTGTGTGTGTGTGTGTGTGTTGGAGAGTCTCAAATTTAATATAAAAGCAAGGTCTTGCTGCCATATCTATAACAAAAAATTACATGCAGAATATGGAAATATAAATTATAATTAAACACACTTGTGACTTTGACTTCCATACCTACAAATAAAAATAATATGTAAAACAGATATATACAGATGCACATTACACACACACACACTTATATTTATAATCATGACTGTCAAACTTTGATGAAATCAAGATATGAAATGAAGCTATATGCAAAATATACCCAAAGAGTGATGTGAAATAAAAATACATTTACTGATCACAAACAGGTGAAGGTGACTTGTACTTTCAAGTAAAATGCAAAACCACTTGAACAGATATATATATAAACAAACATTTTTAGTGTGATGGTGATTCATATTTACAATTAAAAGCAAAGGCTCTATATGTTAATAAGCATTTTTAGTGTGACTTCACATCTAGCACAAACTAATAGCTTTTAACAATGTGCACAATACATTTATACATATATTTATACTGTGACTTCACATCTAGTACAAACTAATAGCTTTTAACAATGTGCACAGTACACTTTATACATGTATTTATACTATGACTAGCATTCTAGTACAAGTAGCTTTCAGTAATGTGTAAAGAACAGATAAATATGTATATACATTTACACCACGACTAATTTTCCTAGAGTTTAGTCAAAGAATGGAATGAGAGCATTTGAAGAGATACATTTTTTAATAAGAGAAGAATTTATATTGTTGCCGGCTGGTTAGTTTGTTTGGTTTTGTTTCTCAATATTCAGCAGGGATAAGGTTATAAATTATAATGACTAATAATTTCAAATGATAGTTGTAAGTTCTAATGACAATGCCTATAATAATACTGCACTTACATCTAAGACTGGTCCATAGAACGGATTTGCAGCAGCATTGGATACTAAAATGTCTACACCCCCAAACTGTCTCACAGTCTGCAAAATTATACATTGAAAGCACCAGAAATGTTTTACAAGATATTCATACATCTTATAAAAGGTGAAGGAAATGTTTTATAAGATATTCATACATCTTATAAAAGGTGAAGGAAATGTTTTACAAGATATTCATACATCTTATAAAAGGTGAAGGAAATGTTTTACAAGATATTCATACATCTTATAAAAGGTGAAGGAAATGTTTTACACAATATTCATACATCTTATAAAAGGTGAAGGAAAGAAAAACACATTTTCATGACATTACATTTAAATCATAAAATTGTGTTTTACATTAATGTACAGTTGTGTATATGTGTCTATCAAGTTACAGATGCTCTCTACATATGCCTTTTTATGCACCTATACAAATCTGCCAGTCTGAGTGTTTGTTTCTTTTCTATGGCAGTACCTCATGGTGAAACTGAAGAAAGTGCAAACCAATGGAAAAATAAGCATGATACATTTCTCACAACTACTTTGAAAATGCATTATACAGAAAATATTTTTTAAATTATTTTGTAAATTACTAGAGTATGTACATAATGAAATTACTTCTTATTTTTCTCATATAGTTCAAAATTTTCTTAAAACTGTCATGAAAGCATATGTAGTACTTAATTAGTTAATGAAAAGAGAATTATTACTTATATTAGACAATAAAAAAAATTCATTACAAATTTAAAAATAAATTTAAATAAACAAATAATCAGCACTGAATTATTTTCTCACATAAACTACATTACAAATGGATAACCCTTGATTATTTCAGAAAAATGTGAATCATGGTGGCATGGATTTGAATGATCACAAAATAAGGATAATTATAAAGTTTTATTTAAAAAATATACTGTAGCTTACAACTGATATTTACAACAAAATTTAAGACACTGAATATTCAATTATAAACATTTTTCCAATTACAAAGTATATGCAGTTTATACATTAACCATGAACAGGAAAATAACTTTTCATGATGGTAACTGATGTAGGTCATTCGCCTTCATAGTCATACACAGGTGTATACCTAAAGAGATGTGTGAGTGTGTGCACATGCCTGTGTGTATATGTGTGCATGCATATTTTTTTCTCTCTCTTAAATACACTTTTGCTTTTGCTGTTGGTAATAATCAGCCCAGATAATTCATCCTTAAATAATCAAAAACTGACTGTACTATTGTGACCACATCTGATAAATTATATAATACAGAACTCAACTTATACTAGAGTTGCTTCCTCAGAAAAACTTGTATGAAACTAAAAACATTTCATTATATGAACTATTTTATGCTTAAATCTTTTTCTCAATTAAACTGTTACATATTAAAATTATTTTATTAGATAAAATGTATTAAATTAAAATAATTTCCTCTCAAACAGTTGCATACTAGTGAAATAAACTCTTTAGGTATACTGTCTCAGACTCAAAATGTGTCATACTTGTGTCATTTTCTCCAATATACTGTTAGTTGTTACTGTACTAAAGATGTCTCCTCACACATATTGCATAGTATTGCAATTTTTGCATATTTAAAAGTCTTCTATCACACTTGAACTTCAAAGCACAAAATGAAATAAAATCAGACAAACTACAATACACTATTCACAACTGCCCGGATATGCTCTGACACTAGTGCACATACCTCATTAAAAAGTTTAGTTCTGTCTGCTTGTTTCGCTACATGACAGACAACTCCTGCAGCTTCAAGATTCTCATCATGGAGTTGTTTCAGGGCTGCATCCACATTGCTCTGTTTGCGGCTGCTAATCATCACTTTAGCTCCATCCTGACACAGTCGCTTGGCAATTGCCAAACCAATGCTAGAAAAAAGGGATCTTGTATGGACAACTAAATGTTACATGATTTGAGATAATCTTCTGAATTAAATATCAGTTCCCATAATGCCTTTGTTGGGGAAACTGTCTGAAAACGCCTAAACAAGATGGAGAGAGGCAAATGGCATGGATAAAAAAGCAAGAAAAAACAACCATGGATCAGCTGACTACAAGATTAGGATATTGTTAAGTGTAGAAAAACAAATGACAAAGAAGCTGTTCTGCACTATTTTTTTTAGAAAGACAATAAGAAAATAGCTCAGTATAACAGTATAGGATATAATTAAATTAATAATTATATGATCACAAATTGTGAACTTAATTTTCAAAAACAGCATTTCTTTATTTTTATTTAAATGTTTGCTTCCCATTTCAGTAAAATAATAGCACTCTCTGGTATTCTAGATAAAAGTACATAGAGTAACACAGTAGGCAATATGCAGGTGTATTTTGTGGAAAATGGATGCATGCATTCCTGTATGTGTGACATCACATGACCAAAACTACTACAACAAAATGCATTTTTTTTTTTAAAGTGTGAAGCAGATGAAATGTGGTTAACTTTGACACCAGTAACTGAGTAAGTTTATTCCCCTAAAACTGATTTGAATAGTTGCAGCATCTCACCCACCTCATAACACCATCATCATTTAGACCTTCTGGTCTCTAGCAGTCTTTGGATTGTTCTAGATATTTAAGTAGTTCTGTTCTTGTGTTATTAGTCTCTTGATGCTACACTATGAGAACTTGTAGAGTTATCAACAGTTAAGCACCACTATACTGTTTCTCACTGACATCACTGAGGTAAGAGCAAATATTTTATTCTTTCTGCATTGATAAATTTATTGGAAGATCTGAATAATTTTATTAAACCTTTACTTGTACAGCCACTGGGTGTAATATTTTCCCATCTAAAATTGTAAAAATACAATTTTTGAAACACTTTGTCAGATCACATTTTACATAAATAAATTTTAAGAACAAGACTTCCAGCACATCCTTTATATTATTTATATAAGATCATTTAATAATCAGTGGTTGCTGTAATGTTCTGTAGTAATCTGCCTGTATCTCTTACTGTATAAAATTAAACATACTATGACTATAAACATATTAATGACCATAAATCACAAGTCATCGTACCAAGATTTTGTAAGAGTAATAATTTGGATTACTTCCCTAAGGTTAAAAAAACTATAAAGTAAGTTAGACTGTGCAGCACAAATTTATGATGTCTATGGCAGGTACATCACTGTAGGCCCTTTGAAGACTGAAATATAGTGCCAAAGGCCAAAGCATGTAGACAGAAAAGCAAACTATTTAAAGTAGATATATACAAGTTTTACAGGGATCCTTTTACTGCAGCATTTCCTACATATGATTAAGAATAGTCAGAAGCTTCTAGCTCCTGTGTGACCCCGTTGATTTACATTATGAGATGACAATTTTATTGCTGTTTAAAGGACTGCAACATATTAGTTCTAATATAATATTATTAATAGTAATACTCATCAACTTTTGGAAAAAAAATATTTAACTTCTATCAAGCACTCTGCTAATATAAAACATAGAAGTAAATGAATATGTATTATACAAAGACAATGAGTTGAGTTTAATTTATTATTGACTTAAATTATTACTATTACTTCTAACAGAAAAATAAAGCTATCAGTATCAATATAAACAAAGTGTTATACATTTTTTTTTAAAATAGTAACTAGAACAATCTAATTTTAAAATATATAAATATCATTTTAAACATTCAATTTTACATAATTAATGCGAACTTTAACGACAGAGGCGATCTTATTAATTTACTCACCCGTCAGTAGAAGCTGTGACAATGGCAACCTTGCCTTTTAACTTCTGACCACCAACACTCGATGTCATTCTGGTCTGTATTGCTGGCAGCAAATCTGATGTGGTCGATAATGATTTGCACAACTGGCGAAACATAGCTCTCCTACAGGTTGATAAATTTATGAGTGTAACTATGAAGAATGATACAAAAAGTACAACTACAAGACAACAAAAAGTTTACAAGTTTTGTCGTTAAATTAAATCTTTTAGTTTTCTGAACAGTACTAGTGCATACGAAGTAGATGTACTAATTTGGATTGGTGTGATTAATATATTTTTAACATTCGAATGTTCTAAACTGTATATAATTCGTTATCCCAGACAAGTCTGGTTAATTTAGCACGTTAAAAGATTTTAAATATTATTGTTTCCCCTTTTTAACATTTTGTACTTTGACCTTTCTACTTCTCAGTAAGAAAATCGTTTATACACGCTGTCAAAACAGAAATATGTCGTTTGTAATTTTTTATAACCTAAAGGTACAAATAAAAGGTGAATTATTTAAGTACGTTAGTATGTTTTAAGGGCGTGCTGGTCAAAGGTTGTGTTCACAGACTTGCATCGTCTGCTATCACTGAAGCTAGTTTCACCGGCAATGATTAATTTATTAACAATTAAACAAAGGAGTCAGTGATATTTATAATATTAATAACTGCTAATAAATAATATGTTTATAGAAATCTAATATTACTTTTGATATTTCTTAGAACTTTGTTAGAACTTTGTACTTTTAAATTCAAGTATACAGTACCTTTTTGAGTTGCAAATCAAATTTCTTAGAGTTATCTTTCTTTACGTTTGTCCATGCATGTTCTTGTAAGAAAATTAATGCATTCCCCCAATAAAAAATTTTTAAAATGGATTTAATCGTTTTGTAATCGCAATTTCTTGCAACAGCCAGCTGCTTTTTCTCTTGTTAACTACTTCGCAAATCCGTCAAGTGTGCTCGCCACAATCAAAAGAAAACTTTATTTGTATATCTAAGCCAACTTATACATATTTATATGACGTAGTAAACCTACACGCACAGTGGAGTAGTCACTACTAGCAGTCTGCACAGTCCACTAAATCCCAACGTACACAAGAAAATAAAAACAAACTTGTTCATATACTGATATTAATTGATCTTGCTAATATACAGACCAGTACTGAAATATAACGTCTAAGTGTTCAATAAACCAAAAGATCAGTGGGGAACTTTTTCGTTAAAAAAATTCTTTAGACTTCACTATTTCAAAACAAGGCATTGAGTCAATATATTTAGAAAGAAATGGCAACAGCATTAAATTACAAAAAAATAAGAAATAATCCTTCATTTTTATTAGCACTATTTGCAAATTTATCACTTTTGATGCTTTAAAAACCTTTGTCCGTTCACTGATACTCTTGTGATCTGAGTATCGTAACCAAAAGATGAGATAAGAAGTGAATCCTTCAATAGCTTTGTCGCGTAATTTGAGATGTGTGCGGCCGGGGGAGGGGGGGGGTGTCATATAGAAAAAACCCAGGATTCAGTGAAATATTGAAGACTTCAACAGAGATTATTCTCTGTGGTTACATTCTGGGAAATTCTGAACACCGAGGATCAAAATAAAATCTCAGTTTGATAGTAAGATGTAGATATCTATCCTGATACATTGTAAACAATAAGAGAATTAACTAATGTTTTTAGATTACACCCTAAAATTGCATGTAAAACAAAATAGCTTCATTTGGAAGGTCAGGACATTATGCCTTTGTTTGACAGTGAGGAAATCCACAAATATAAGTTCTTTTCACTTAAAAAGGCTGGTTAGAGCTAATCTGATATCAGCAGTAGTCTTAATTCGCTGTAAGAATTTGATTACGTCTTCGAAGAATTCCGTGTAAACTTCTCTCTGGTCCACCATTGTGCTTCCTGATAAAGTTTCAAAATTCAAAACAGTGCAGCTTGGATTATCCTCAGAGCCCCAAACACTGAACATGTCCAGTCCACTTCTCTAGTTTTCGCCTGGTATCTATGTTCACAGCAGAATGCAACATATGCTCTCTTCTCTTTGTTATGCTTCACTGTCTGTCTGATCTCACACTATTACACTTCTACTAGAAGCTTGTGCTTATCATCAGACACACTTATATTCAACTTTCTAAAAGCAAAGTTATACTTAATGTAACTTTGTTTGAATTTGCTGTCTTTCTAAAAGCAAAGTTATACTTAATGTAACTTTGTTTGAATTTGCTGTCTTTCTAAAAGCAAAGTTATACTTAATATAACTTTGTTTGAATTTGCTGTCTTTTTTTTCAATGAGACACAAATAGATCATAGCCTCTCAAGACATAATTTTATATCAAGGACGGTATCATCTCTTTTATGACAGTTTGTCCTAACTGTATGTATGTAAATTTATTTTTATTTATGTTTCTTTATTTGAATAGTCATTTGCTTATGCTACTCACACATTCATAATATTTATGTTTCATTATTTGAATAATTATTTGCTTATGCTAATCACACATTCATAATATTTATGTTTCATTATTTGAATAATTATTTGCTTATGCTAATCACACATTCATAATATTTATGTTTCATTATTTGAATAATTATTTGCTTATGCTAATCATACATTCATAATATTTATGTTTCTCTTTTGTAAATGCTATTATTTGCTATAGATGTTATTTTGCCTGTAGATTCATTTTATTTCCTTTATGTATGAATTACTTTTCCTGTGTGTTTTAAATAATTATATAAATACTGTTTATTAATAAGTAATTATTGTAAAGCTTTTGTAAGATTAAGTGCTTGATCATGTCTTAATTATCATTATTAGTAATATTTATGGAGTAACAACCACTCTACAAACCTCTTTGTGTGTGTGTGTGTGTGTGTGTGTGTGTGTATTGAGAGATAATAGCAAAAAAAAACTGCCACACAATAGCTTATAAAGCCCTGTTTTGAGCCACATTTCTAAAAATAGCTTTCCTGTGAAGAAAACAAACAAATTAATACTGGTATTCTTATTAATTTATTATTTCAGAATTACTTGCCGTTTAGTTTGCAGGCAATATATCTTTCTAAAAATAAAATCCGCACAGATATACTCATTTTAATGTATTTAGTATGATGGTTTAAACTTAGCAACATGGAGATAGCTGAATAGGTTTATAATGTAATTAATGCCACTGGTGTCTGATGGATGAGATATGAAACTGTCTGATGTCATTAGTATGTATTTGAACAAGTGATAAATGATTTTTTTAAAAGTATATATTTAAAATAAAATGTTATTACCATCTGACTTAATTGTCTGCAAGGAGGAGTAAAAACGTGCTATTTTTATTTTGTTCATTTAATGTTTTATTTTTATTTATTTATTTACACTGGTGAAGGCTGCAATAAAATCAATTTATTACTCTTCCAAACTGAATTTGCCTTGGAATGATCTTTTTTTGCAGACTATTCAAACAGTAAGTGTATGAAATAAAATTGGATGTGACACATTTCAGTATGTATGCATCTTTTGAATTCACAGTTTTAGTGTTTGTTTTTAGAATTAATATATACACAGCTAATAATTTCTTTCATTTTTTTTTCAATAAAATTAATTGTACTGTAACACTTAAAACAAAATCTTAGGTTTTTTTGGGTTTTTTTGGCTGGCTAGATTAATATAAATACAGTTGTAATTATTTTAATGGTATAAGTTGTACATATAGATTTTTGCTTGTGATTATATGCACATCTAATTACATTATACAACACCTAGTAAAATTACGTTTGTCACTTGGCAATCTGGAAAATTCTCTCAAAGCTTAAGCAAGTACTAAACACTTGAAAATTGCATTTGAAATTTGAATCATAAGTTAGGAATTATTTTCCAAAGAAAGTCATGTTATAGATTTAAGATTTGTTCCCAGTATTTAAAAAAGCTATAAACTTGAATTTAATATTTTAAAGCCCAGGTTTTTGTAAACATATGAACTAATGCTTAAAACCACATAATATTCAAACATTGAGTACAGTGTCAGTTTAGTTCGTTAGGAGAGAAAGAAAGGTATACATTGCTTTGAGTCTAGAGTTTCAGAGAACCTTTTATTAATTTAATATGTTTAATTCCAAGTTTGTGTGCAAATATCAACAGGCAAATGTATACAGCACAAAATATAATCCGAGATTGAATGTGATGTTAATTTAAAGATCCTGTTCTTTGGGCTGTCTGACCTAAATAAATACAAGACTACTTCAAATTAAGGCCAATAAAACACTGTTATGTATATGTGCTCCTGTTTATGCAATTCAACAATAGACTAATATTTCTTAGTTAGAAAGAATTAATTATTTATAGTTTATAGAAATAATCTTTAAACTGACATAAATAATATTTTATTTTTAGCCACCTGGGCTTTACTATGAAAAATGTGTGCAGTGAATAAAATTAATGTGGAGGTATATATGTGCCTTTTATGTTATAGTGGGGGGGAAAATAACACGAGATTTCTCTCTCTAAATAAACATGGAACAGATTCCTTAATTTTGCAACTGGGAGAGAAAGAACAATGACAACTGGATGGAATCTGGATTTACAGAAACTTGCTCTACAAGTACATGTATTCTTTAAAAGATTGAAAAGAAATAACAGATAAAATTAATTTTTAATGCACAGGTGTAAACTGCATATTATCAGATTGACTCAAGGCAAAGTGTGTGTGTAATCTTCAGAATAATATTATTAATTAGTGCATAACTCTTCGGTGTATTTAATTATGAATGAGTGCAAAACAAGAAATAATTTATAATCCTCTCTCTCTCTCTCTCTCTCATGTATGTAACATCACAAAATATTTTGAATTTGCAGTAATTGTTTTTTATTACTGGTCAAGATATGGTTAATAGTTAAAACTATTGCTGCCAAATGCATTTTCATAACATAACAATATTAATAGAAAGCAAATTTATATTTGTTCTATTGAGTATAATATCAAATAAATAATTAAAACATTCTAATAAAAACAATTTTTCAAAATGTGTTGAGGGTTGGATTGTTTGTTGTATTTTTTCTTTTTAATGTATTTTTTAAAACAGAAAACCATGTACAAAATTTCATTTGAAAAATAAATGCTAACCCTTGAACTTTTGAGTACCACAAATACACTGCTCATGTTAATAATATTTTTAAAAATTGCTTTGATATGCCTTTCATCTCACAGACCAACAAGTATAACATCTTGCTGCCAGCTTTCGATAAGATGTTGCGGTTTATTGCAGAAATACCTGCATGCAAACTGCAAAAGCTGCCTCTAGTTGACGGCTTCAACTAGAAAATGTGGTTTGTGCAGAAATATTTGCATGCATTCTACAAAAGCTGCCTGTTTTAGCACAGCAACAAGTGCTGCGTCTAGTTGCCAGCTTTCAACCAGAAAATGTTGTGGTTTATTCTGCAGAAATACCTGCATGCATTCAACAAAAGCTGCCTGTTTTAGCACAACAACAAGTGCTGCATCTAGTTGCCAGCTTTCAACCAGAAAATGTTGTGGTTTATTCTGCAGAAATACCTGCATGCAGATTGCAAAAGCTGCCTCTTTCAGCACAACTAGTGCTGCATCTAGTTGACGACTTCAACAAGAAACTGTTGTAGTTTACTGCAGAAATATATGCATGCAATTTACAAAAGCTGCCTGTTTTAGCACAACAACAAATACTACATCCAGCTGCTAGCTTTCAACCAGCAAATGTGATTTATTGAGAAATATATGCATTCAGACTGCAAAAGCCACACGTTTCAATACAGCAATAACTGCTGCCTTATGGTAAAGTCAGTACAAGTGTTCATGCTGACTGTGATCAGGACACAGATGAGCAAAATTAAAACCAGACATAACATGGTTACTTAATGTCTATGAAAAAAGTTTGCACAAATTCTGTAGAAACAAATTTATATATCTTTTATGATGAATCTAAATATTCTGTGGTAAGTGATATATTACTTTAAAATATTAGTGTACTGAAAACTTGAATATCTTTTTAAAATTGCATCATATAATTATAAATGCCCCTCTCCCTAATCAAATTTGTGATTTAAAAAAAAAAAAATCTTCCAAGTACCAATTATGCTAATTATTTTTTTTAATTAACAAATTCTGTGGATATCGATAAAACAAGCAACTTTATAAAACAATAATACCTACTTGCCAAAATTCAACATTGAACAAGTGAATGCCCCACCAAAATTAGTTATAAAATGTAAATTATAACAATAAAACAATAATTAATATGGTCATAATTCTATAAGGAAGATTTGTAAAAGATTTATTTTTAACATTCAAAACATTAAAATAATGAAAAAATCCAAATAATGTTAGCATTCATAAAGAAGGAAAATGTCCACAAAACTAAAATGTATTATATTTCATTTGTGTAAAACTAAAATGTATTATATTTTAATATATAAATTATTGCATATTAAATGTACATTTATATTTAGAGTCTTTAAACAATATACCAAATTTCAATCATAACAAAAGTATTCTGCATTATGTATAATAACTGAGGGATACTATTCAGTTAAGGATCCAATCTTAAGATTTTTCATTTATAGATCTATAGACAACTATATCAATAGCAATAATAAATAATTCTGTAGTAAAAATTTTTACAAGATAAGAAATACAATATTTTTTTAATTTAAAAATAAACCTAAACACATTCTTTTCAGGTCAGAGATTAAGCAGTGATGTTTTTTGAAATAATATGCACAAGAATTTATCAATATTTATTAGGGACTAAATGAAGGTGTGCATATCCAGTAATTAACATTACATATTTGAAATTTTTTAATTATTATTTTTAACTTTCTTATCGTCCCTATGTCTTCTATTCAAATTACATTTCTGATAATAAGTACAATTACAACTTTGCTTGCAATGTCACTTGAACTTTTATTTACTAAAACCAGATTAAGACTT
This sequence comes from Sinotaia quadrata, assembly GCA_028829895.1. Taxonomy (NCBI): domain Eukaryota; kingdom Metazoa; phylum Mollusca; class Gastropoda; order Architaenioglossa; family Viviparidae; genus Sinotaia; species Sinotaia quadrata. The sequence goes on from CM054181.1 coordinate 130,738,880, forward strand.
AACATTTTTTTTAAAAGACAGATGTGTGTATTTTGAAAGTCACCAGCATTTAGTATACTGAAGTTTTTAAAAATCAGTGCTGTAATCATTGAAATAATAAAACAAATAATTAAAATTTATTATATTTCTGAGGGCATCTATTTATAATTATATATTTTACTTTACACAAGCATCTTTCATTTACATAAACCTTTATACAAATTTAACTATTAGCCCTTCAGATTAAATATTTTCACTGTCCAACCATGAAATTGAATAGATTTTTCTATGACAAGTATGTTGGTAAGGATACATTTTGTAGGTGAAATATATACAGTTCTCTTTTCCCCAACCCAACATCACACTAAAAACCTTTTAATACAAACAACAAACTAAATGAAACAAGACAAAACAAATCAAAACAAACAAAACATTAAAAATCAAATGAAGTGGAATCAGGATCATGTGTATATATCTATCAAAATCAGATCAATAAGTAAATGAATTCACTTAAAATAAAAACTATTCTGGCAAAGTTGAGACGTCAAGAAAAATTGAGTAGAAATATTGCCATTTCAGCATTAAAAGTCAAACCATTTCCCACTGATACATATCGCTGCCTTTCAAATGAACTTGAAGCACTTGCCTCTGTCTTTATAAGGAGCACATAACTCTCCTTGATCAGAATCAAAAATGGTCCAACTGATGACTTTTAATAGACACACACAAGAAAACACAAGTGAAAGCAATAGTTATCCTTATTTTTTCTTCTTAATGTTCATTACTTGTTCTAGAACACAAAAGTAACAGAATGATTTATGTATTTGTCATTTAATTATTTTGTTCCTAGAAACATATTGCTGCTTTCTTTGAGACATCTGACATCAATCAAAAAAAGAGTGTACACAATGCAAAAATTTCTTTTCCTGTCAATTTAGATCTGCAACATCATGAGAGACCCAAACTGACATTGGCTTTGTTAAGGTACAAACAAAACTCTTGTGGAAACTCTCTCTTTCAACTGCCTTAGTTAAAATGTCTATCAGGACTAGACTGAAATTTATACAAATACAATCTCGATTCTTCTTTGCTTGATCTTCAGTGTTGGTTTTAAAATGGCCCTATCAAATGTATACTTGTAACAGTATTTTTATAATATAAAAAGATAACATGTGAATGTAGCTACAGGAAGCACAAACATAAATTAAACATGTTTATTCACACAATAATATAAACTAATCAATCAATCAATGTTCAACTAATTATATATAGTTTACTCTGACAATGACAACTGAAAACTAATAAAATATGAGTGACTATATTTACTGATAAAATGTAAAGCTAAGAAATACACAGACTTGACAAAGATTTCATGGTATAATCATTAACAAATTAAAAATCTGTGCAAAATAAATTATGTGTACAGCAAAATGATTAACAAATTAAACAATCATGCAAAATGAATTAAATGTACCAAAAAAAATGGTAAAATCATTAACTAATTAAACAATCAGTGCAAAATGAATCATATGTACAGAAAAATGGTAAAATAACTGACAAATTAGTGCCGTTCCAATGTCTCTATCAAGCATGGCCCCAATGAGTTTCACTTGTGCACTGGAATCCATTTTATCTAGCAGTCCAAGAACACAAATAGGGGTCTACACATGTATTCAATATCGTGACTTATTTAAGAAGTCAACATGAGTTTACAAAACCAACTACATTAACTGTAGACAGTATTTACAATATTACCTATTCCTGCAATGATAAAAAGTAACTGCAAAGATGTTCAGTGTCTTTAAATTACTTTTTTAAGAAAAAGTAGAAAATGTGATTTTTACAAAACCAAGTAATTACATTAACAACTGGCAGTGCACAGAGAATAAAGTCATGTCTCTGTCTTATTATTAAGGAGGTAACACCATTAAAAATATATAATTGTTCTCAAATATATATGTATATTAATACTAAAGACAAACAGAAAAAAATAAATAAACATAATAAATTAAACAGGAAGACAGACAAATAAAGACATCTAATTTAAGTAAAGAAATTTCCTTTTACAGAACCTCAATGAAACACAATGTAAATAAAGTTAGACTACCTCTGCAGAGGAATCAAGATTGATGCAAATATTTTTTTAAGTACCTGAACCTGATGTTAAACAACAATCATTATTGAACATCATAAAATAAAATTGATAGTTGTAATCATGAGTCACTGCTAGTTCAAGTTTTCATAATTATGCGCTTCTGATATATTTTTTAATATAAAGTAATATTAACTGCTTTTAAGTTGTAATAATTTAATGTAAAATACTATCAATAATCTTCATTTAATTTGCTTTTGATAATCTTCATTCAATTTAAATAAAACTTCTAGTAATCTTCATTATATTTAAACTCAATTTCACTTCTATTTGCACTAATTCTCCAGTGAGTTCTACTTCAAAACATACAATCATGGCCAACATTCCATAAGCTACAAGTGGGTGAGTATCACCAAAACAGCCACTAGACTCAAACCCATTTCACCTTCTTTGCATGTGAATAGCACCTTTACCTCATTGTCCCTGTCCTCCCCAGGATACATTTTGTTGATATACAATATTTTTAATATTGTTTTAATACAATGCTAAAAGCAACTATAATAAACTGTGAACAAAAACTTGAGTTAGAAAAACTTCATTTTGATTTTCTAAAATTATATGAAAAATATAAAACTTTTGATATGTATAAGTAAAACAAATTTAGAATGCTTTTCTTTAAACATAATTTTTAAGCATATGATAGTGAATTGCACATCTCAGAAAGTGGTAATAATTTTATGCACACAAGGTGTTCAATTATCAAGGTTTAGTACATTGTTGCCATCACTGAACTATAAATAGAATCCATGTTATAGTATAGTGTAAACAAATGGGAGAGACAATCTGCCTTTAATGCGCTGGTGGGTTCGCTGAAACAGTAAACGGAAATAATGTAATAGCAATAAGAACAAAAATATGTTTTAAGACAAAATAACTTTCTATTTCTTTCTAGCATTAATGTTTTATTAAAGTTATGTACTTGCTCTAAATGAAATACTTGAAACAAAAATACTAGCTGATATGAAATATATTTTTGGTCTCATGGATACATTTTATTGCAAGCACTCTATGATTAGCTTGGAATAGATAACACATTTATAACAGTTGAAATAAAAATCGCCAGATTTGAAAAAAAAAATGGCATCCCTCAATCTACATGCTCAAGTGATTCTGAAAAATTTACTCACAAGTGGAATCTCATTAACAGAGGATTAAATTAACATAAGAATACAAGTAAAACTTAATAAATACACTTGTGATGTCACAATGTAACATATGCTGTAAAAAAAAAAAGAAAAAATTCTGTTCCATAAACTGCATTATTATTTACCTCAATATATCAGTAAACAGCAATAACAATTTTTCCCCCTGCAAATTACCAATAAAAGTCAACAAAAAAACCAAAATATTATTGCTTCTCCTCATTTCATTTTGGCCAAGCCCCTTGGGAATCATTATTATTATACAATTTATATTTTACTAAACTAATTTATCAGCCTGTATGACTGCTAACTATAGACTTATTAAAATACTGTGTAAGTAAAAACATCTGAATTAATACAAAAATGCTACAAAATCTTATAACAAAGGCACAAAGAGAGATCTAGGTTCCATGAAATTACAACAGTAATATTCCTCCTGGAAAAGTCGAGATGGCCAACAAAAGAAAAATATGATTATCAGGGAAGGAGGGGTGGGTCAAAGAAGAGCATATTCATTACTGGTAATTAATCCAAACAATGTACGAGAAACAGAACAAGTCCATGGAATACGAGTGACACAGGAATATAGGACAATAAACATCAAATAATAAAAACCAAATGTTATCTTCATATGCAAATAGGGAAACAAGAAACAGAATGAAGAACAGTTGAATAAATCAAATGTAAACAAACAAATATTTACAAACTAGACAAAGTTAAAAAGACTCAGTGACCATGAGATACCTACATAGATACCAGATGTAAACCAAGGATTCAGGGAAAAATTCTTTATCTCCTCTCACATCAGATATACATGGAGATTCCACCATAGAGACAAAATAAAGTATGCGTATCTCAGCCAATACATGTTTATTGTACACATTTTCAATAGCAAAAATGGCAGTGCACAATGCAAAAAATAGCCAAGGATAATCTGAGAAAATAAGGTTTGCACTGAACTGTGAATGTACAAAGCTTTAGGCAGTATTTTTTCATCCAGAGTTACCACACTATGTCATGGATTGTTTCTTCAACCACATACCAATGTCTGTATGCTGGGCATTTAACAACAGAATCCACAGAAGTCTGGCTTAGCTGTGAAGCTGAAAAAAAAAATACCAGCAAGTTGAAATCTGTGTTGCAATTAATGAAGTCTCAAAAGAAAGTAAAAATCCAATCATTAGTAACTGGCCAATATGAATATATATATTCAAAGAAAACAATGAGTTTTACTATTCTCTGGGTTAGGGGGTTAATTCCACTCTAAAGCACTGGAGAAAAGACAGTCCTAATAAAGAAAACAAGGGAATTAACTATGAGTTGATACTGTTCTCTGGAAAAGAAACTGAATCAACTTATGTTGCACTGAAGCTAATGCAGTCCTAATGGAGGATAGTTAGAAATAATCTTGTACTTCATTATAAAGAAACAACTCTTACTCAAGCCTGAGTAGTAATATCTTAAATCATTGGTGACTGGTTTTACCTACATCAAGTGCTTTCAACTTTATTCAATTTACACAGTGCCAAAATATCCACTTAAAACATTTTTATTTAGGAAAGACAACAATGTATACTGTAAATCATTTCAGAATTTGCAATCATCCATATCTTAGCAACATTCATACCTTGACATGACAACAATTCCAGTGTTTTTCATGAAATTCATGTGCAAACAGTGTGCATGCATGCATGTTTGTATGAATATACATTATAAGATAGCTTCAAGTTATTAATTTTTTTATCTCCTTTACTCAGAGAGCAGGCTGCATAACTGCATCACATATGATATACATTTGTTCCTAATCTAGTTAGAAAATCTCAGACACATTTAAATATGGACATGTTTTATGCAACTTACAAAAGTATCCTTTAGTTAGGATGAGCTTGTAATTTCTGCAACTGCTTCATCAAATTCTCTATCAGTTGATCCTTTTCCTGGAGGGCATGATCCTTTTCCTGGAGAGCATGATCCATTTCCTGGAGGGCATGATCCTTTTCCTGGAGAGCATTATCTTTCTGTTAAAAAGATATCTAATATTTACTCTCTACCACTCTATTATTAGAATATTTAATTTGCAATTGCTTTTATTTTCACACACTATTACAATGATCAACAAATAATAATGATTAAAGGATATCTTAATTCAAAGACATAATTTATGACATAGGCAATCCAACTTGTTCAAGGTAATAAGTAGTGAAAATAAATCATGTGACATTTTATACTAGTAACTGCAAAAGTATGCACTGCATTGGAACCAAGTGAATAACACAGGATTTTAAGACATAAGCGAGAACAAATGTATTTTTAGACTGCTACTGTCTTGTTTCATTCAGAAATAAAAAGTTATCATTTTACTGAAGAAATAAATAAAAATTCTGTCAATCAGGCAGGCAGGGTTGATATCTGCTATTGTCAAAATATAAGTAACTATTATGAAAAGCCACTGGATATCCATGGAGAACAGAGAAAAAACCCAAATATGGTAATGCTAAGCAATATATGTGTAACACCTGAAATGCAAATAATAGGAGAGATAATTAATTTTTATAATTAAATTTGAATTTATTAATTTCTTGGATTTTTATTAAATGTCCACTAATCGTGCCTGGCAACTTTCTCTCGCAAGTTTAGAAATAAGCTCTAAGCTCTAATCAAAGGGCATACCATCCAACCACGGCTTCTAGGGGATTATGTAATCAATCCATGTAGCAAGTTTCAGTGCATCGTAGACATGTAGGAGCACACACATAAACAGCCAGCGGTCATATCGCCCGCTTCATAAATAGAAATTAAAAAGTGCATAGCTAACCTACATTTGGATCATAGGCAGGGCCGACTGACTTAATTCTAAAGAACCCCTAATACAGCTAACATGAAAAAGTTTTACTCTTTTCAAAACAAGAAAGAGCTATGCAACATGAAACACACCACATTTCTGATAGATCAAAAGGAATTATTCTTCTAAAAGACAAAAGGGTCACCTTCATGTCTAACTACTTAAAATAACCAAACATACTCAAGAGCTTTGTGTCAGCCAGTCTAGTTGATCAACCTCTTTGTTCTAGGTTTAACAATAGGAATTAAACCACATGTGTATATATATCAGTTCTAAAACTCTGACCATCACTTGCATATCTAGTTCCAAACTTTGCTGGCTTTGATTTTTGGTTAACAACAATTCAGTTGCTTCAAAGTCAGTAAGGCGAACACAGCAACCACGTGTAACTATGTAAATAAGGTAGACACATGGCAAACTCCATCGACAAATACAGGTCAGTTCCTCTGCTCTATTTTGGCCTGCAAGCCAGACATCTGGACATTTGTCAATACCCTGGAAGTCTGCAGACTCAACTTCCAGAGCTGTTACAATTGGGTTTCAGGAACTGTGACATTGATACCACTGCATGTATGTGGTGAACTGTGTAGTGACACTCGATCCAGCTGACCAGCCGTATCGAGATCTGGCAATACAAGGTAGATAACTACATGTAAATCTAGGTGATCCATTTTCCAGCTCTTTATTCTTGTAACTTTCTATGATTTATCATTTTATGACTCTTTTTCAACTCTCTTAATTTGATAAACTCAGTTAAATAGTCAGAGAACTCTATGACTGGAGTCTATTTGTATATTTATTACTACGAACAATATACAAACTGATTAATCAGGACAGCAGTAGGCTTTGGAACTCTAATAGAATGATAAATTGTTCTCTTACAAATGCCTTGTGATTATTATTTTTTTTAATTGTGTAAATAACCTGTTATTATTTGTTCTATTTAATTCATTACATTTAATAAACTGTTGTTATTATTTTTTCACTTTCACTTCCAAGTTATTAAATTTATGGAAGGAGGTATGTAGGCTTAAAGGGTGGGGGCTTTATTATTTTTCTAAACCAAACATCAGTCAACATCATACCTTGGAAGGTGACCCTCTTAAGCTAACTGAAGAATATATAAAGGGTGAGAGACATTACACCTAGGCCTAAGAAGTAGAATTACTCGTAGGAGTGTAGGTGTGTCTGAACGAGTAACACTCAGGGACTGGAGAATAAGATTTCGTTTTGTGTGTTTCTGGGGATTGACTTAGTTTTCTCTGACTGCAAATGACAAAGACCCTGTCGGTAAGGGATTAAATAGATCAATAATTAAGGAACTATTGTTAATCCCAGTCACTTTTCACAATATGTTACCTGTATTATTTCATTTACTACCGTTTCTTTCTCTTGCAGAGCCCTCTGCATCTCCTGCTCCTTCTCCTGAAGAGCTCTCTCTTTCTCCTTCTTCTCTTGCAGAGCCCTCTGCATCTCCTGCTCCTTCTCCTTCTTCTCTTGCAGAGCCCTCTGCATCTCCTGCTCCTTCTCCTGAAGAGCTCTCTCTTTCTCCTTCTTCTCTTGCAGAGCCCTCTGCATCTCCTCCTCCTTCTTTTGCATGTCTCTCAAAATCTGCTCCTTCTCTTGCATGGCTCTCTGCATCTCTTGCTCCTTTTCCTGAAGAGCTCTCTCTTTCTCCTCCTTCTCTTGCATGGCTCTCTGCATCTTCTGCATGATTCTTTCCATCTCTTGCTCTTTCTCTTGGATAGCCATGTTCCTCTCAAAGTCTTTTTCTAGCAAAGCATTCTCCTTCTCCAGATTTTTCTGGCGCACAAGGCTGAGGTAATCATCAGTCGCCTTGAGTGTTCCAAGAAGAAGTTCCTTGTTTGGAAAACGGCCTAGAACAGAAAGAATGCTTATAAATGTCGCCTTATACTGATAACCTCTTGTTTCATTACAACAGGAAAAAATGTCGAAGCAAGTAAAAATTCTTTTTAAAGAAAATAATTTTAAAAAGCACCAATTTAAAAATAATTTTAGAACTTCTATGTGCTGCTTAAGATACAATTTAAGTTTAAAATATGAAACAATGTCAAATACTAATGACACTGCAGCAATACAATATAAAGAGTTTAAAGTTAAGATTATATACATACATAGTAGGGAGGGTTTCATTAAGTTAAAATGCATGATAATAAGCAAAGGCTCACATAAAATATACATTTTGACAAAAACTGTACACAAGGGTCTAATAAGAATCATTGGGTGATAAGATAGGATTTGACATCCACTAACAAATTTCAATTATTTTTTTAGATGAGGTGCTACTTGATTATGTTGTCCTGATCAGCTATGTTTGTTGCATCATAACAAAGAAGTTCTCACCTATATATGCATAATAGTCAATTTCTTGTTGAAAGAAAAACTTCCTCCCATCTTGTTTATCAATAGGATATACTCGATAAATTTAAATATACTTCAAAAGATAGATTTCTAATTATTTAATAATCTCTTTCTTTAGAGTCGAGCTTTAAAAAAATAACTCCCATTTCTAGAGTGTGTCAGTGTTTTATTACCATCAGTACGATCTCAAGTACAAAATAAAATGAGAGAATAGAGCTAAACAACAGGGACAGTTTGGCAGAGTGGTCTCCCCTGGAGTTCTCCAACCTTAACTTTGATGTTCACATGTTAAATCCCAGGCAACAATATGTGCTGTGTACAGAACAAAAAAAAAATAAGCTTCCCTGCATGCCTGGGATAGAGAATGTGCTGGCAGGTCAAATATTCTAGCTTGACAAGATGGTGACAGGTCAAAAAAAATACTTTTAAACACTAGCTAAATTTTCTCACAACACAATATGTTAAAATTGCTTTTTAAACATTATTAAATACGTTAAGAAAAATAAAGGAGAACTAATGAACTATAACAGCTGATATTTTGTTTTATTAAAAGACAGCACAATAATTAAGTAATGTCAGAAATAAACAAAAACAGTAAGGAGTCCAGCAATCCTAATGTATACAGGAAACCGGTCAACAAATAATATCTCCTACAATAGTGTAGTAGCAAAGAGGAATAACTGTAAAGTAACTTATTGTCTCTACTGTAATTTTCTTTGCTTCAAAAAGTGTGACAGCTTTATTATTTTATAAAAATGACTACAAACTTATGAAAAGTGTCTATACCTACCTACATCATTGTAAAAAATTAATTTAAATGAGTTAAGAGTCTAAATATGATTACCAGTGAAGATCAACATATCTAATACCCTAACGCCATAAAATTTTATTTCAAATGTCCACTTTTTGAAGCATGTTCACTCTAGGTCATGACAGGTCTCTTAAGCGGACTCACTGGTCTGGGAAAAGAACCTAAGGACAGCACGATGAATTTGTTCCGCAGAGTATTTACATTCAATTGCAGCTTTGATAGTCTTTATGTCCAGTATCAGGTTACCAGGCTCTCTGGCCACCAGGCCATCTCTGCTCATCACCGGGCCTGGAAATAGAAATAAAAAGAGTCTGTTATAAAAGTATTATTTCTTCAGAAAATTGACTGTTTCAAGATAAAAGGAATATTGAATGTTGCTTTAATGTATTATCACTTCTAAGAAAACCTTGATACCGTAAGTTTGTTAGATTATTTATAACAATGAAAATTGAAGATAATATATGTATGCATGTCACCAAAAGATGGGTCATTTTTCAGTTCAAAATAAATTTGTATTACAAATAAATACAAAATAAATAAACACAAATTCACACAACTATCTTATGTGACTCTGATATATCAATTCTGAATATATAGAGAATATAAACACAATATTTCAATGCTTTATTTTGACATTTCAAAATGGACCCACTCTATGTGGTACACTTGCCCAGAAAATGAGCCATACAATGATATATATATAAAAAAATAGGTATATTACATTATATTTTATTACATTATATTATATATTAAATTACAACAGTTTACATTGTGAACTTTTGCATACTTCAAAACAAAGCAGTCTTGCACTGGACTATTTTATACTAAGAGCACTGCACAGTAAAGTAATGAAAACTGTAACATGTAAAGATTGCTCACCAAGTTGTTCTTCTGGCTGCAGTACTTCAATCTGAACCTATTAAGACAAACACCACAAGCATGCAGTCAAATACATAATGAAAGTGACTATTCTGTTCTTAACTCTCTTTGTTCTATGTCAATATATAATTCCTCTATTAAAAAAAGTAAACAAAACAAATAATATGATATACCTCACTATAAAATAGAGCAATGGAACAAATATAGGCTCAGAAAATGAACTACATTTCTGCAGCTAGGTCTATTACTTATTTACTAGCCATTGCATTATTAATCATGAACATTGGAGAAAATAAAACCTTTAAATATTATAGTCTATAAAAGCTAGTTCATTTACAGTGCCATCTTGATTCACTTCTCTGATATTTATTTTTTAATTTATGATCATGCATTGAGTTATTATTAGAATGGAAGATAGACATATACCTGAATGTGTACTGCCTCAGAGACAAAATTCTCTCCCTTGTTTTGTAGGATGTGCTGACATGCTGGGGAAACTTTAGCATGAAGTTTCCAAACATCTGTGTCAGGAATCCATGATGATAATGATATTCCACAGGAATAACAAGAAACTTTATCTGTGATGCCTAAAAATATAATATCAGGAACATGTGACTTGGATTAGTATTTCTAGAGAAGCTTACTCAACTGAACTTTATAAATGTTATCAGCAACCATATAATGTACTATATTAAGTCAAAGTAATACTAGACATTGAATAGAACATAAGTTACTGTTCAATAAGAGAAAGATTGTGTGTGTGTGTGTGTGTGTGTGTGTGTGTGTGTGTGTGTGTGTGTGTGTGTGTGTGTGTGTGTGTGTGTGTGTGTGTGAAATTTAATATAAATTGCTTTACCTTATACAAGTTATAGTTCCTAAGGTATAATTTTTAGTTATGTAATTTCACATCATGAAAACAGTCATACTCTCTAGAAACAGACCTTAAAATTAAATAACATTATAAGAGTAACCTAATTTAACATTATGAAAATATCCAAGCCCTCTAGAACTGTAGAAGCATTACATAACATTGTAATGTAATGGTAAGTTAATTTAATTTTAACATTATTAAAAAATTTCCTCTCTGCATGCAGAACTTAATTATCATTACAATAAATCAATGCAAGAATGAAGCAACTCTACTTAAATTTTTACAGGAAGAAGGAAAAGCAAACATAAAAAATACATAATAAATCAATACTGAGTGAAAAACATTATTATGTCATTTAAAATCTTTTATTCTTGATTCTCTTATAAATGAAAGATTAGAACAGTAATTGAGTAAAATGTAAGAACAGTAAAATGAAATAAGAATTAAGAAAATAATAGTTTTTTAAAGTCATAAAAATCATATATTTTTTATAACTAAATAAAAAGTAATAAATAATATAATATTAACAAATAAATTTTCATAACTGCTAACAGAAGATAATCACTAAATCAGCCAATATCACATTAGACAATGATAGGACAATTGAGTGTTTCTGTAGTGTAACTGTTTTAAACTGATTGTAGTTCAAAGAGATAACCTCTGACAGATCTACTGTTCATCTATCAGTTTCATTTAAGTTTGGTTTCAGTAAAACTGTTGATATCCATTCAAATTTCAATACAGGGTTGATCTTTACAAATTAACAATCAGTTAATTTAAAAAAATGAAACACTGATATAAAAGATCACAAACTAATGATAATTAGTATGAAATGAAATAATTCAACATGTTTCACTGGCTTAGCGCTCTCTACATTTTTTATCATTTGCAATTTAATTTTTAAGTCAGAATGGAAAGATGTTATTACAGAATTTAATTTCAAGTTAGTATTAATCAATAATGCCTCATGAAATATTGTTTAGTTATAGTCAATATATGAATTCACTAAATGAAATATATTAATGTACTAATTATTGCCTGTACTTTTTTTCAAATAACACTAAAAATATGTACATGATTTAAGATTTTAAGTTTAGTTCTTCAATTTGTGCTTTTAAGAAAATTTTTTAGTTATATTGTGGGGTACTTATGCATCCTTTGCAACATAGTTTAATTTCTTCTCTGAATTATATATTACACATTTTACTAAGGAGATGGGCTGTTTATATTAATAGTAATTATGTTCTCAATTTCACTATATCTCTGTATGTTATTTTTACAAGACATACAAATTTACAATCATAAGAAAATAGAAACATTAAGCTTGATTTAGAATGTTTATTTGAATTAAACAATGCTTTGGTTGTTGAGAAATCAGTGAATGAAAAGTAACGAAAATGTGCACTTTTACAAAAGTATAGCGGCTGGCGGGCGGCTGTGCCGCTACCTATTTTTAGCACATTTATACAAATAGCATGATTAATTTCTTTTGAAATAAATTATATGGTATTGGCTTAGATTCTTCTTTTAAATTAATAAAATAAAAAGTTTAGAAATTAGATCTCCATAAATTGAAAGTACACTAAATTCACTAAAACCAACAGTAATACTGCAACTGGGAATCAGGGGAGATAACTATACTTATTTTATCATTCATGAGCGCATGATACAATTAAATTACTTAAACCATGCATACTAGTAACAGTAATGTTGTAATAAACAAATTAAAATTTATTTATATAACATATATTTAACATTCTAAAGACAATGTTTTAAAGTCTTTTTAAAAATATAAACAAACAACTACACCTACCACTACTTAATAACTTATTCAATATGTTATTGTTAACAAGTCTGACTGTAATCAAAGCACAGGTTTACAGAACTTGTAAGTGAAAAATATTTAAAATTTCTAACTTCATTTAATTAATATAACAAAACAAAACTAGAAAATAGTTCATTAAAAAATAGCTACCTGTGTAAAAAAAACCAGCAGAGCTCATCAAGTCTGCAGGATATAAGGTGGCCAACATTTTGGGCCAACTCTGAAATGTTCCTTTTCTATTTAGCTCAGACTCAAACTGGGGATGTTTAATGTTTAATTTCACGTAGGATGTCTGAGCCCTCTTTAGCTGCTGTAAGTTATATTTCCTTCTGATTTTTTCTTCCTCAGATCTGCTAATGTTCCCAACATCAATCATCATCACTAATGGACAGTCTGGCGACCTTCGCTGGTGAACAAGATGTGGCTGAAGTCCGTTAGCAACAACCTCTAAACCACAATATACACACTGCAAGTCATGTGTACTCGATCTATACACAAATCCGTTGCGTGCCCATAATTCATTTTTGTTCGAAAGCAGATGTGAGAATGTCTGCAGTCTTTTACTCTCGAAATGCATCTCGTATCCGCCAAATTTTGGCCGAAAAGGGTGTAGTGTGGCGTAACGGACTAGCGAACGTCTCTCTCCATTATCAGTAGGGAAAAGTTCTCTCCTCACATCTTGGAGTTGGAGCTTTTGCAGACTTGAGTCGTTATTTGTCGGAGGGGGAGAGTTCAGAAATGGACAGCTTGGACTGATCACTCTGTGCACTCTAATGGGTGATTCCCCACACCAGTCTCGGTACGAAACTCTACATGCACTGCAGGTAACTTCGTCTTCTGTGGCATTTGGTTCGCGTTCGAACCCCGCGGCAGACAATTTTAACGAAGAGTTGGAAAGAGGCAGTGGTGCATTCTTATTAATCGGAGTCTGTTTAAAAGTTGTAAGTCTTTGTAAATCCTGTGAAGCGAGAACTTGCTGCTCCATCGTGGCTAAAACTGTAGATTTCACAATAATGCAAAACTCTAATTTGGAATTAAAGATCAATATTTATACCAACGCTGTTTTGTTGGTAGCCACCGCCATTTTTTGTGATAACTAAACAGTTTTTCTAAACTCTCAAGCAAAAGAGTTATCGTAAAGGGAATCAAATCTACTTTTGATGAGTATCTACTTTTGATGAATCGCTCCCTCGTTACTTCTCGGCACGGACACGTAAAAATACTTGTTCATTTTACTGCTACTTTATGCGCATTAAAAAAATAATAATAATTTTAAAAGATTCTGTCGAAGAGGGTCTTGTAGGGTAAACTCGCCAAAATGGAACGTCTTTTCGCTGTTCCCCCCCCCCCCACATCTTTTAACTTATAACAGTAACTGGGACTGCAAAATCTCTTGCAAAATAACATTAAGATCTAGACTAGAGCATTAAAGAAATTAGATCATATGTTTAATCTTTCGATAAGTGAAATACAGAGTAATGTGATTTAATAACGTTACTTCCTACCAAACGAACTGGAATATTTTGCTGACATTACAAACACTGTATCGCTGTCACAGTAAAACAATCAGCTCTTCTTATATAAAATAATTAAATAATAAAAAGTAATTAATCAGGAGTTGTTTTATCTTAAGTGTACGACTGATTTTGTTCGATTGATCTAAACTCTTTACGAAGTGTGTGCGTGCGTAAATGTGCGTGTATAAGGGTGTGTATATGAGCTAGAATGAGTGTGAGTGTAATGGACGCCTTATAAAACATTATTCTTTGCATACAAAAAACAAAGAAAAAAAAACAATCTTTAGTTCACAGCCAATATTTCAGAACAAACTGATTTTTGTTTCTGTTCTTTTCTGTTCGGGGAGATGACCCTTTACATGAAATGATAAAGAGAAGACACGCTAGAGTAATTCCCCTCTAATAATCCTGCAATGGTGGTACCGATTGTGGTGACTTGTAAGAGTGTTTCATCTGTATTACAAACACAGTAACACATATAAAGTATGCTTGGTAGCACGTAATACAAAACAAACATGTAACACCAGGTGTAATGTGTCTTATGGATGGGTGAGTGTAACTACAGATATTGGTGGCGCGTGACACTCACTCCTAGTAGCATGAAGTAAACATTGTATTGACATGCATATCAGGCAGATAAATAGATTGATAGATGGCTCGCCCCCACTCACTACTAGCAGCATGAAGTAAACATTGTATTGACATGCATATAAGGCAGATCAATAGATTGATAGATGGCTCGCCCCCACTCACTACTAGCAGCATGAAGTAAACATTGTATTGACATGCATATAAGGCAGATAAATAGATTGATAGATGGCTCGCCCCCACTCACTACTAGCAGCATGAAGTAAACATTGTATTGACATGCATATAAGGCAGATCAATAGATTGATAGATGACTCGCCCCCAGTCACACTCCGTTTCGCCTAGATGGGTCCTCATGTTTGAAAGGATGAAAAGAGAGTCTGATAAATGATTTGTTGACTTAAATAAGCGAATATATATGGGATGGGGGTCTTGGTAGTCTGAAATCTGTTGCTGTGTCACAAAATTGATGCAAATACAGTTAATATTATAACTAATAATGCTGTCACTCAGAGTGGTCTTTAGTTTTTATATGAGTACAGATAGCGATGATCACAGATTCAGTTAGAGATCAAACTCTCCGAAGGTTTATTGCTATTAAGTACAATATTTCCACTTAAAGGAGGCGTCTAGAAGGTTTATTGCTATTAAGTACAATATTTCCACTTAAAGGAGGCGTCTAGAAGGTTTATTGCTATTAAGTACAATATTTCCAGTTAAAGGAGGTGTCTAGAAGGATAAGCTTTACAGTTTTCCCAGACAGAGTCACAGACTGATGAAGGACAAATAAAAGGTTTAATCTAGGGTGAGTAGAATTGTGACTAATCTTGTAACACATTTACAAGATGTTTTACAACATTTACAGCAGTCTAGATTAGTAACATTGCCTTGAGCTACAGCATTGCTGTTATATACTGCTAGGTTAGGTCACTATACAAAATATACAGGCTCATGCACTTTCCATATATACTGCTAGGTAAGCCACTGTGCAAAATATACAGGCACATTTTAAGTGGCATGCTCTTTCTATATGTATTTTTCAGCAGTATTTTCTATTATACACTGGTCAGACTTCAAGGACATATACACTGAACACTCATTCAGCTGTCCAAAGTCATTGAGCAGTATTTTCTAATACAGATTGGGAAAGGATGGAGAGCAGAATGGATGATATTGTTGCAGTGAATATTACAAAAAAATAAATTATATAAATTATGACATTTCTACCTTTTAAAAAATGTTTGTTTTGACACTTATAGTGGTTATTTTACGTCAGTATACATTGACAGATGTAACATAGGCATTACATAAAGAGAACATGTATGAAATAAAAAAAATAAACAGAGAAGATCATATAGGTGAAGACTGGTGTTGTAGAGCTTTTAAAAATATGGTATGAATAATTATCTCTGACTATTAAAGATAGTTCTTTCCAAGTGGCAGTGCCCTGTTAAGAGAGAAAAGGCGCCATTCATACATTTTCAGTTTCTTGAGGGATTTCAACAGAAGAACATAAGTGTTGAGATGGAATCAATACATGAGGGTGACGAGTCATTCGTACACTATAAATGGAGGAAATTTTGTATTTAATTCTAACTTAAACATGCAGCTAGTGTAGGGAGTGGACACATTGTGTTCTAGAAATTCTTTGACTGACCTGAGAAGTTTGGTTTGATATTTCTGAAGTCTTTGCCCTACGTAATGTGATGAATCAATTAGAAGATAACAGCAGTAATGAAGTGGTGAGAACCCTAACAAACAGCTGAGAGTTTTTTTGACTTCCACTTTCAGAAGGTGGCCAACAAAACTCAATTGCCTTAACTCCCCTGAAATGTACTGGAGACGTGCTGGAGAATCAAGAGAGTGCTCGTGGGTATAGCATCCAGATTTCTCACTGGTTGGAACAACTTGGTGGGAGTGTCCCAGAAATTATTTTCTAGAACTTGTTAAATTTCATCTGTGACTCAGTATCACAAACTGTACACTCCTCAGTGCCCCGCGTTACTTTATATCATGTTACTCTCTATAAATGTAAGCATACAACTCTAACGACGCTGCTTGGCGATGCATGATGCTTGAGATAAGCTGTGCACCACGAAGGACAGAATTGTTCCACAAAAGAATGTTGTGGAACATCAAACATAGAACCTTGTGGGACATCAAACATAGAACTTTGAAGAACATCAAACATAGAACCTTGTGGGACATCAAACACAGAACCTTGTGGGACATCAAACACAGAACCTTGTATAACATCAAACACAGAACCTTGTATAACATCAAACACAGAACCGTGTAAAACATCAAACATAGAACCTTGTGGGACATCAAACACAGAACCTTGTGGGACATCAAACACAGAACCTTGTATAACATCAAACACAGAACCTTGTATAACATCAAACACAGAACCGTGTAAAACATCAAACATAGAACCTTGTGGGACATCAAACACAGAACCTTGTGGGACATCAAACACAGAACCTTGTATAACATCAAACACAGAACCTTGTATAACATCAAACACATAACCGTGTAAATTGTAAAACATAAAACATAGAACCTTGTGGGACATGAAACACAGAACCGTATAAAACATCAAACATAGAACCTTGTGGTACATCAAATAGAACCATGTGGAACACTAAATACACAACTGTGTGGAGCACCACAGTTGAGGTGGGCTTGATTAGAATTCTTGCCATTCACAGAAAAGCTTTCTATCTCTGTTCTATCAGTCTTTCACTGGTTAGAATCGAGGTTCTAAAATGTCAAGGTTAAATGTACCAGACGTTGCAGAGACATCAAAACGGAGTAACAACTGAATACTTGCTATCATCGGTAGGGCAGTGAGAATTATTAATGAATTCCACAAATGGAGTCCACTCCGTGACAAAGTCGATAGGATGAATAAGAATTACTTATTGACATGTGGCGTTTAAATGGAATAAAATGAGTGACACTTACATCACCAGGAGACAAATCCCTGTCAGTTATTTTTAACATAAAATAAACAAGAAGACTTTCACATAAGAATGTACAATAGCGAAAATAAATATAACAACACTGGTCTTTTTGCGGCTTAAGATAGCTAATTGCACACCATCCTTACCCTGTCACGTGTACGCTGAACTGAAAGATGTGAAGTGTGAAATCTTGCTAGTTCCATGAAATGAATATACACGTATGCTCCACAGAAATTGTGTGTGTTTGTGTGTGTGTGTGTGTGTGAGTGTGTGTGTGTGTGTGTGAAAGCGAGAGAGTGTGTTTAAGAAAGAAATTTAATGTTGTTATATACGTGTGTGTGTGTGTGTGTATTTTTGTTTATATGAGCGCGCATGTATGGTGTGTGTGTGTGTGTGTGTGTGTGTGTGTGTGTGTGTGTGTGTGTGTGTGTGTGTGTGTGTGTGTGTGTGTGTTTTCCGAGAACTCGATTCCACCCTATCTACATCAAGGGCAGTTGAGTGATTCACTTTAGCTGTAAGGATTATGTACCTCTTTATACACTTACAAACAAAACATTACCAGACAAACTCGCTAACACAACTACATAACCATCAGAAAGCCTTTGCTGACTGACTTTGCAAACTAAGTCCAGCCTACGAGCTGTGCAAACTAAGTCCAGCCTACGAGCTGTGCAAACTAAGTCCAGCCTACGAGCTGTGCAAACTAAGTCCAGCCTACGAGCTGTGCAAACCAAGTCAAGCCTACGAGCTGTGCAAACCAAGTCAAGCCTACGAGCTGTGCAAACTAAGTCAAGCCTACGAGCTACAAGCTTTCTTACTTAAAGTAAACGCAGCTATATAAGACAGTTGTTTTGTTTGGGTTTTTGTTTTTCTTTTTTGTTGGGGAAACTTAGATATTTTAAATAAGAAGAAACAGATTTACAGCTTGCATTCATGGCAACACACCTGTACATAAAACTCTAGTCAGCAGCATACACAAAAATGTCACCTGTACATAAAACTCTAGTCAGCAGCATACACAATAATGTCACCTGTGGTTGCAAGTAATAGTCCCATGATGCAAATACGTGTATTTAGCAACAGCAGCTGCTGTCCTCTTTACTCAGATTTATACACACCACCGGCCGAATTGTACAGTTTCCATTCGAGTCACACACCAGTAAGGGGTGGGAGAAGGGTGTGGAATCAGTGTACACAACAGATCTACTCATTACCAATATTCCTTATTCTCTGTTGTCAAAATGTCATTACGTCACAGGTGAGTAAATCCATTTCAAGAATCTGTCCTGCGATACGACACAGACATTGTATTTGAACTTTTATTTATTTATTTCTGTTTTTAAAAAATCTATTGACATCAGTTTTTTAAAAAAAAATCATGTTCCAAGAATCTTGGCTATCAATAGGGAACGAACTTCAGGGAGCTTAACATAACAAAAAATAATTATTAGATAGGAGGTCAAGTATAATTTGCCTTTGACTTCGTTACAATGGTAAATGTTTATCTTTAATATTTTGGAAGAGAGAAAACGTTTACAGCACCTGCATATCCGCCAAGTGAGAGAGACGAGTGGTGTCTGCTGGAGAATTATTAATAACATAAATTAAGATTCTCATCACTTGTAATTCGATGGATGATTAATTAATTAATTATAATAATATCCCTTAGCGAGGAGGCGTGGGCGTCACATTATTATTGTTGTTGTCTCGCTTACATTGGTAACAGTAGTAATAGGACTATATTAGCAGTTGAGGTATGGTAATAGTATTATTGAAAATGCAGTCTTCATAATTTTCGTATTAATCGATTTCAAATGTTCTCTCTGTATCTCCCTTTCCCTACATTTTCTTTTTAAAAAATTTAAATATCTGTCCCAAGAAATAAAATTAAATTCTGATGTAGACTAGAGTATAGATCACAGAAAGATAACGGTTTCGAAGTAGCTCCCTCCCATCGATTGAAGCAAATAGCTTCCACCTAACTAATCGGCTTGAAAGCCGACAGACAGACAGACAGACAGTTGGATGCATGGATCAATGGATGGATTCATCGGTAAACGGACACCTGGCAAAACTGGAGATTATCGTAGCTAGAAAAGACAATACCGTTCATTGCGTTTGTTTGGACCAAGGGCGGGGTGAAAAACGAGACTGCACACGCCCTGGTAGCAGATGGATTTGCCTGATGCCTAGCGGGGACACCGTATACTGTTCAGGCAGTGGTCGATGACAATTTCAACATATTGAGCTTAACGTTGACGACATTTTGAGCTTAACGTTGACATTTTGAGCTGGGTTTACGACATTTTGAGCTGGGTTTACACGTCTCAGCTAAAAATTATTTCCATTAAAATTATAGTTGACTGATAAAGTTCCCACCCACCCTCGAAAAAACGTTGGGTCCTTGCCTTTCCTTTTCTTTTGAACGGCGAGGGTGCGCATATTAGATGACTCTGACAGGGTTCAGAATTGAGTTTTGTAAGTGTCATCATCAGTTCGTACTGGTCCACGTGCCTGTTCATCATCGTCATCAAGGCCTCGGGCTGTAAGTTAGAGGTCACAGTCCTCATCACAAAAAAAATCAACAACATTTAGTTAAATGTTCTGTTTACGATTGTTTTCTTAAAAATCTCGTTTTGATCCTTCGTGTAAGCGTCTGCTATATGTTTTATGCAGCTTCGCTTATGATATTAACCTGGGTGATCTATTTTTAGACACATAGCTTCATATGTTAATCCGAGCTTTTGCCAGCTAAATATAAAGTACGCACTAAAATGCACCATTATTTTGCATTGATCAAACATGACTGCCAACTACAAAAGGGTCACGTGTTTGTAGAAAGGGTGGGGTGAGATAGAAAGCTGTGTTAACTGCTTCGTTGTGCAACTCTGCGGGAGACTTTTGAAAGCTGTCAATATAACCGGATGTTTTTGCGTTAAAGACCCCTACCCTCCTAATCTTTCCTGGTGGATGCACTACCGAAGTCCTTACTTTTGTCGCTACAAACGCGTTCGCACTCAGATTTTTTTAAAATAAATTTCTACTGTGGCATGGTGAGATAAACATGGTGTAACAAAAACTTCAAATAAAGTGGAAAATCTCCGTGTCCGTCACAATAAAGCAAGCGTGCCAGGTCTGTTTATCTCACGCTGTCAAACTAAGTTCAGAAGTGCCTCCCCGTTCTCCGATGAGGAAACATATCTTTAATCGTGTTTGTTTGTTTGTTCGCGTTTTAATGAAAAATATTTCGACGCTTGCCAGAGTCCGTCTGAAAAGCTGTTGCCGTTTGCATGAGGCAGAATAACTCCAGCCAGCCATTTGCACAAATCCACATCTTACAGTGAATCACTTGTCCGTAGAATTTGCAAGTTGTGGTGGTAGTAGTAAAAGTAGTAGTGGTGGTGCAAGTGATGGTGGTAGTGGTGGTAGAGATGATAGTAGGAGTAGTAAAAGTAGTTCAATTTGAAATGATTTTTGAGAGAATGTAGTCATTCTGGCGGTGAGAGATGAAATGAGACATCTCCGTAAAGAGAAACAACAGCTTGCATGTCAGCATTACAACAAGCACAAACTGTGACTCCATCCAAGACAGCGATTACGAATGTAGACATGGGCCTGAGGTACTCGTGATTCTGTCTTTTAATCGAAAACATTCAGAAAAGCACACAGTGACATTCAAGTTTAACAAACACCAAACAGTAATACCTGTCTTTTAATCGAAAACATTCAGAAAAGCACACAGTGACATTCAAGTTTAACAAACACAAACAGTAGTACCTCTCTTACCTGTCTTTTAATCGAAAACATTCAGAAAAGCACACAGTGACATTCAAGTTTAACAAACACAAACAGTAGTACCTCTCTTACCTGTCTTTTAATCGAAAACATTCAGAAAAGCACACAGTGACATTCAAGTTTAACAAACACAAACAATATTACCTCTGTTAGCTGTCTTTTAATCGAAAACATTCAGAAAAGCACAGATTGACATTCAAGTTTAACAAACACAAAACAGCAATACGTCATGTTAGCTGGGGGGGGGGTGGGGTGAATACGTACCTAGCAAATGAAGAGCTAACTGAAAGAGCGCTATGAACATGAATAACTGTGAGCACTTGGGATGAGGGCAGGTTATAACTAGTCAAGTGAATTACTTTTATACAAGGCAAAGTGCTAGGGGCTTGCTTGCTTGGCAAATAATCGAGGCTTGCTAAGACTTTGATGGCGACACTCGGCGGGATGTGAGTGCTGGGACTCGTGAATTAAAACTAGTTTTATGGAATTTCATAATTTTATTTTCTTGAGAAATCGTTATATCGAATCAGCGCTACTCGAAGCCGCTTTAACAAGGATATTACTCTACACTCGCACCATTCACATATGATTAAATCAAGGTTTTATTTGAAGTTGTTAGGTGCGAAAATATAATAAGAATTTATATGTGTCTACTTAAGCTGTGTGTGGTAGTTTAGCTAATGGACTAAATAATAGTTTTGGTATCTTGGCAATGGAGAGTGCCTGGGTATTTTCAAAAAGTAAAGAAAGACAAAGTAGTTCTATTATTATTGAATATTTTACACACCCAATCACACATTCATAATTAAATAATAATTTAATATAAATATTTTTCATATATATATACATTGCAAAAGGTGTTTCATATTAGTACGAGAGAGTCCCTTTAATTACAAGAAAATTATCCTCTCCACACCTACAATAATTTGCACCTCTCAGCTTTCGGGTGACGGACTGGAAGAGTGCCTGCCCCCTTGCACTCTCCCCAGCGTAAATTCTAGTATTTTAATGAACACTAGAGACTAACTCTGACCTGGCACTAACTCTGACCTGTCACATGTCAAAACAGAGCAGTGAATCACCCTCTATGAAATGGCCTGTAACCCGTCGTATAGATTTGTATGCCCCACACAACTCTGACCATTAAACCTAGTTATAATTCAACACAGGTTGAGGGAGTTGATAAATAAAGAAATATAATTTATTAACAAATACTTAAATGCACACTAAATAGCAAGAACATTGATCAAATACGAATAATTGCATATACAATAGGACATACAAAAAAATATACAAACAAGAATATAATATAGTTGATTGTCCCACAGAGTCTCAGGTCTTAGAAGGCTTACTCATGACTTCTTAATCAACCAGTAGACAGCCATTAGGTAACTACAGTTGGTCAGTGTACAGCCAGTTTGTCTATAACAAGATCTGGGGAGGGGGTGCATGTGTTCTCAGTAATTTACACTATTGAATTTTACTAGGAGCGATGACCCAGAGTCATTCAGTTTTGATGGTACTCCGGGCACTGTCTAATAATCTGTTTTAGAAGAATTCAGTTATTTTCCAAATTGCGTGTGTTCTCAACGTGCAGTGCATGAAGTCTACTTAAAATACAAGAATGTCGGCAATCCAAATCTATCACAAGAAATATTTCAAAAAGAAAAATAGATATGGAATTTACCACAAGAAATATTTCATAAATAAAAAAATGGATATGGTTAGGAAATATGAGACACAAGTGACAAATAAGAGTGGGGGGTGGTGGAAATATATCACACATACATGTATACATGAATATAGATGTACCAGCACATACGTACATATGTGAATACATAAATAAAGGCAAAACCCACTTCAGCATACCCCTCCACCCCATTTTATATTGTGACTTGAAAGAAGTCAGTCACATAATTCGGCGTGACTCCAAATTCAGTGGAGCGCTGAAATCAAATATTTTTTTAATGACTGAATATCAAACAGCAAGTGCTTTTAGAACATGTTTTATTTATTGAGATCTCAGAGTGCTTTTAGAACATGTTTTATTTATTGAGATTTCACAGTGCTTTTAGAACATGTTTTATTTATTGAGATCTCACAGTGCTTCAAGCCCAACTCTTGCTTTGTTGTTTGCTTTTTACCCCCACCCAGGGCGGCAAACATCGAGAGATAGACGTGTATTTATTTAAGGAGAGAGATAGACGTGTGTTTATTTAAGGAGAGAGAGATAGAGTTTATTTGAGAGAGATAGACGTGTGTTTATTTCAAGAGAGAGATAGACGTGTGTTTATTTCAGGAGAGAGATAGACGTGTGTTTATTTCAGGAGAGAGATAGACGTGTATTTATTTCAGGAGAGAGATAGACGTGTGTTTATTTCAGGAGAGAGATAGACGTGTGTTTATTTAAGGAGAGAGAGATAGACGTGTGTTTATTTAAGGAGAGAGATAGACGTGTATTTCAGGAGAGAGATAGACGTGTGTTTATTTCAGGAGATAGACGTGTGTTTATTTCAGGAGAGAGATGTGTGTTTATTTCAGGAGATAGATGTGTGTTCATTTCAGGAGATAGATGTGTGTTTATTTCAGGAGATAGACGTGTATTTCAGGAGAGAGATAGACGTGTGTTTATTTCAGGAGATAGACGTGTGTTTATTTCAGGAGAGAGATGTGTGTTTATTTCAGGAGAGAGATGTGTGTTTATTTCAGGAGATAGATGTGTTTATTTCAGGAGATAGATGTGTGTTTATTTCAGGAGATAGACGTGTGTTTATTTCAGGAGATAGATGCGTGTTTATTTCAGGAGAGAGATGTGTGTTTATTTCAGGAGAGAGATGTGTGTTTATTTCAGGAGATAGACGTGTGTTTATTTCAGGAGAGAGATGTGTATTTATTTCAGGAGAGAGATGTGTGTTTATTTCAGGAGAGAGATAGACGTGTGTTTATTTCAGGAGAGAGATAGACCTGTATTTATTTCAGGAGAGATGTGTATTTCAGGAGAGAGATAGATGTGTGTTTATTTCAGGAGAGAGATAGACCTGTATTTATTTCAGGAACATAATACTGGCATTGTAGAGGGGAGTGAAAATTTAAATGAATTTTAGTTTGTTTGTTTTGTTTTTCTTTTCCACGCGCAAATTTTGCTTACTCAACTGTCGGGGGCTTTCTCTTTCTCGATTTTCAACTGTTGACCTTTGCGCAACTTATTACACGAGGGTCGTCATTTATTAGCCCCATCGGACGGGCTAGCTGACCATCTTGAACTTCGGGAGTTGAGATTTCATCATCCGAAGGTTTTTCTAAATCCAGTGAGATCGACCTCAAGCACATGCATGTGAAATCGATCTTCAACCACACAGGTGGAAAATCGATCTTCAACCACACGGGTGGGAAATCGATCTTCAACCACAGGAGCAAGGTGGAAGTGATACACCGTTGAGCGTACGTAAGTAGTGTTGAAACCGCCACTCGTGACGTGCATACATGACACTTTGGTTCGTCTCCTCGAGTTTACACAATGCGAGGCAATGCACTTAAGAAGAGACAAAAACAGATGAAAAGGAACAATCAAATTTGAAAGACTAGAACAACTGTAACAAGAATATTAAAATACAACAAAACCCAACTCAAACCAAACGCGTCTGCAATGACCCTCGGCTCAGGCTGTTGTTACTCCGTAGTGTTGTCATGGCAATTGATCAGTCTTGCCGCCGCTTGGCATTTCTTATAGTGAATCTGCGTTCTGGCACCAAGAGAAACCAAGCACAGGGAATCGACTGCAGGCGGGTCCGCATGTCTGGAATCACTGCTGATGTTAGCCATGTCTCGAGCAATCCCTAAGTGGCCAGTGAGGATGGGGCGAGCATAACGTACACGTAAACAATAGGGGTGGACTCGTCAAAAGAACACAAATGGCGACGAAAAACGATTTGAGAAAACAAGCAAAATATCGACTCAACCGATAAAGTCTTACGCTTAATGGCCGTTGCTACGCTGCCGGTCACATGTGTGTCTCTCGCTACTTGCACAAGCTAGTAGATATGTGAGAAGTACAAAATGTCCTACTTAGAAATTTATAGAAACAATCTTCCTAGTGGTCGCTATCAAGACACACGACGTGCTGCACTAAAGCCGGTCACTAACTGGCAAGCAATGAAAAATAAAAACGGAGCAGGAAGTGATAGGCCTGACCGTATTTCGTGCAGCACTCCAGAATTAACTCGGACGATGTTAAATTATTTTAGCAGGAAACGTTTGTGTACTTGTGCAGCTTGGAGTTATAATTAGTAACTGAGTCGCGAGAGTTAGCCGAGTCAGAAAGCAAAACACGACAATTATTATTAGGACGGTAGCTGTGACAAACACACGGCAGTTGAAGATTACTGACAGTTTCCGAAGCGAGCCAGCTCTGCCGTGGACTGTCAATACTATGCGACCAGTGGGGTACCTGCTTTTCAACACACTCGTGCTTGACAAGCTACCCGAAATATACCTATCATTGTCAGTGTCAGCATTAGACTGAATTTTTAACCGTCCCTGGCAGGGCAGGGTTGAGAAGAGGTTTGTCAGGTAGTCTATTTCAGTATTTGCTAACCACTACATCGTTCGTCGCGCACCTTTTCATTTTACTGCAGTGCGGGTGCAAAGAGAGGCGTAACTCTCAAACAATTTTTATTGTGTTAGGCACGTTGCAAGCGACAAGCATGTGTGGGTTAGTACGAAGTTACTGTGTCACTGGCGTGTACTTGTAAATCTTGATAACGCCAACCTTCATCCGGTTTGAGTCGATAATCGAATTGCCCTAATTGAAGCTGCTTTTTCTCTTTGAATACTGGAGGGATGCATAATTTGATCCATTTGCGTTTGCAGTTTGGGGTAAGAAACACTTGTTTATTTTTTCTTTAAAGAAATTCTATTTAGCGAATAATGTGTTTATGATAGTTCAATGAGGTTAGTCACCGATTGATATGCCTAGACCATGTGCGAACACTGTTACTACATGTACTGTATTTATACTGTATTTATATGTTATTGTCTAGTGTTTCTCAAATCTTTTGACATAACACCCCTCTTTTATGTTCACGCTTTTTGCAGTTTTTAAAATAATTAGCTTTCTCCTTCCTCCTCATACAACGACTTCCACCTCATTATTTACACACACTCCACACATACACAGAAATACACACACACACACACACACACACACACACACACTGTGAGAAATTACTGATCCAAAGAGAGATAATACAGTAACTCTATGGGTATCTGACCTGTGTATAGCGCAAACTTACACGTGTCTGAGGCATTGTTTGGTAGATAGGCAGCCCTGATCTGTGACTTTCACTACAGGAACCAAAGTGCATACTCGTTCATCTATCTCTGCCCACACTCACCTGCGCAGTTACATGAAGTTTAGTTTATGTTAGACATTAAACAGCTCTTACATCTATACACTGAGACGCTAAAATCGTGTACGTATCTCATTCTACACTAAGACATACCTGCATTTTACTCTACATGATGACGAGAGCATTATGCTTTATACTAAGACATGAATCTCTCTTTACACCGTCTATAGACCTATGCGTATGCATCTGTACTATAATTATTCTACATGTATAGGATTGTGGATATATCTCCCTATACACAAAAACGTGTGAATTATGTCTCAGTCCTCACTAAGACAGCTATATATCTTATTGCAGACTTAACATATACATCTGTGTCTCACTCCACATATGTACCTGTATCTCACTCCACATATATACC
Source organism: Sinotaia quadrata (assembly GCA_028829895.1). NCBI lineage: Eukaryota > Metazoa > Mollusca > Gastropoda > Architaenioglossa > Viviparidae > Sinotaia > Sinotaia quadrata. The sequence goes on from CM054181.1 coordinate 130,766,398, forward strand.
TGTATCTTACTCCACATATATACTGTATCTTACTCCACATATGTACCTGTATCTCACTCCACATATGTACCTGTATCTCACTCCACATATATACCTGTATCTCACTCCACATATGTACCTGTATCTCACTCCACTAAAAATGTGCACATGTATCTCGCTCCCTACTTAAGATATGCCAGGTATCTCACTCCACAAGCATAATTATATATATATGTGCGTGTCTCAAACCACAGCTTACATTCATAGTTCACTCCTCAGTGGTTAAGATGCACGTGTGTTTTACTTGACTGTGACACATACAGGTATTTAATTCCCTCTACACCTAGACACGTCTATTGATCCTAGGATAAGAATGCATGCAACAACAACAAATTAATAATAATGATAATAAAATGCACGTGACGTATACAGCTGTGCTCGCGTGAAATCTCGCTCTAAGATGTCCACTGGTATCGTTTTTAATTTTAAAATAATTAAAACAAACGCGCGCGCACACACACACACACCCATCTACAATTTCAGCGCGCGCATATGTGTGCCGTGTGTGTGTGTATGCTTGTGTGAGTATATACTATATGTGTATACTAAAATGCCGGTCATATGATGATAAGTGTGTGTAAATTATAAGTAGATGATTTCAGCCTTCACATTCGCCCTCCATTAGCTGATATTTAAAATCTATTTTAAGTGTAACATGAGTTCTAATACATTTTGTTGTTGTTTGTTTAAGCCTGTACTAAGTGTACCTGTTATAATCAGTTACAGTAAGTGTTGATATTAAAAAAATAATAGTGACTGTAACACGCACGCACACCTCTACACGGAGAAAGTCTGCGCACGTGTTTGTTCAGAACGAATCAAAGTAGATTAAAATATATATATTTCCAGACTGGGTATAAATTAAAGTAGAGATTGACAGTGGGTGACTCACTAAATAAAATGTATGTTCTTTGTTCAAGTAATAGAGACATCCCGTTGGCACAAACTGCGAAACATAAAAGAAAATAAAAAGTGGTATTATAAGTAAACATTTACTTTTTATTAGGTACAGCAATGAAGTCGCCTGCTCGTTTTAACGGCGCCCGAGGCGACGATGATGGGCGTTTGATCGAAGCCTGGGGAAGTGGCCAGTGACCCCTTTCAGCAGCTGGGTGGTGGTGTGAGGGGTTGTGAGAACAGCAGTGAACTCCCGTAGCAGGCCCTGGTCGCGAAAAAAATTTCCCTGCACTTTAATTTCATTTTTATCAGCCGCTTTGACCTCCCAGGACCTCTGGCGCAGGGGTCAACCGCCCGTCCACTCCCCCTCTCCCGCAATATGCATATTTATAATATTGAAATGTAGGATTGAAAATTATTTTCTACTTTCGAGGGCAGTATTCTATGAAAGGGATAAATTTGCTTTAAAAAAAAAAAAAAAAAAGGAAGTGTATTTTTTCTTTTTAACTTTTAGTTTCTTCGTTGCAACAACAGCTCAGAAACCAGCATGCCAACTTTTAGCAAACAAGGTCTCATAGAACTCTAAATACAGGCAAATATGTAGCTATGAATGAATACCTAATGCTAATTGTGTTGCTTGCGTGTGTCTGTGTGTGCGTGAGAGTGATTGGGTGAGTTAGTGGCTGGCTACGATGACAAGTGCGTCATTAGTATTACTACTAGTACTATATTATTAGTAGTGATTGGGTGAGTTAGTGGCTGGCTACAATGACAAGTGCGTCATTAGTATTACTACTAGTATTATATTATGAGTACTACAAACTACAGGGGTGTTCATAAAGAAACGCAACCCATGGGCAATTCATGTTTGTTAATAAAGTACGAAAGTTGTTGAATATATCAGTCCTCATGGAATCATGTTATCCAACACATTTCTCAACGTGTCATTTGATAAGTCAGTAATAGTAATAGTAATTATAATTTCAATAGTATGTGAGTACATAATGTGTGGATCGCGTTTCTTTTTCTGTCACAACCCCTGTTGGTATATTAATGCTAATACTGCTATTGCTAATGTGCTTTTATTACTGCTATCACGGCCATGTATTATTGATTCTACTACATCTACTATTATTATAACTACTTGTGACGCCAATGCCACCTTAGGTTTTGGTTATGATTATTATTAATGCATCCATTACTAATTACAAGTGATGAGAATTAATTCCCCCAAAGACACCACTCGTCTCTCTCACTTGGCAGATATGCGGGCGCTGTAAAAGTTTTCTCTAACATTTACCTTCACACAATATTTCCGTAGGTGGAAAAACTCTTACCGAAGGAGAAGATAATCCGTGTTTTAATCTATATTTAGCGAGCCCCCTTCCACCCACTGTTTCTCCAACATATGGTTATCAATAAAAGTAAGAAGTTCAATAAATGTAACAATGAATTTATTAAATCAAATATACTTAAGCTTCTGGCCAGAAACCATTTCTTCAGTCAGATGTCACTAACTCTCAGCCCTAGGCTATGAGTCTTTTACTCTATCCACATCATCTTAGCCCATGAAGAAATGTGAAAAATGAATGGCTACCTACATCTTCACATTAATCCTCTTTCCATCATGCAAGAGTGACTCTCAAACATCACATCATGTTTGTCAGAAAATTCATTTCGTAATGTAAAACAAATAAATTAATTAATTTTGTGACATGAATGCCACTTAGTTAATGGATATTATTATTATTAATTAATTAATCATCCAAAAAATAATTACAAGTGATGAGAAACTTTATTTATTTTATTAATAGTCCTCCCACAGACACCACTTGTCTCTCTCACTTGGTGGATATGCAGGTGCTGTAAATGTTTTCTCTCTTCCACAACATTATTGATAAACATTACAGTCGCACAGTGTTTCCATATGTAGAAAAGGAGAAGACAAATCCATCTTTAATCTATATTTAGGAAACACACATCCACCCACGTTCTTCTCCAACATAAGGTTATCAATATGCATAAGAAGGTCGATAATTTCAACAATAAATTTATTAAATCAACAATCAAACATACGTGACAAATACAATGAAATAGATTATTTGACATCAATTATTTCCATGAAACCATATTGGAATATTTCCTATATACACAATATCCAAAACAATACAATTCTGTACAGAGTACAGGATAGTTCTTATCAGAGAAAATAAATGGAGTTATTAGAGATAAGCAATAATAGTTTTACATAATCTGTATTAACCACTGTCTCAACAGTCTTTCATCTGCTTTTACAATGTCACAAATCTATTGTCTATGTTATTACACCATGTGCTTTTCTCTGTACATGTCGAAAACATTGACACACTGCTATTCTCTGAAGTCAACCTAGGCATTTTTCTCCCTGCCTTACCAGTTCCCTCAAGCAGAATAACAATTTCAGCAATTCTAGCACTTCCTTATAACAGAAATTGTTTATGAAGTCAGCATACTTTGCAAAGGTACATCCAAGGAGTGCAGTGTATTCCTTTACACTTACATACACACTGCAGCAGATGATTCCTCCATCTCACATGGTCGTACCAGCTTACAATCAGCGAACCCATACATTCAAATAAAATGAAAGTAGAAAATAGAAAAGGATGCTTGCATTCCAGTCACAACTTACAAATTCCTACAATGGTATTTATTAGTCTGATAGATACACACAGCATATCAAGACATGTCTACTATTTAGAATACTACATGTGAACAGTTCAAACATTTGTAGAAATAATAGTCTACTCATAATAGTCTACTCATCTTATTCAAACACATGTATATCACATCAATAGGAACGAAATATTTCTAAGTCCATTCTCTCTAAATCAGTCAGTTAACTCATCATCAAGATAACGGCCGCTTTCAAAACGGGACTTCTTTGCCACTTCAAATTCAAGTAATCAGACAATATATTTCTCTACAGCAAGTAAACTTTTAGATCTCAGCCCATTGTCTGGTCTCGTTCTCGTAAATCATAGCCATTAGATAATAAAAACTTCTCAACAAGTTGGGATGGTTTGCATTACATCAGCAATTTCTAGCATATTCTCTTCTCGGGTATTTACTTCAACTAAGACACATTCAAAGGTTGGGTTACTCTGAGAATTTATAAAGCAATTAAATTTAAAAGTAGCTAGTGGCAAATTTACTTCGCCACACATTTATTTATTATCAAAACTGATTTTCCAACATTTTTTTTGACAATTTAAAGTCTAACAGATATATATCTATTCACTGACAGTCCCCATTTTAAAATTCAAATTATAGACAGTAGGACATTTTCTCATATTTAAGTAGGAATCAAAATTAAATATATTTTTTAGAATATTGTTTAATCTATAGGAGCATTTTATTAATTATTAAAATGCGGTTGAGAAGTGATGTAGTTAGCTCGTGTGTTAGTATCTGTAGTTCATAGATGACCCAGTATGTCAGTTTGCATTTCTTCTATTGCGCAATCTTATCCGCAGCAAAGTTCTTTACGACTTGTATGCATGTGCGTGTATGTGCATTTGCATGTGCACGTGTGTATTACAGTTAGGGATTACCGGTATTGAAGTGAGCACATGAGAAGTGCTTATCTCGCGTCTTTTAAGAGCTCGCAAAGTCCGTCTTGAACTTTTAAAATTTGGATATGCAGGGTAAATCACTCTTAATTCTGAAACTGATTAATTAATTGTCTTATATCTTTCTTGATCTTCTTATCCCCCTTCAGATTCGCATCAAACTCTCCGCCCTCCTCCACCACCTCCACTAACTTGAGTCGATGGACCGTATCGGACACGGTACATAAATACACGTATAAAAATTCCACAATACACAAAGGAAATGACGTCACACGCGGCGACGTACATTACAGAGTAAAACCCACAGACGTGTCCACTGGTCCGTTGGTGAGTTTAACCCTGTACCTTGCAGTCACGTGAACAAAATCAGTGACGTCACATGGTTTTAAGGTGGTACATTCCAGTGACCAGTGTGCAAATTGTGCATAATACTTGATGTGCACGACTAAAGCCGCGGTGTTCAGATTCGTGCACGAGCCTGTAAAGATGGCGAACAAGTTAAATTAGCAAACCTTGAATGCTGGGGAAACTGATAGCCATCCATTATTTTCAGACTAAGCAACATATTCCCTTACAGTCGAGCGCGCGATCGGGCGCAGCAGACTGGTCTGCTCAGCCAAGAGATCTAATTGCTCCTCCAGGAGCAATCTCTAGTGTCCAATTCTGTAATGACATCGATTTCGTCCAGTGGATTGGATACACGTGTGAAAACTCTACAGTACCAATAGGTTGGACACACGATGCCTGTGGGCAGTGTAGGGCAAACACAACCCTCTGTTCGTTGGCCCCGTTGACGATAAAATGCACAATCTTGTTGAATCATCGTTAGCTATTCACATCCTTTTCCCGTTTGTTGGGCATCGTTGTCATTAATTTTATATCCTGTAAAATGTCCCACCGATCTTATGTAACTCCTCCTACCAGTTGATACTAAGTGGTCTAACTGTATATTCTTCACATCAACGCATAAAAAATTTATTAGTCGTTTTTTAAAGGGTGGGTTATGTACTTTTAAGAGGAGGAGCTGTAAAATAGTTTTAAGAATAAAAAAATCGATTAAATGACACCTAATTAGACACGTTTGCTTGACGGGAAAGTACAATATGGATACCGACCTTGTTTCTCTGTTAAAAATCAATTTAATGGCGCTTTAATATACAATATTTAATATACAATACAACACACGTGTTGGCGTGTTTTATGTGTGTTGTATTGCATTAGTGTGAGTGAGTAAGTACTGTTTCATATTTATAATGTCGTGAATATTTCACCACAGTTTCTTTCACGCTACTTAAGTTGTTTAACACAGTTAATTCCTCATTTGAGGAAGGCTTTCTTATTGGTTGTTTAACTAAATATGGATTATGTCACTATTTCTTATTGGTTGTTTAACTAAATATGGATTATGTCACTATTTCTTATTGGTTGTTTCACTAAACATCGATTTTTTCACTATTTCTTACTGGTTGTTTAACTAAATATCGATTATTTCACTATTTCATTACCATACCATTTCATGTTGTCAGCATCACATGTATTCCACGTTTCGTTCTTAAGATTTTATTTTATTACCGGCAACAGAATAATTAATCCCGGCGAAGTATATGTACAATGAAATAGGCTTTTCTTGTACTTAGCATAGCTGTCACCGCACTTGGCATTGCTCTCCCCTGAGAATGCGTTGATGGCGTCAATATTCATTGCGCCTAAAGGCTGAAAAGCACCCAAGAGTAACGCCATGGCCTTAGATGAGACGAGCTATTGAAGGAAGGTCTGGATTTCTCACGATCGATATAAGATTTGTCGTAAAATATAAATTCTCGGCAAGGAGGGGAGGAGTGAGTGAGCGAATGTGTGTGTGTGTGTGTGTGTGTGTGTGTGTGTGTGTGTGTGTGTGTGTGTGTGTGTGACAGGGAGAGATAACACTGTGATAGGTTTAAAGTGACGCATAACATGAGAATTAATTTTTTACTTGACAAAACTTAAGCAATTGTGTTATTTAACACATTCAAACACAATAACCTGTATTAATTAAAAACAACAAAAATCACAAACAAAAATAAAGACAAAAACAATAACTCGAATAAACCACGACACCCACGTGTGAATAAAGCACTTGTAATGAAAATGGTGTAAATTCATAATAATTATTGCACACTAATGGTGTTCGTTTTTTTGTATTATCCGTAACCAGACAGTTTCAAAATTATTAACCAACCAGCTGATGTACCCAGTTACCGATTTGAGACACATGGGCACCTATTTCCATCTTGACTGTTGATTAACTATTGTGACCCATGTAGATTAGGGGACGCAACTCTCGATCGTGCTATCGAAGCAAAATTTAACAATCAAGTTGTAATATTCATTCTAAAGAAAAGATTTAATAATCAAATTGTAATATCCAGACTGAAGATAAAACGATTTCCACATTTTGCCTGGCTTGTTTATTAGTTTATTTTTGTAAATATGAGTATATAGTCAAACGAGTGACCTACATTAGTGGGTTTTGCATCTTTAAATGATAGTGTTTGGGGTTCGCATGACCTGGAGGAGAAAAGAATTTTGCTTGCAGTGACAAACGAAGATTACAGTAATAAAATCAAAACCGACACAGTTTAAAGCAAAAAAAAAAAAAAAAAAAAAAAAAAGACACCCCATACTTATTTTTCTTCTTTAAGTCTAGTCATTAAATACTGAGTCAGGAAAGATTTATTTTTATAATTATCGAAATACTTTTTGACATGAACACACACTTTGAAACGTAGCCAGAGGAAACTAAAAAGTTTGCAAGGGGAGTGAGGACCTGCCCAATCTCGGATGCAGTATGGTGAATTAATTATATTTGCCGCTTGCGTAGCCAGTATAGACTTGCAGCGAAAATGTTCTCCTTTGTAAAGGTATAGTCAGCGTCCCGATTCAGAAGTAAATAGAAGTAAATAGATTAAGCGCCATCTGACGCACCTTTTGTCTGGGTGCTGTTTGCGAATTGTCCGGCTTTATCCTTTTTGTTTGTTTGTTTGTTTGTTTTGTATCCTGATTCGTTGCCCGCAAGATTGCTCAGACACGCTCTTTGAAAGAAGGTAAAATGTTGCGCTTGAATGATTTTCAAGACCTTGGTCATTGATTCGCGAGCATCACACTGATTTACAAACTGCTGACTCAGCATAAATCGAAACAACTCGAGTGGATTCTAGCCAATTGTTATTTGAAAAAGGAAGAATACAATACTGACAGCTGTTCCTTTCTGCAAGAAAATGTTGTCTGAAGAGTGAAAATTTGACGGCTACTATACCTGAGAATTAATAAAGATCTTTCCAGATGTTGCCTACTTAAGGAATTCATCAGGTCTATTCAACTGTCTCGCTCACCTGCTTATTTCCGAACACGTTGGCACTTTAATCCCGATTTCAGTAGCGAAAACAGTTAAGACCCTTTTATTATTATTATTATATCGGCACTTTATTCTATGGGTATGAAAAGTGATGAAAATATTCTATGGATATGAAAAGTGCTGAAAATATTCTGTGGGTATGAAAGTGATGAAAATATCCTGTGAGTATGAAAAGTGATGAAAATATTTCAAATAGATCATCCTGTACACTCTCATACCATACAATGGCATTTATTTTTTTTCCCATGCACGATGAATTTGTATAGTGAGTGTTTATGTGTATTAGCCATTTACTGGCATCTAATCCTGACTTTGTGCAATACAGTATAGTGAGTGTTTATGTGTACTAGCCATTTACTGGCATTTAATCCTGACTTTGTGCAATACAGTATAGTGAGTGTTTATGTGTATTAGCCATTTACTGGCATTTAATCCTGACTTTGTGCAATACAGTATAGTGAGTGTTTATGTGTATTAGCCATTTACTGGCATTTAATCCTGACTTTGTGCAATACAGTATAGTGAGTGTTTATGTGTATTAGCCATTTACTGGCATTTAATCCTGACTTTGTGCAATACAGTATAGTGAGTGTTTATGTGTATTAGCCATTTACTGGCAATTCTTCCTGACTTTGTGCAATACAGTATAGCGAGTGTTTATGTGTATTGGCCATTTACTGGCATCTAATCCTGACTTTGTGCAATACAGTATAGTGAGTGTTTATGTGTATTAGCCATTTACTGGCATTTAAACCTGACTTTGTGCAATACAGTATAGTGAGTGTTTATGTGTATTAGCCATTTACTGGCATTTAAACCTGACTTTGTGCAATACAGTATAGTGAATGTTTATGTGTATTAGCCATTTACTGGCATTTAAACCTGACTTTGTGCAATACAGTATAGTGAGTGTTTATGTGTATTAGCCATTTACTGGCATTTAATCCTGACTTTGTGCAATACAGTATAGTGAGTGTTTATGTGTATTAGCCATTTACTGGCATTTAATCCTGACTTTGTGCAATACAGTATAGTGAGTGTTTATGTGTATTAGCCATTTACTGGCATTTAATCCTGACTTTGTGCAATACAGTATAGTGCGAAGCGTTACTCATTTGCGTCGTACGAACTTATATATGACACGTTTCATAAAGTGACTGGAATATTTTTCTTTTTCAAATTTTGCACAATCAGTCTATCCTAATAAGTGAAAAATAAAGGTGGAAAGGGCCCGGGCGGTGGGTTTCTAGATAGGCTGTTCAAGATATAAATTACAATCACTTTCTGTGCAAAACTCTGACCATGGGGTATCTATATTGTCTGACGGCAGGAACAGCTTGACACAAACGATTTTACGATTTGACACAAACGATTTTACATTACAAAGATGAGATAAGTATTTTATTCTCGTTGCACGTGTGAAAGCAAAGAACAAACAACAATAAACAAACAGACAAATAGGAAGCACTGAAGATTAACCAATAATCAAAATTTGTGAGTTTTATAAGATTTTTCTAACATCAAACTAATTCCTTTTTGAAAGGGTATCCTGTCTACCTGGCGATTGGATTCTTCATCTGTGTGTAAACTTGTCTTTTGACCATTTTGTGTGTGTGTGTGTGTGTGTGTGAGTGTGTGTGTGTGTGTGTGTGTGTGTGTGTGTGTGTGTGTGTTAAATCACAGAGTGAATATATTTCTTGCTGCTATTTAATGGGCGGAAGTTCGTGTTCTACCCAGAGTAATTAACTTGCCACTCAAGAGGACGATACGTTGGAAGTTCACTCTGTTCTGCCTGAAATGATTACCTCACTAGTATTCGTGATGAGTTCACTCTGTTCTGCCTGAAATGATTACCTCATTAGTGTTCGTGATGAGTTCACTCTCTTTTGCCTGAAATGATTACCTCATTAGTGTTCGTGATGAGTTCACTCTCTTTTGCCTGAAATGATTACCTCATTAGTGTTCGTGATGAGTTCACTCTGTTCTGCCTGAAATGATTACCTCATTAGTGTTCGTGATGAGTTCACTCTCTTTTGCCTGAAATGATTACCTCATTAGTGTTCGTGATGAGTTCACTCTCTTTTGCCTGAAATGATTACCTCATTAGTGTTCGTGATGAGTTCACTCTCTTTTGCCTGAAATGATTACCTCATTAGTGTTCGTGATGAGTTCACGCTGTTCTGCCCGAAGTGATTTACCTCACTAGTGTCAGTGATGAGGAGGGTACATTTTATATCTTCTTGAGCATTTCTAATAGCTCCTAGTGTTACATTTACGTAGACCCATAGTTTTACAACGTAGCAGGAAGAGGAAGGGCTTTAAACTACACTGACACATGATTCTTTTCATCGCAAGTATTTGACGCTAATGCATACTTTTATTAGTATCCTGTTGGTGTCGTACGGGTATCCTGTGGGTATCCTTAGAGAGGTGCAAATGTTATAGGTTATATATTATTCATTTGCCCCGCTTCTGTCCCCGGAATGTTAAATAATGGAAATGTTCGTGTTACCGTCAAAACAACAACAATCAAATAAATGTAGTTATTCTGTTATTCGAAGCCATTCGAACCCCCTCACATCGAGAGTGGTAGAAATACAGGAAAACAGTGGTCTCTCATGGTGACCTTTGACCTCCTGGACACTTAATGATGCGTGAGAGAGTTCTGCCTACGATGGATTTGAGGTTTCACCTTTGGCCTTGACACATATCTTACACCAACTTCCTTGACAACTTGATGGGCTGTTTCCCTGATCTCAGGCTAAAATAAATTAAATAATATGACACCTTTCTGGGCATCCTTCACTCGTTATGATTATTATTTATTAATTATTAACACATAACTAATTACGAGTGGTGGAGAATCTTAATTTATAATTATTAATAATTCTCCCACAAGACCAACGTCTCTCACTTGGCGAATTATAAGGGTGTCGTAAAATTCTACTCTTTACACAATAATAAGATCAACGTTTTACTGTCACGTACTGTTTCTGCAATTATCTTGTTTCTTGGGCTGTCACATGGGATTTGGATGGATGACAAAAGTTTTGTTTCTTGAGGTGTCACACGGGAATATGGATGGATGGCAACTATTTTGTTTCTTGAGGTGACACAGAGAATATGAATGGCAACTATTTTGTTTCTGTGGCAATAATTGTAATAATATTAATATAACACCTGTCCCCAAACTCATCAGTATAAAACCAAGAGTGAAAATAATACCAGTCAACCGTTTCCGCAGCCTGTGACAGTTATTTACCATGAGTATGAGCTGCAAATTGCTTTCGCTTAGGATGAAAATAAAATCAATAAAACTTTCTCAGCAGCTCGTATCTTTTTGTTGTTGTTGTTGTTGTTGTTGAACCGATTGCTGGTTCGTCACATCTCTACTGCAGCCTACAGATAAAATTCATGCTTTCACGTTGCCGGAAGCGTCCCCTACATTCGTATGCGCGATAAATCTGCACAGGTGTTATCTCTGATATCGTCACGTCTTCGTGGCATTGCGTGTGGAGTAATGCAACAAAGCTGTACAATTGTTACGGTTTTCGCAACTTTTCTTGCGTGTTCCTTTTTTTCTAGTTTTCTTTTTGTTGAGCTTCTGTCACCTTTTGAAGCTAATAATTAATCAGTCAGCCATAAGTTAGAAACAAGTCGATACAAGTAGGCCCTACATACATTACAGAGAGACATCACTGTATGTTGATGTGATCTCAAGGTTGATCTGTACTTATTTTGGATACTTTGACGTTTCATGGTGACTTCGACAGCGGCAGTACACGGATGCCGAGGTGACAAATTTTGCTTGTGTTCTAAATTTAGACTTTCAAAATGTCGCACGAATTGTTGTTGTTGTTGTAATTATTCCATGTTCATATATTTGCGCTGGTGGTGACGTTTGTGGTGTGCTGTTTCTCACAGTTCCAGACCGCACTTGAAGGGAAAAGATGGTAGGGTATGAGGACCAGTACTTTTTCGAAAAGTTAAGCTGCATAGTTTTCAGTTACTTACTTAGCTGTCTTGGACTTATTACTTATGTAGTGGGGAGCACGTCCAACCGGGATCAATTGAGTAAGATACTCTGTTCATTGTATAATTCTTTCCTCTCTCTAGAGTTGAATGAGCATCATTTTCTGATTTCTATAGAGTTGAGTACATTTCCCAGGTTTTCAATGAAATTAATAAGATTCAATTATTCATATAGTCACAGAGTTAAATTAATAAGATTCAATGATTCCTATAGTTGCAGAGTTAAATGAATAAGATTCAATCATTCCTGTAGACACAGAGTTATATAAATAGATTCATTGATTTCTACAGAGTTAAATGAATAAGATTCAATTATTCCTGTAGTCACAGAGTTATATAAATAAGATTCAGTGATTCTTACAGAGTCGAATGCGTAGGATTGTCGTTTGTGATCTTCAGAAATTAAGCTTGCCTATGGGAGACAAATTTACTCTCCCATTCTTCACACTGACTTTTTTTTAACTCTCAAAGAACGTCCCTTTTAAAGATTCCTCCATCTTTTGCCAAAAATAGAAACAATAAAAAGCAAACAGTAACGTACAATTTTTGTTTGTTTTAAATGACACACATAAATAAACTTAATGAAAAGTACACACAGCAGATTCGTGTCACATCACAAATGTTTGCCATCTTTCCCACTTTTCCCAGTTTTGTTTTCGTGTCATACCTATGATTAAGCCAGGGTTGTGTGTGCTTGTGTATGCATGTGTGTTTGGAGTAAGACTGTGTTTGAACATGATCATAATTAAAGTAGGAATATACTTTGAGTAGGATTGTGTTTTAAGTAGGACAATACTTGGATTATTTTGTACAATCAGTAGGATTGTTTCAAAATAGGTCAATGCATGGATTAGTTTGTACAATGGGTACGATTTTTTTTTAAGTAGAACAAATCTTTGATTAATTTGTACAACAGGAGGATTTTTTTTCAAAGTAGGACAATTCTTGGGTTAGTTTATACAATTAGCAGGGTTATGTTTCCAAGTTAGACAATGCTTAGATTTGTTTGTACAAATGTTAGATTTTTTTAAAGTAGGACACTTTTTGTACAATCAGTAGGGATGTGTTTAAAAATAGGACAATGCATTGATTAGTTTTTACAATTGGTAAGATTGTTTTTTTTTTAAAGGTACGATATCTAAGTAGCTTGGCAATTAGCTACATATATTTCTATATCTAAGTAGCTTGGCAATTAGCTATATATATTTCTATATCTAAGTAGCTTGGCAATTAGCTACATATATTTCTATATCTAAGTAGCTTGGCAATTAGCTACATATATTTCTATATCTAAGTAGCTTGGCAATTAGCTACATATATTTCTATATCTAAGTAGCTGTGTGGATGGATAGGCGATAGCTCGACAGATGGGTAAATGGAAATCAGTAGATGGAGAGTGACAGAGAGAAATAGACACAGACAGAGAAATAAACAGACACAGAGAGAGAGAGAGAGAGAGAGAGAGAGAGAGAGAGAGAGAATGAATCAGTCATACGAAGACAGAAACATAGAGAGAGATTACATGCGCACGATCGTTGCAGAGTAATATTGCAGCAACTCAACCGTTAAAAGAAGACACACACACACCCCAAAAAAAAAATCGCCAGCGAAAGTCATTCTTTATGCAGAGTTATCACGCCATGAGCTGCAGTTATTACCCGTTACATACCTAACACCATCTGTGTCTGAGATAGGGTTTCATTTCATAGTCTGCATGAGAAATATTTTTCTTTTTCTTTTTCTTTATTTTATTAATATATTTTTCTTTTTCTTTATTGCTTTGCGGATTTATTAAGCTGTGATACCTCTGGGCACCCTTCAGTCGTTATAATTATTATTTATTAATTAATAACACATTGTTACATACCACTGTTTATTTAAGACCCTGTCTCAGCCTGAGGATTTAAAGATTATTAATTTCCAACATTCACCTATGCTGACCACAGACTGGTTGGCAGATTCACCCTTCAGTCTCCTAAATTAACTCTCTTGGTTTAGATATCGATTACAGTGGCAGGTAAACCTGTCTAATAATGCACGAACAAGATACGTTATCCAATCACAACTAATTAACTCCCTTGGTTTAGATATCAATTACAGTTGCAGGTAAACCTGTCTAATAATGCACGAACTAGGTAAGTTAGCCAATCACAACTAATTACACATTCAAACATCCACTTTCTAGCTCAGCCCCCAACCCAGTTCTCTTTCGGTCTTCCCTTGCTAATAATTAGTCAACTTCTGTTAATTGGATAACAAAAATAAGAATTTAATAAATATAACAAATTAACAAAATGGTAATTCAATACATCAAAATTCAAATACGAAGGTCATAGGACTACCTATTCTGTCTTTAGAGTTTGTATGGAATCGTAACATACAATTCTGATTTGAGAGATTTCCAGACACCCACTTAGCTGTTTACCTTCCTCATCAGTTATGGCAGCTCACACCCCAACAGTTCATCAATCAATGACTGGCAGACTGTCACACAACACGTCACTTGAATAGGTATATGTGTATTATTGAGAGGAGGGGGCATATTTTAATTTAATAATTAAATAAATAATAATAATTTAATGTTAGACCCTGGTACACGTGTGTTGTTGAGAGAGGGTGGCGTATTTTAAGTTCATGTTTGGATTTGTTTTACATGTGTTACTGAAAGTATCTTTTAATTCTACGTCGGATTTCGTACAGATCTTCATGTGCTATTGAAAAGAGTGTTTTAATTTATTGTTGTATTTTGTACACGTGTTATTGAAAGTGTTGTTTAATTTCCTGCTGGCTTTGTGATGCATGTTATTGAAACAATAAATTCGAAAACTATATTTTTTATATGCTAAAATCGTTTTGTAATTAAATTTAATTTACAAGACAACTTGAAAGTATTTTAAAATTTTACTACTTTCAGCTAACGTATATTTGTTTTACGAAAGCGATTTATACTTTTACCAATACAACATTTGATTTACGTCCTTATACGAATATACGTCATTGATTTATAATCTCATTAAATTAACATTTGGTTTATATTTATTTTTGACTACATTAATACATTTGTTTACTCTTTATGTGTACATCGATTTATTAATTCACTATTAATACATTTTGTTTACATCCTTATACGTCTTTGATTTATAATTTCATTAACACAACATTTGATTTACATCCTTTTACGTCTTATATTTATGATCTCATTAATGTAAAATTGCTTACAATTTAGTGTAAATTCTTTTGGAATTTATTGCAACAGTTGAGGTACATGTTTTACTAAAAGTGATTTAGAATCTGACATGCATTCGGTATGCACGTTTTATCGAGAGTTGTATAAAGTGACTGACATTTTTGCAACATTTAGTATGACTGATGCAACATTTAGTATGACTGATGCAACATTTAGTATGACTGACGTAACATTTAGTATGACTGATGCAACATTTAGTATGACTGACGTAACATTTAGTATGACTGATGCAACATTTAGTATGACTGACGTAACATTTAGTATGACTGATGCAACATTTATTATTCTTGTATGTATTACAGTGTTTTATAATTCGATGCATTATTTACCGTATACATACATTCACTTCTGTATAATGTTTTGCTGTGTTCATGTATGAAGTGCTCATACATTTTCATTTACTGAGACAGTGACAGAAATTCACAACTACAACACAGTACTTGAACTTGTCAGACAAGTACACTTTATGACACTAAATAACTCATGGCATTATTTCCTGTAAATGTCAAATAAGAGAGAGTGTGTGTGTGTGTGTGCGTGTGTGTGTGTGTGTGTGTGTGTGTGTGTGTGTGTGTGTGTGCGTGCGTGCGTGTGCGTGTGTAAGTGAATGTTTCTGTATTTTAGTTTTTCTTGTAAGAAGGGTAAATGTAAAAGCGTTTTGAGTGCATGCGTACTTACGTCATTTAATCATTGACAGGATTTAATAGCTGGACATTGTAGCTGATACCCAGAGTTGTCTTTTATTTAAATTATCTTTTTGTTTATTTATCCGTCATATTTTTTTAATTGGAAACTTCTATTGGATTGTGTGTCATAATGTTCTTTTCTGATTTTTTCTGGTCTTACAGATACTCCTTGTAATTGACTGAAGGAAGACCTTAACAGATATAAATAACGGATACAGATCTTTGTACAAGAGAGACAGTTTGTGGAAAAGTATTTTTGTGGAATTGTAGTCTAAACATCTGTTGGTCACCATACCTCCTCCCACCACAGGACGTAATTTTCATTTGCATAATTCAGAAGAAAACACTATTATTGTTGGTTCGTAATTAACTCACGGTCGTTTTCAAAACCCCACTCGGAATTGTTGTTTTTTAAAAATTTAAAATCTAATATCAGAGAGCAAAACGCTTAAGTCGTCCCGCTCAGTTTGGACTTTACGGTGAGCTTTATACTCCTGCGCCATCTGAAACCACCATGAGATTTCGTCACCGCCGCATTCTGCTACTAATCGCTCTGTGTATTGCGTGCACTATTGTCTTTCATAACCTCCGACTCCTGAAGAGCACCTCCCAAGTTCCGCCATCCAATTACAATCCGGTACCCCCTTTGGACTCTGCCGACAACACAGTCTTGAAAGATGGCAAACCTTCAAACAAGGCAGATGAGTTTCCAACAATTTACATCAAGCGTCTGCCGGGAAGCCTTTGCCCGAAGCTGACTCGACCCACAAACGTGCGAGATCTTCGTGTTTTCCAGAAATTGGATGAATCAGATTCAAATACCTATGTCTTCTCAGCGTTCCTTGATGCTGCACAGAACTTGGTGAGAGTGATTGGCCTTGACACCGGCGGATCTAAATCTCTAGTTTGTCACTTGTGGTACGACAGTGATACAAACGATCTACATGTGGCCAATGCACAGATGAGTTATTTACAGGAGGGCCATGGACGGAGGTTGGTAGGTGTGTGTGTGTGTGTGTGTGTGTGTGTGTGTGTGTATGTGTGTGTGTTCATATGACTTGTATGCATGTTTGTGTGCATGTATAGAATGTGTGTTGCTATGCCTGTTTGTATATGTTGTGTCTGTTTGAGCGCAAGAAGTGAGAAAGTAGTAGAATGAAGCTAGACTTATGAACGGGGTTGACCTGTTATGTTTGTGTGACCATTAGTCAGACTGTAAATGTTTTATGCCTGTGACTAAAACAGTGTGTGAGTGAGTATATATATTGGCGTTTTATATGTTTGTGTGTATGTGTTTGAGAGAGAGAGAGAGAGAGAGAGAGACATGCGAATGGATCCCAATAACAATCAGGAAATAAACATGACTGATCACATGCCATACCAATTGGAAAACCACTGCAGTCCCATTCAGTGACATCTAGACAGGTGATAGAAAAAAAAAGGTCTAGTGAATGAACTGGTACTTTTTAAATATGTAACAAAAAAATTGGTAGATTAAGACCACTGGCTATGTTAGAGATGTTAAAGACTTAACGATGTTGAATATTGACACAATAGATGGTTGACACAATAGATTGTACTCTAGCAGGCTCTGAACCGAGCACAGATTAACGAGGGTCATTCCTGAAAGTTTCAAGAAAAGTTTCCAAATATAATTAACAAGGGTTGTCTCTCTTGGGAGGATGATTCTAGGGCAACTATAATCTTGCAGTGGATGTCTTCCCAGGCAAGGATGCTGGCTGAGAATGGGTGACTTCCCAGGCAAGGATGCTGGCTGAGAATGGGTGACTTATCGCTTAGTTTAGGATGTGAGGTGGTGTGGAACAGCCAAAATAGTAGTGCATGTCTGGAATTTTAGCTTGTTGCCTTGCGCCAGAACTGGGCCTAACTAGAGTCAAAGCCTCTATGTACACTTATATAGGAAGTGTTCCATTATATGAACTCTAGTTAATAAAACTGCTGGAAAACTTTAAATCCTTTACTTTTCAGACAGAAACCTGTGTTAACCCTTACCTAATTGTCATTACACCTTGTTCATGACACGCGATTTTGAGTTTCCTCTCCCTTTCCCCTGAAGTTGAGAGAGGTAAGGGGGTAGGAGCTTGCCTGGAGGACTATTATCAAAGAAATTGCCACTCTTCCTCTTCTCTCCCCACCACAACAATCACATAATTATAGGCAAAACTATGTAGGGGCCCACTGCACTAAGTGTTGAAAAACGTTATCATCACAGTGTGTTTGTCGCTTGATTGCGGGCATAATAGGACATCACAGTGTTTGTCGCTTGATTGCGGGCATAATAGGACATCACAGTGTTTGTCGCTTGATTAAGGGCATAATAGGACATCACAGTGTTTGTCGCTTGATTGCGGGTATAATAGGACATCACAGTGTTTGTCGCTTGATAGAGGGCATAATAGTATCAAGTTTATTGGGAAAAGGGTTTGGTCAAAGAGTTTTTATGCAGGCATGTTTTTGCATGTTTGTATGTATGTATGTAAATGTACCTGTGTTTTGGTGGGTGCAAGTGATTGTAGTAATCATGAGCTGTATAATGATCACACGTAGCTGAACGATGATGACACGTAGCTGGATCATTCGTAATTTTTCAAACTGAGTCACTAATTCAGATTCAGTTAGCATGTTGCTGTATATCAAACAATATATCAAACTCACTTGACTGATTCATATTCTGTCAGCATATTGCTAATTCATTTTTACGCTAGCACTTCTACTGATTCCATTTTCATTCAGCGCTTTCTCACACCAATGACTCGCATTCGTCAGTATATCACTAATGACTCACTAATGAGTCACATTCGTCAATATATCACTAATGACTCACATTCGTCAGTATATCACTAATGACTCACATTCGTCAGTATATCACTAATGACTCACATTCGTCAATATATCACTAATGACTCACATTCGTCAATATATCACTAATGACTCACTAATGACTCACATTCGTCAGTATATCACTAATGACTCACATTCGTCAATATATCACTAATAACTCACATTCGTCAGTATATCACTAATGACTCACATTCGTCAGTACATCACTAATGACTCACATTCGTCAATATATCACTAATGACTCACATTCGTCAGTATATCACTAATGACTCACATTCGTCAATATATCACTAATGACTCACATTCGTCAGTATATCACTAATGACTATTAAATCAGCATTGGATGAACTACTAATGTTTGTCATCTCTTTCCACTATGGCTTTAGATAGGGGAGATCGTTAAATGTGAATGCGGTTTTATTTGTCAGTAGAATACGTAATGTGATTGCTTATTGTACGTACATATTCTTGCAGATTTTTGTCCTCCCATCTCTGGCCTAGCATTTATTTGGCCTGCTGTTTGGTAACTGGAGTGTGTCTGTCAGCCCTACGTATCGGTCAAGAGAAGAATGGAGGACATGCGTTGTACTCCATCAGTTTACGTAGACCGTTCGTTTTCTCCTCTGAAATGTCGACGTCGCTGTAGAGTTCATGAATTGTTCATGATTTCGAGCTCGTCTCAAGGGAGAGCAACCCTTCTCTTGCTGGCGTGTTGTACATATACGTAATGGTCAAAATGGCTGCCAACTCGCGCTTCTGTTGTTTAGAACACTGAACGTATATAACCAAGAACAAAAGTAATGACGTACACAGTTTGTTTTTTGTTGGTTGTTTTTTATTATCTAGAAAGAACATACTGACATTTTGTTTTACAATGCATTTTCGATTTCTGGCATGCTTAAAGGAAAAAGAAGGGAAGAAATAAAAATGGGGTAGGGAAGAAAAACTGAAAACTGTAATTTATATCTAAAGGCGCAGATTTTGTATTGCAATTTGTTATTAATTTCCAAACCATTGAAAGAGTTACTTTAGACATGTGTTCACGATAATAGCCATAGTATAATTGTCCAGAACTAGATCCAGTCCAAATCCAGATCTATTAATATATCAACCTTGTGGGAAGAATTCTGTTGGCTAATAAGTATGTCGCTGTTCTAAATGTATCTACACGTTCTAGGATTTAAAGACAAAAATATATATTTGCATGTATATCACTATCATAGATACATGTACTACGTAATATGTGTATTAAATATATTTGACAGCAATTGTATCGTCATAAAATAAATTATACTATAATAAATTTATCAACATCAATGACCAGTTCAGAAAATAGGTAACATGTCCTATTTGCATATTTTTCCCCACGAGAGTAGTGCAGTGTAAACATATATCTAAGATGGTGATCTGTGTGCAAACACCTATTCTCTCAAAAGCAGCACATGATAAGTGTAAACATTTTTTTTAAGATAATGATCTGTGTGCAAACACGTATTCTCTCAAGAGAATGTATGCATGATAAAGATCTGTGTGTAAACATGTTTTTAAGAGATCTAGTGTAGCTTGTGTAGAGTCAAATTCTTGTAATGGCACTCTAGACGTGACAGCTTGATTCAGAGAAAATATTACTTGCTGTAAACTGATTCTGTTGTGTTTGTAAAATCAACTTTCTACTCATTCAAATATAATTTCGTCGCTTGGCGAAGCATGTCACTGCCATAGTTCGTTTTATCTGTTTCACGTTTCGAGAAGTGAAATAACCTGTCCAGAGCCCTGCTTTTGTGCGATAAGTGTGAAGATAAATGGCAGATTTACAAGAGGAAGAGGAATGTTTGAATGGCAATGAAAGCAGTCGGTACTTTCCCTGGACAAATTAATATGGCAATGCAAGCAGTCGGTACTTTCCCTGAAGAAATTAATATGGCAATGCAAGCAGTCGGTACTTTTCCTGGACAAATTAATATGGCAATGCAAGCAGTCGGTACTTTTCCTGGACAAATTAATATGGCAATGCAAGCAGTCGGTACTTTCCCTGGACAAATTACTAATGCTATGCAATCTTCCCAGGGTAATGTTTACTTGACAGGGGAACAACACCAATAATACACGCAGACAAAAATAGCCCAAGATCTTTTACTAGATTTCTGAGTAGACAGAGTTCTATCACCTCGCTGAGGAATCTGAATTTGTCTACCTAAACCATTGTATCTTCCAATGACCACATTGTTTTGGACTTCAAGCAAAGATAACATCTGTATTTTGAGGCAGATTGGTCACTATTCGTAAGGAGACTTTTCTTTGTAAGTTTATACGTAATTATACCCATGCTAGTCCACAACTACGGGACATAATTATACCCATGCTAGTCCACAACTACGAGACATATACATGTTGTCAGAGGATTGCCTTTGAATGAAAACACATTCATCAGGCCGCGCGATTTGATAGCAAACATGACACGAAATGGAGAACCACTTTTTTGAAAACTCATTGCAGCCAACGACAATAATTAATTTCTGTCCCTCCAACGTTACTTTCATAAGCTTCAGTAATTAACACTTTTGACTCACGATCTGTCATCTACACAGGTACACAGCAACATACTTCGAATGTCCTTTGCCGGACTCAAGACGGCCCTACGCGGTATCCATGGCAGTGCGTGACTGCGCTCTTGCCGACTTCGCCAATTTCACCAACCTCTTACCGGTCCTGCAAGCCAGTGGACCAACCAATGACTTCACTCTCTGCGTCACAGCCCTCAACTTTAGGTACAGTCGGGCCTACGAGCTGGTGGAGATGCTGGAGTTGAATCGCATGCTTGGAGCGGACAAGTTCACCTTTTACGTCCACTCTATCGGCTCCAACGTGGAAAGTGTGCTCAGGTAAGACAACTTTGTTTGACTGGGAAAGTGTGCTCAGGTAAGACAACTTTGCTTGACTGGGAAAGTGTGCTCAGGTAAGACAACTTTGCTTGACTGGGAAAGTGTGCTCAGGTTAGACAACTTTGCTTGACTGGGAAAGTGTGCTCAGGTAAGACAACTTTGCTTGACCAAGTAAATGATGGTGGTATGACACATCAGCCTGACAGATTAGCCTGACTTGGTTCATGAGACAAGTATAACTAGTTAGATGAAACAAATATGACAGAGTGGACTAGCTAGTTAGATGAAACAAATATGACAGATTAGACTAGCTGGGTACATAAATTAGGAATGAGAGTATCAGTCTGGCTGGCTCGTTAAATGAAACGGGTATGAGAAGTCTGCTTTATATCGGTAAGAGTTATGCTTTAAATGACATTTTAAAACGGTTAAAATTTAATTGGATCCGTTTACATAGTTATGTTGATCATTAAGATTTGTTCTAATTTATATAAGACATCATTATATAAATATTAAGATTTGTTCTAATTTATATAAGACGTCATTATATAAATATTAAGACTTGTTCTAATTTATATAAGACGTCATTATATAAATATTAATACTTGTTCTAATTATATAAGATATCATTATATAAATATTAAGGTTTGTTCTGATGTATATAAGACATCATTATTTAAATATTAAGCTTGCGAAACAAAAGCACAAGCTGTCTCGCATTACTTTTTAATGCATGAGTAATGTTCATAACAGTAATATATTTTTTCTCTTTATTCACACACACACACACACACACACACACACACACACACACACACACACACATATACACACAGACCACCCTCGCTTTCCAGTCTTTGTGATCTACCTTTGGGGTGTCTTGCCAGTTTCGTGCAATCATTTGTTAGGCTGTTTATTTATTTATTTTGCAGCGTTTCAACCACAGTTTACTTGTCCGTTACGTTGACTTTTTATTGTTGCATGGGTAACAACTAATGAATGTGCCCTCTTCTATGACTGGATAAATTAGCGTTAGATGATTGGCTGTAGTTTCCCGAGTTAATGGAACTAATATAGGTGATAAGATGCTCCAAGTAGATATAACCTTGCGTGTAACTTTGTTTTTCTTGGCATTTCCTATAGATGGTACGCCGAGAAAGGGCTGGTGGAACTAATTGATTGGAAGCTGCCAATGAACGTGGACCACTGGCCCCCTATCCCAGGGGTAGAACCTGAGGTCCACTACTTCGCACAGTTGGCGTCCCACAACGACTGCCTCAACCGTAATCGCATCACCAGCAGGTACCTCGTCTATGAAGACATCGATGAATTCATCATTCCTAAGCGACACCTAAAGTGGGCAGACATGTTGGCAGACATCACCCTCCAGACTGGCAAAAACATGACTGCTTACATCGTAGCCAGCGTGTTTTTCCGGAAGGACTGGCCAAGCAACGACGAAGACTTTCCCGGAAAAGCGCTTGCCTTAAAATACAGATCCGTCGTGCTTGCTACAGACAAGCGTGAACAGCAAGTGTTTCCGCATTCACAGCGCGCAAAGTACATCATCGACCCGAAGGCAGTCCAGGTGGTTGGCATCCACAACATCTGGAACTTTCGGGGAACTGATGACACTTATCAGGTCCCCCATGAACACGCTCTCTTGCATCATTACCGGAACTGGGAGCGACCCGATGACGTGTTTAAAGCAGTTCGAGATACCGACATCTACCGCTTTAAGGACGAGTTACTCTCGCGACTGGAAGAACGCTGGCGAGAGTTACCGCAAGTGCCCTTAGACATCCCCATTGACACGTACGGAACTGTGTAAAGCTTTGAAGCCTGTAGTCAGAGTGAACTGTGTAAGACTCTGAAGTCCGCTTTGAGCAAAGTGTGTCGCATTTCAGAAGTGAATAATTGGTGTCTGCTTTATTTCAGTTCAATGGATACCGTTCTATAAGAGTGGTCTGTCCATAATTTATCTATCATCCATCGTCAAACATAGCCACTGTACTGTTCACTCATACCCATTTTGCTTCCATGAGTTTGTTTCTGTTTGGAATGGGCGAATCATTGCTGTTTTATTTACAACTACTGGATTATATCAGTATATGTAGTCTTGGCGAATCATTGCTGTTTTATTTACAACTACTGGATTATATCAGTATATGTAGTCGGGGCGAGAATATACTGAGAGATCGTTCACAAATTCATTTCCTTTTCAGCAGCCTGACCTTCGAACGGGCATTGCATTTAACTTTAATTATTAATTATTTTTAGTTAGGCTGCTGCTTGTTGTGAAAGTGGAATTGTATTTGTACCTGGAACCAGTTGCATCTGGAACCATCATATGACAATGAGTCTGATAGTTGCGACCCCTCCCCCCGCCCCTTTCCTATTGTGTGTGGGTGTAGGTGTTTATTTTTTTTTCCTACATACCTATTTGGCGGATTTACGTAAAAGCATGTACACATTTCAGTGCTTGCGTACGTGAACAAACTCGGGCAGTACCAATTAGGAACCTTAACTGTGTATGCCTATTGCTTGCCTAGCATTCTATGACGGTTTTAAAGAGTGTTTGGAAAATGCCGAAAAGCCCTGCGGTTTTCCTTCCCACACAGAAGATGAAAGAAATTTAGTCAGTGCGCTTTTAAACGAGAAGTACAAGTGTACTTTCATTTATTTATTCGGTTGAATAAAAAGATGGGAGTTTCGTTTATGACGACAGAAGATTTACATACATTCCAATATCGCTAGTTCACTCTCTCTATGTGTTCATCTGTATTTTCACCATTTACTTTGGAGTTGAGCTAAGGTCTCACCACCACCACCCACCCACCCCCTCACACGTCTCTGTACAACTCCCAATTTCCATATGCCCACAGTAACTACATAAAATTCAAAAGAGAACTTTGGTGTCCGGTGCGAATGATATATTTTTTGTTTGTAAACTGAAATCGAGGAGCCGAAATCATAAATGCAAGCATCATAAACATAACATTACAACAATGACTGTTGATGGTAAATTATTTTCATTTTGGTTTTCTGTGATAGTATTATTTTGTCATACTAATCATGTGTGTGATAATCAAACAGAATATATAATTATATTATTAATCTGTATACATGTGAATATTAGATTACATACTTATACCATGACAATTAAAGCAAATTACATATTTCCATCAGTCGATGTATATGAATGTTAAAATAGATTATATAATTTTATCAGTCACTTTAAATATGAAAATTAAAATAAATTATGTATTTATATCAGCTGGCATTTAATGAATATTAAAACATATTATATAATTGTGTCAATAAATGAAAAACAACAGCGGGAAATGTTGGCGGCAAAGACGAAAAACAAAGAGTTAAAGCCGTGTCAACATCATTTATTGAAGGTCAAAAGGTGAAATAGTTCAACGTCATTTACCGAATGTCTAAAGATGAAAGTGTCAACATCATTTACTGAAGGTCAAAAGGTGAAATAGTGTCGGCATCATTTGCTGAAGGTCAAATGATTAAATAGTGTTAACATCAGTAGTGTAGGTCAGAAGATAAAATAGTGTTAACATCAGCTAGTGAAGGTCAAAATATAAAATAGTGTTAACATCAGCTAGTGAAGGTCAAAAGGTAAAATAATGTTAACATCAGCTAGTAAAGGTCAAAAAGTAAAATAGTGTTAACACCAGCTAGTGGAGGTCAAAAGGTAAAATAGTGTTAAGTGTCTACAGCAGTGACTATGGGCGAAAATGTGGGGAAAAAAGTATCAACATCAGTTACTGCTTTCCAACAGGTGGAAAAAATGTCGACTTCACTTAGTTGTAATCAAAGGTGAAATAGTGTCAACACCAGATACTGTAAGGTTAAATAGTGTCAACATCAGATGCTGTAAGGTCTAAATGTGAAATATTATCGACAGCAATGATTGTAATTAAACAGCGAAATAGTATCAACAGCAAAGATTGTAATTAAAGAGTGAAATAGTATCAAACAGCAGTTAGTGTAAGGTTCAAATGTGAAATAGCGTCGACAACAGTGACTGTAAGGTCAAAAGGTGAAATAGTGTTAACAGCAATAATTTTAGTCTTACAGATGATATTGAAGACATTAAATGTCGACAAACAGATGAAATAATGTCTTTTACAATGACTAGGTGAAATAAAAATTGTCAGTGACACACGTACTAAGGCCAACTGGTGAAACAGTATCGATGACACTAGCCAGTGGTAAACAGGTGAATGAATGCCGATGACATCGCTTTCCAACAGGTGAAATAACACCGACGACGCTAATGATCGTCAGTCGATGAAAATCATGCGTAACAAAAACTGTAGATGCATAGATAAATATTGACATCGTGTCACCGACGCTAAATGTAGGTCAGCATTTTGAAAAAGATCGATGACAGTATTTGTAGAGGTGTAGGCTAACAATGACATCGTGTCACTGACACTAAATGTATGCCAGCATGTGAAATGATCGATGACAGTATCTCTAGAAGCGAAGGCAAGCATTGCCTTATCGTCACTGACGACAACCAAATTCGTCAGTGACACATAGATGCAATGTGCCGAAGTGTAAATGTAGGTCAAGAGGTGGAATTGTCTCCGTGGTTGCGGATGTAGGCCAGATATAGTGCTGTCATGACTTCTGTGTTCAAGTGTATGAATTTTCAGTTGTATTCTGGCAGTCATAGTCGTATCTAAACGCTCTTTCTTTGAACTTCTGCATTTCTAAACGTTGTTATTGTTGTCAACAGATTTCTCGCTCTAGTGATACCTACACTCAGTGGACCGCAGCTGTGCTGTTGCTGACACGGTTATACTCTATTATTGTGGTGCTCCGACTACCATACATTGTCACATTAAATGGAATGTTCCAGCATCTTTTAAATATAATTTTGATTAATGAAGTATCAGAATGGAATCACCATTTATGATCTTGATATAAATTCAGCGCCGGTGACATAGTTTAGGCACTAAGGCCTTACTGTAATAATTAGAGATCAGAAGACATTTAGGCACTAAGGCCTTACTGTAATAATTAGAGATCAGAAGACATTTAGGCACTAAGGCCTTACTGTAATAATTATTGATCAGAAAACATTTAGCACTAATTATACGTCGGAATTATAAATGGCAGTATGGATTCGTTATTTATTTATTTTTTAAAATCTACAAAAAAATCCCTGTAATTATGTAATAGTAATTCTTTGTTGCACATGTCACACAGGCTCTGACTTAGTGCTGCAATTGGTAGATATCCAGGGTATCGATTTTGTGCGTGCACACAAAAATATACAAACAACATACACATACACAGACAAAAAATACACACATATACACACACCATACACATATTAAAAGGACTTAATGATTTAAATAATTTAATTAGTCCCCAGATAGGTAAATGATATATGTATGTATTTTAAATGGCGAAAATAAATTCGAATCAGTACTGCTTTATAATGTTAAACCAATTTTTAGGAGGTTTTAATATATTTCTTTCTTTGCAGAATTTTAGCCCAGAATGTTTTCAAAACAGTTCTTTTAATCTGTCAGTTTTGAAAGTTTTCGCAATGAAATGCACACACCTTTTAGTTTCGATTGTTTCCGGACTGAATATCTTCATCTTTCAATTTGTTTTAATATTGAAATGCAGCCAGCTTTCAGTTTGGAAATCACGTTAGTCATTTTTCTGTTTTCTTTTGAAATGCAGCCAGCTTTCAGTTTGGAAATCACGTTAGTCATTTTTCTGTTTTCTTTTGAAATACAGCCAGCTTTCAGTTTGGAAATCACGTTAGTCATTTTTCTGTTTTCTTTTGAAATACAACCGCACAGTTTGTTACTGAGCCTCCCATTAATAGCTTGTCTTTTGAAAGAAATGACAGTTACTTTTAAATTTTTTATAGCGTCTTTTATTGCAGAAATGAACCCAGAACAGCCCCACATGTATCGGCTGTAAAACATGAATGATTTGGGAATCAAAGCAGACTGCTAGCAGACAGTTGGGGTTTAAAATATTAATGAATTCGAAAACTAAACAGCTGTTGACAGACGTAATATGCGCGCGAATATTAATTGATTCGTTGGACTGACAACCGATGTTGGAGCTGTTCTTGCTACAAACGTGCGGCGATGAAAAGAAAAACAAACAAACAAAAACAAGTTCGGTTGAAAGCAGCATCACTAGCAAATAAGAGATTTCAGTTGTCAACAATTACTGTTGGCAGGATTAGATTGGCAATGATTGATTAAGCAAACCAATGGATTCAGCGTAAGGTGTTAATGGAAAACACCGCATTAATTCAAAGTAGCTGTATTTATTACTCTAATTGCATCGATCTAAATTTGTAACTAATAAGTATAGTTTAGTGTGTGTGGGAGGGGGGGATAGCATTCCTGTGGTTGTTTTACATCGTGAATTTTTAGATTGATAAGTATTCCTATAGATCATTAAGAGAATATGTTTATTAAATATGTATTGTTTTTCTCCTCTTATATGTATTACCTGTGTCAGTGATGACTATTGGTCTTCCATGGAAAAGACTTAGAATTTCTCAAATGCTGTTTATAATACTTGCGATACCAGGACATCTCACATGTCAAAAGTATAAGTATTAAATGACAGAATTGTTTACAAGTTGTTAGTTACACATTGTCTGTTTCAGTCTGCTGTTTGAAAATTGCATAATTTATGTCTATTTCAATGTTGGATATATCAGAATATATATTTTGAATGTTAATACCTGGTTCGTTATGTTGCTTTTCTGCGTGATGGTAAAGTACATTTGGTACACACTCCTTGTAGAAAACCTTTCAATGCTGTTGTGTCTAGAGTTTGACTCAAAGTTGTGCATGTTGTGTTTGAGCATTGTTATGGGATGGTGGTCGTTTCTGTAACTGTTTCCACCGGTTGCGATTGGGGTGTTGAGTGTAATGTGTGGTGTGATTGCTAGGTCAGGTGAGTGTATACCCCTGGCGGTGTGGGATTGTTGCTGCTACAGCGTTCTTCTTCTGCTCACGTATGTAATGTTCCGTGCAGTGTTGTACTTGCTCACGTATGTAATGTTCCGTGCAGTGTTGTGCTTGCTCACGTATGTAATGTTCCGTGCAGTGTTGTGCTTGCTCACGTATGTAATGTTCCGTGCAGTGTTGTGCTTGCTCACGTATGTAATGTTCCGTGCAGTGTTGTACTTGCTCACGTATGTAATGTTCCGTGCAGTGTTGTGCTTGCTCACGTATGTAATGTTCCGTGCAGTGTTGTACTTGCTCACGTATGTAATGTTCCGTGCAGTGTTGTACTTGCTCACGTATGTAATGTTCCGTGCAGTGTTGTACTTGCTCACGTATGTAATGTTCCGTGCAGTGTTGTACTTGCTCACGTATGTAATGTTCCGTGCAGTGTTGTGCTTGCTCACGTATGTAATGTTCCGTGCAGTGTTGTGCTTGCTTCACCTCCAGTTTAGCTGTGCAATGTAATCCCCGAAAAAGTTTGATTTTTTCCCCCTCAAAATATCATTCTTGTCAGCTGTTCAGGAGTGTGGTGAGTGTGAAGTATATATTTTTATGTACAGTGTAGTATCTTTATTTTCTATGGTTATTATTTGATTTGTTTTTCTGTGTTCTGCTAGTGAGTCGTTTATTTCCTCTCTGCCTGCTTTTGCTAAATATTTGAGTGTTGTTCTCCCAGTTTTGACTGCAACTGTGTGTATTGTATTATTCCTCTGCATTTTGAGTTGTAAGTTGTTTGTTGTGAGTGTTTCTTGTATGTATGGTTATATGTCTTGTATGAGAGTGTTTAATTGTGTTTGATTTTAGCCCGATTATGTCAATTTGTGTGTTTGAGTAGGTGTGTTGGTGTTGTTGCTGATTTCTCGAGAAGTGTCTTCTTTTTGTTCTTGTTCACTTTCTTACAAAGTTATTCGTGAACAGTTCCATAATGCCACTTGATGGAGGAAACCCCTACACACCACTGTTTCAGAATCTATGATGCTTCACCGTCCAAAAAGGCCCTATGCTTGCAGATGGCAGGCATTCTTGGTAAAAGGCTCTATGATGCTCCTCCAAGGGAATAATCAGAAGGCACATCATCATCTCTCTCTCTCTCTCTCTCTCTCTCTCTCTCTCTCTCTCTCTCTCTCTCTCTCTCTCTCTCTCTCTGTATAATAAATATATCCAGTCTGACTTCAGAAGAAGAAGGAGCCCAGGCGGGTAACTTTATTTTGGTCACTTTCCCAAATTAAACGAATTCTAATGTTGGCTGCATATAAAATACACATTCACTTAACAGAAGTTAGATACCTGTCTACACGTTTGTTCTTCCACTACTCCATATTTCTTTCTCATCAGATATTCTGCAAACGCACGCACACACATGTACACACATCAATAATATGGCAAGTATATTTTCCTAGCGAATTGCTGTACATAGGCCTATTAATGTTACATCCTACAAATAATTTATTCTACTTAATTTAAATTATTAACACCTTTTTATCAAAGTCCCATGAAATATATACCCAGGGCACACAAGTTTACTAAACCAAAGTCCAATGAAATAATTATGCATATTCACAGCAAGTCGCAGTTTGCCAAAGTCAAACAAACAAACAAGTATATATATGTACGATGACGTTTTGCTGGGAGATGGGCAAGATGTTAATTCTCCACCACCCTGGGTAGCCTGTAACCATAAGCTAATTCCAAAAACACACTTTGTAGCTGGCCACATGTGTTGGAAAGAAGGAAGATAGATAATTGTGGAAAAGAAGAGTGATAGTCCAGAAGATAGTTCCGAGTCCCCCCCCCCTCTCCTGATAAATACAGCCAGGTTGTAAGTGAGTCACGTGAACACAAGTGGTCTAAGTATCAATATTTAAATATATTTTAAAACATAAAATAAGACAGTATGGTTACACATAATGAATAGGTTTATGGTTATAATAAAGTTATAAGTATATATAATTCATAATCATGACTGTATAATGTCATAAAAGAAGGTTTGTTTGAGTCCTGTGACACTATTGTGTTACTAGAGTCTTGCTCTTAAGAGCAAACTTGTAAGTGAGTTTATACGAGAATTCTGAGTGAACTCAGTGATAAATCTGAGAGAAGCTCTTGGTTTTCTTGTCACTTAACTCAGGATGCCTGACTTTGATCATCTTAGTGTCCTGATGGTGCTGTAGTGGGTGCACACATGGTGTGTTGAACCATGGTCTCTGGCCCATGAGTTTTTCCACTCCTGCATTGCTTTGCAGCTTCAGCACTTGTCATGAGTCCGCGTCAAAGATAAGGTGCTGATCTTTCAGTAATATACACATGGACTAAGAATGTGTGCACACGTGTTTCTGACAGAACGCCTTTTGTACATGGTCATCAGACATTCTAATATCTTAAGCAAAATGTTTAGCAAATATGAAATATAGTTAAGGTTAGAAATAACATGGACATAATGTTTGGTTATACAAGAAAAGCCACATACCTTTAGTAAATGTTTGGTTATACAAGTAAAGCCACATACCTTTAGTAGTAGTAAAATATGCAGAGGATGGTTTCCTGCTGCTTTGATAACTGGCAATAAGGGTTAGTCAATTACTGCTATGCATTATGACTATAGCTTATTAATACCAGAAGCCGAAGTACATGAGGCTCCCCCCTCCCTCTCCCCCCCCCCCTCTCCAAACGCGAAAGCCGGAAGCGTTCCCCACATTCAATCAAACATGTTGCCTCGACGGCCAAATAACAGGTAGGTCTCTGGTAAATTCATTGCATGTGGTTGAGCTGCGCTCTGAATGGTTCGTTCAAAGTGAGTTGTTACTCAGATATTCTCTAGCTTGGGGATAAAGGTCAACCGTCCCAGGAGGAGGATAGGTGTGGGATCATAATGCCATTATGTGACATAAACTCACAGTCAACTCAGTACATACGTCATCAATACATACCATTATGTGACATAAACTCACAGTCAACTCAGTACATACGTCATCAATACATACCATTATTTGACATATACTCACAGTCAACTCAATACATATGTCATCAATACATACCATTATGTGACATATACTCACAGTCAATACATACGTCATCGATACATCGACACTTCAATATACCATCTCCCGTCTAAAACCTGTTGTTATGATGCAAAATGGCGTCGCAAATAACTCACCTAGTGATTACAATTTCTTTCCCATACCGAAGCCAAGAAATCTCTGAGAGAGAGCAGTCGACGTCAAACACCACTTCAGCAATAGACGTCAAACACCACCTCAGCAATGGACGTCAAACACCACCTCAGCAATGGACGTCAAACACCACTCAGCAATGGACGTCAAACACCACTCACCAATGAACGTCAAACACCACCTCAGAAATAACAATTTTACTCTCTTGACACCTGGCACACCTTCTCAGCTAAAACCCACCCATTTCCTTATCAAACTAACTCCATCTATCGGTTTCATATAACTGTAGCCACTGGCTTGTAATAAACAACTAGCCCATTCTTACTGCAGCTAATATGCTGACAAGACTTGTTTCACACTTAATTCAAGAGACTGGACGCCTTGATTCACTTGTCAGCTCTTGTCTGACAACAGTCTACCTGTTTTTCATACCTCTGATCTACCACTCATCTGAGAGTATCCAATCATTCTTATCCCATTTGAAACTATGCACCGATTCCCTCCAACTAAACAAAAATGACGAGAACATAGCGCAGAATCCAATTCATTAAATATAGAAACTAGTTAAATAATTGCAGATGAATTTCAGCATAATGATGTTGGGAAAGTAACTATGATATTAGTTTAAATGCTTGAACTGAGGAGATATCGAATAGTTAAACAACAGATAAACAACAGTTAAACAACAGTTAAACATAGTCTCTATTTAGAAATGCGCAATCTCTTTTGTTGAAAGATTTAACAGAATTAGTCTGGCACAGCACACAATATCCATCCACCCCACAACTTCTGAGTGGAAATATTGTGACTTGGGTGATTTTGTTTCTAAATTTTTCTGTCTTATTTTTTAAATTTTAACTAGAGATTTTGTATTTACTTGGTCCTCGCAATCATTACTTTGGGTGTGGCTAGTCCTAGGACTAGGGAAATGCTGGCCTGGTGGGAAGGTAGTAGCATCACTGAAGGGCACAGACGAAATGTAAACAAGAATAGACCTGAGAAGGTAGTAGCATTACTGAAGGGCGCAGACGGAATCTAAACAAGAATAGACCTGGGTGTCTAAAGGTAGGAAGGAAAAATATTGTATTTACAACATTAGAGTTCACATTCCACTTAACCTATAAATTCGTAAAACTGGGCGCGTGCTCAGGACACAAGGACCATACCGCTAAATCATCCGACTCATCATAGAAATTCGACTCCGCCGGATTCTGCTGGTCATCCCTGTTTTCGTAACCAACATATTTGTGTCCCGTATTTTCCGAATCCTGAGAAACATGCCTGAGGATAATGTTCAGTCCCTACTCCCTACGAGACAAATATAAAATATACGAGAGATCATGATTTGGCTGGTAACACTAAAGTTGCAGAGATTCCGATCAACACCCACCCACCCAACACACACGCACGCACGCACGCACGCACGCACACACACACACACACACACACACATACACACACACACACATGCAGCGAGCCATAGGCAGCCTCTGCCAGAAGCTGAAGCACCCCACCAACTTGCGGGACAGTCAGACTTTCCGGAATCTGGAGCAATGGAATTCAGAGTCCAAGACATATATTTCTCGGCGTTTTATGACGAGTTGTTATCTTGATACAGACTTCTTCGTCCGAGTGGTTGGCCTTGACACAGACTTCTTAAGGAACGTCATTATTATGTCACATGTGTTATAACAAGATCGGTGACCTGTTCGTTGAATTAGGGCAAATATCCATTTTTCCGAAACATCATAGCAAAATGTAAGTAGGTGAAAAGATATTTTTTATGTGTGCTCGCGCTTATGTTTGTATGTGTAAAATATATTGCATGGACATGAATATCTTTGAGTATGTGTCATTTGTTTCAAACCATTACACCTGTTATTGTAGCACTGACAGAACAGTTAGGAATCTCTTTCTAAACTCAGCGACCAAAACAATGCTGTGAAATTTATATATATATATATATATCCCTCTATGAAGTTTGGTTATTTTTTTTTAACCAATACAGCTCCAGAGTTCCCTACGCCGCATTAATTATTTATTTTGTTAATTTTATTTCAGGTATATTTTTTATTATTTTAAGCCTATACTTTATTATAATTCCTGTTTTCCAAACCAACATTTCCTAAAATCTTTGACTGGTTGACTTTTACTAGCTTAGGAGATTCTTCCCATGAGAACATAATTCCTCAATGTTGGGGACATAATGAATTATAAATGGTCGCACTTGGTATCGTATGCCACTCCCAGTCCTCTCGCATCCAAAGCCTGAACGATTAAGTTACAGAGTGTGAAATTGATCACACACCAGAGAGATAGGTAGACTGCTCATCTAAATATAGATTCATTTCACAGCACAAAAACTGGACTGAAAACAGAGTAATTACAAACAGGGCTGTTTACATATAGATATAATATCAATGTTATACATATTACAAATGTAATACATTTTATAATAAATTTTAAAACTTTTAAAAATGTATTAATTTTATAAAACAATGAAATTGTGTAAAATCGTTTATATTCTACAAATTCTGTCAAAAGACTTTATTAACACAAAAAGATATTTTTTTCACTTCGCACAAGACAAAGTGAATTTCATGGGACAGTTTATTTTTAATGATTTCTTTATAGGCAAAGAATTTGATTAAACTATTTGAATTTCTAAACCCCAGGGTTTACTCTTACTACATATTGTTGCGAATGACGTCAATACTTTTATACATCACTTGTTGCAAATGACGTCAACACTTTTATACATCACTTGTTGCAAATGACGTCAACACTTTTATACATCACTTGTTGCAAATGACGTCAATACTTTTATACATCACTTGTTGCAAATGACGTCAATACTTTTATACATCACTTGTTGCAAATGACGTCAACACTTTTATACATCACTTGTTGCAAATGACGTCAACACTTTTATACATCACTTGTTGCAAATGACGTCAACACTCTTGACACGATTTGGACATTCAATTTTTGATCGTAATGTTCTTTCATATAAGAAGGAAGTATTATGACGCCATAGCAAAGCAGATAGCAGCAAGGTTCACTTACTACTATACCATTAACTGATTAGCATATGTGAAACTAGGGGAAAGAACTGAGCAGGTTTCTTCCTGGTGCGCTCAGTGGATATATTGCCATCATTGGCAATTGCATCTGCAATGTCAGACGCAGTAGGCTTGAGTCCATACGGAGTTATACTAACGGCAAAAATCTAAATGTGAGGGACATACATAATAAGTGAGTAGTCACCACGAACTAGGGACTGGTGAGTGTAGTGATACGGAGCTATGCTAAGAGCAAAGATGTAAGACGTGAGGACAAACATAATTATAGTCACCACAAACTAGGGACTGGTGAGTCTAGTGATACGGAGCTATGCTAAGAGCAAAGATGTAAGATGTGAGGACAAACATAATGATAGTCACCACAAACTAGGGACTGGTGAGTCTAGGCGTAGAATCCCTCCTATCCTTTCAACAAAATAATACCCCCACCCCCGTGCGCTTGCACACTTCAAAACGCTAACTATTGTTTCCTTTGATGATAAAGAAAATGACCTACAAAGCACTTCTTTCCACTTTTATAAATAATTAACTGTTTTAGCATTAATGGTGTTAAATGACGTAAAAAGCACTACTTTCCCACTTTTATGAATTATTTAGCTGTTTTAGCATCAATGGTTGTCAAACGCTAAGAAAAATGTTTCAGTTGCTTTAAATTTATGAACGCGTTGATAAATAAATAAATAAAATAATAATAATTAATTTGTAAATAAAATAAATGTATTAACACCGAGCTTTTTAAAAGTATATTATTTTCGTCTTTCAAGCCACGTGATGACCCGTGCGTAAAGCGCCACAAATCCTTTGACCGGACCACGTAGAAATGATTAATACCTGATAACAATCAGTTCATGCAAAATAAGTACTGTGTGGAGACAAGATGAGTAACTTTAAAGCCATGTCCTCACTGTGAACTTCATGTACAGGAAGTTGTTGAACCACGTGATTATTTTATGAAACTCTATCGCCATTTTCACCTTTAGGAAAATTAATGTAAATGTTCAGAACAGAAGCATTAGCAATACATGCGACGATAACAATACAATATCCAACTACTGACTATAAAATGTGTTATTTTAAATAACAGCAATAATCTTAACGGATTTATATATATGATTTTAAATCTTAATAATTTTCATGAAAATATTTTACGCATTATTATTGAACTGCAATGAATTACGAAGTTTAGTAGTAGTAGTAGTAGTAGTAATAGTAGCAGCAGTAGTAGTAGTAGTAGTAGTAATAGTAGTAGCAGTAGTAGTAGTAGTAGTAACAGTAGTAGTAGTAGTGGTAGTAGTAGTAGTAACAGTAGTAGTGGTAGTAGTAGTAGTAATAGTAGCAGCAGTAGTAGTAGTAGTAATAGTAGTAGCAGTAGTAGTAGTAGTAGTAACAGTAGTAGTAGTAGTGGTAGTAGTAGCAGTAGTAGTAGTAGTAGTAGTAGTAGCAGTAGTAGCAGTAGTGGTAGTAGTAATGCTATACTTAACAATAATATAAATAAGAAAACCTGAATTAAAACCATATCATTTACAATTGGATAATTTTATTTTTACTGCTTAACATTATTATCAGATAGATACAAAGTGCTGGATTATGTTTGTATTATAGCTACCAATGACAGTGCCTGTCTATCTCATGTATCTAGTGTTAACATTAGTCTCTGTCTCATTTATATAATCAAATCTTTCCCATTAAATCCAATGAGTGTTATCATTCATTTCTGTCTCATTTATATAATCAAATCTTTCCCATTAAATCCAATGAGTGTTATCATTCATTTCTGTCTCATTTAAATAATCAAATCTTTCCCATTAAATCCAGTGAGTGTTATAATTCGTCTCTGTCTCATTTATATAATCAAATTAGTAATAATCAAATTATTAAGCTTCAATTTAATAAACTTCAGTCGGCTACAGATATAGCGTTTTATTCTTTCCATATGGTTATATCGACAGACAGAGTGCAATATGCATCGAATGTTCTTTTACCAGACACGAGACCCCGCACACAGTGTCCGTTTTGCAATTGGACTGCACTTTTAACAACATTATGTACCTTTAACAATATTATGTACTTTTAACAACATTATGCACTTTTAACAACATTATGCACTTTCACAACCGTCTTACAGGCCTTGTGAACCATTGGACCAACCAACATCTTCACTGTCTACGAGCTGGTTGACACGCTAGAGTTGAATCACATTGAATCACATGACTGGGGCGGACAAATTACTTTGTGCGTCCACTATATCGGCTCCAATGTCGAAAGTGTTCTCAGGTAAGTCACATTAGTTTGTCTTGGTAAATGAGACAGAGATGAATGACAACACTGACTAGATAAATGACACAGAGATGAATGACAACACTGACTAGATAAATGACACAGAGATGAATGACAACACTGACTAGATAAATGACACAGAGATGAATGACAACACTGACTAGGTAAATGAGACTGATGTGAATGACAACACTGACTAGGTAAATGACACAGAGATGAATGACAACACTGACTAGATAAATGACACAGAGATGAATGACAACACTGACTAGATAAATGACACAAAGATGAATGACAACCCTGATAGGATAATTGAGACAGAGATGAATGACAACACTGACTAGATAAATGACACAAAGATGAATGACAACCCTGATAGGATAATTGAGACAGAGGTGAATGACAACACTGACTAGGTAAATGAGACAGAGACGAATGTACATTATAGAAAACTCACTTAAGTGAGCGCGATGATCGAAATCCCGTTATATTTATATATATATTCAAGATGTTAATCGAAAGTACTTACATACTCACGTTCTTTGCACCCAAATTATCATCTGCTAAAATGACTGTTATTGTTAATTACAGCTATAAACAATTCTTTTATCGACTGTTATAAGTCAATTATTGAGTTACACATTGCAATTTAGTATAAATGGACATTACTTTAAGGACGCTCTACGGAACTCTCTTGTCCTGTAGAATTGTACTAAATTTTCTGAACAAGACGCCTTCAACTATATTTACTAACAATATTTGGTGAGAGTGTTTGCAAGCATACGGTATATTGTCAGAACGGGGAAAATTCAGTGTGACAGAAAAGTTAACAAATATGCAGCGGGTCAAACTATCCGCATCAATAACTCAACAGCCAAGATGTGTATGTGGGCAACGAATTAATTCAAATTTGGTGATGTCAGAAGTAAGCTTTGCACACTACAGATCTATAATTGAGATCTTAGATCTGGCTAGGAAGTAAAACCACTGTGCTTTGTCAATGATCTAGAAGAGCGTGTACGGTGATTTTGATCTGCACGTATCAACGCTTTAACCAAAATACTGAAATCAAAGTAAATCTCGACCTTTAAAAAAAATTCACTCCTTTAACCTGCTGTATGATACCAATATTTCAAAATTTGTGTTTATATTTAGTACTAGTGCGAGTTGGTGTATCGCTTGATTAATCTTATGACTTGTCTCCCCTCTTATCATTAACGCAGTGATTTCATTTGGTCAAGTCAACAACTGGAGAAGCCAATCACTGTCTTTCTCTCTTAGTTCAGTCCTTCATTTTGAATTGTACCAGTGCAAAAACTGCGAAATTGATGTTCACTCTATCTGTTGAATATGCACGGTCTTCATCAGTTCATGTCATTTTCATTGAGGTGACATAGTAACCAGTGACCTTAAATTTTCACATCCAGTTTGGAAAGAGACACAGGTAACGTATTTCTTTTGTCTTACTGTGAATTAGTTCAAGTGCTTTCACTGTTACAGGGATGTCACGAAAAATTAATAAACCCCACCCCACCCCAAACCTACGAATAAAGAAGTGAGTACAGCGCTCATACTCAAGACTGAAATAATTTTACTCATTAGATTTTTAAAATCATTTGATGAACTTGGCCAGCTTTATATCGATATGATTTGTGGGATCTATCTTAGATACCGTATGCACATTTCAAAACGAGGCTAAATGTATTGACCACGTCTAAATAAATCTTTGATATCCTAATTCCTATTATGCATAGCCCCATGGTGTACGTTATAATAATCTTATTAGTATAACTTCTAGATATCATGGTTTAGTTGATATATAATTAACCTATAACCTTAAGCAAATTAGACCATAATTGAATTAATAGAATATTTCTAGTTGCTCAAATTAGTGATAATCATCCTGTTGTGAAGTGAAATGCAAACATGTGGAACCGAAAAACAGGTATTTGAAATTTATAAATGTAGATAGTCCCGAATGGCAGGTTTGTCATTAATATTAATATTAATATTTTTATTTTATAGAAAGATATTTTCCCAGACCTGATTTTTTTTCTTATTTAAGATAAACAATTCTGAATTGACACTAGTGTTTCTTTTTATTTTCTTTTTTATTGACTAACACTTTCAAATATTCATTTCTCATTTATGCCTCTACACGCGCGCGCACACACAAACAGAAGACTGTCGATTTCGCTAGTCATATTAACTCACTATTTATTTCAAAACACTTCTTTCTTCCAAATCATAGAGGACGCAGGGTGAAATAAGTTATCTTTACAACAAAAAATAAGACATCGCACAACCTACATGGTACATCGAGATGGTGGTGGTGGTGGTTTTTTTATGACGTCAAGTAAAGAGTTTGAGGTAGCTGTTTAAGAAAGTATGCCTCTATGAGCCATTTCTATGGAAGAAGATAAAAGAATTAGAGCAAAAGTGATGTTAATTTTGTTAACCTTTTTATCCACCACCCCTCCAAGGAAAACAGGGATTGTTAGCATTAGTTGTAGGGATAGCCACTGGTCAACACCGTCAACGAAATAATGCATTGTGTCCGAGGTTCAGATCTAGGCAGTTTAGT
Source organism: Sinotaia quadrata (assembly GCA_028829895.1). Taxonomy (NCBI): domain Eukaryota; kingdom Metazoa; phylum Mollusca; class Gastropoda; order Architaenioglossa; family Viviparidae; genus Sinotaia; species Sinotaia quadrata. Next base: position 130,806,181 of record CM054181.1, read on the forward strand.
CCAAGTTCATTTCCTCACGGGCATTGCACTTTTGTTGAGTCTTCGCATTTTTTAGAATCAAATAAATTAAGACTAAACGTAATCAAAACACTTCATAGGAGACAGATGTAACACGTGATTCTAAATCTGTTTGCTTGTTGCTATTGATCTAAATAGTTTAATACAACGTGAATAATGAACAATTTATAGGAGACAGATGTAACACGTGATTCTAAATCTGTTTGCTTGTTGCTATTGATCTAAATAGTTTAATACAACGTGAATAATGAACAATTTATAGGAGACAGATGTAACATGTGATTCTAAATCTGTTTGCTTGTTGCTATTGATCTAAAATTCTAAATAGTTTAATACAACGTGAATAATGAACAAAATCCAACGTGTGATCTAATGCATGCAGCAAGTTACCTTCATGTCAAAAATACACATAATGTTTAGTATGTGCTTTAACCAATGTGTAACTAGGAACCAAAACAAGTTTCTACATGGTCAGAGTCTAAGGATATCTTAGTTCTGGTTTGTAACCTTTAAGAAAACATTTAAACCAACGTCTAGTAAAAGAAATCTTGCTTCTTCAAACATTCGGTAAATACCAGGGGCATTTGATAACTTTCAACACTCAATATTTAATGTCAGCACTTAAAAATGTTGAACACTCGGTACTTACAGCCAATTTTGGACTGATGCCTCATTAAAAGATAATTTCACTATACATTGGACTAATGCCTCAAATATTAAAAGATAATTTTTGCACTATATATTGGACTGATGCCTCAAATAAAAGATAATTTCACTATATATTGGACTGATGCCTCATATATTAAAAGATAATTTCACTATATATTGGACTGATGCCTCAGATATCTAAAGATAATTTCACTATACATTGGACTGATGCCTCAAATATTAAAAGATAATTTCACTATATATTGGACTGATGCCTCAAATATCTAAAGATAATTTCACTATACATTGGACTGATGCCTCAAATATTAAAAGATAATTTCACTATATATTGGACTGATGCCTCAAATAGATGATGCGAAATAAACTTTCACTAGGAAGATTTTGACACTATTTGAAGGCTTCATGTGTACAAAACAATTTCAGTAAAATAAAATATACTGAAGTTGCATGCACTAAAAAGTTTGTATTGCAATCTTTGTAGGTAATTTAAAGACCACAGTGAAAAATGGAGAAGTTTAAAAATGTTTTCAAAATTAAAATAACTTTAGTACATGAAGTTTTATAAATCTTTTCGTGTTTGTCCTTTTTTCAAATAGGTAGTACTCTCTGTAGTAGAGTGATTTCAATGCTATCTTTTCTGGAATTTTGAAGTTAAGGGGGAATAAAGTCACTGATATTTATATGTATAAAATACCAGCAAATGAATAGATAAATACATGGATAGATAGATAGGTGGAAGGACAGACAGATAGATAGATAGATAGATAAATAGATAGATAGATAAGATAGATAGATAGATAGATAGATAGATCAAGTGGCATGCAATACTTGGTATTACTATGTACAGCATTACATAATATGTGACATGTTAAATCAAATTCCTCAAACTTTCAGCAAAACTAAATGTCTGTGTATTTTTATTCATTAAACAAATCATTCTCATACATGTACATTCTTGAATATATAATGTAACACATACATATTCATATAAATACCTACAGGTGTTTATAAATACTCATACATATTACAAACTTTCAGTAAACTTTAATTAAATGCATTCTTGAATATATAATGTAACACAGGTATTTATAAATACTCATACAATATTACGAACTTTCAGTAAACTTTAATCAAATACATTCTTGAATATAATAATGTAACACAGGTATTTATAAATACTCATAAATATTACAAACTTTCAGTAAACTTTAATCAAATACAATGTTTAATATTAAATACACTCTCCTTAGAAAAGAAAATAACTTAAAGTTCATTAATTAATACATACTGCTACGAAAGTTTTCACTTTATAACTTTTTCACTTTTTTCTTTATAAATGGAATGTTGCAAATCTTGGCAAGAATTCATTCCTTTAAATATATTCTCAATATATCACCTCCTTGGATAATTTTGTACTAGGGTAATTTAACCGTAGATCGAATCAGTACAAAATATTTTAACCTTGTTGTAATATTGTAAGTCTTTATTAGTAAGATGTGTTTCACATATTGTACGAATGAGCATTTACTAACTTAGAAGATTATCCAGTTAATCCTCAGTTTTAATTTTTAGATGACTTGATATAAAATTTGATGTCAAGGGTCATGCACTTAATGATCACAATCATACTGATGTAAAACATGCCAAATGCTTACTTATAGGTGACTGTTGGCTATCCTGAGGAGAATTAGTCAATGTTTTCAATAGAATGTGAACACGTTATCACATCTGTCATTCACATAAGGAAATAAGTCTCAGTTTTCTTTAGTTTTATGACGTATAGCAGACCACATGACATATCGTCTGCTGTTGTTGTGGAAGGTAAAATGATATCAAACCACGATGAATATTTTATCATTTACAATTCATTTAAACATGGTAACATGCTGTTATTGTAGTAGGTAAAATGATATCAAACCACGATGAATATTTTATCATTTACAATTCATTTAAACATGGTAACATGCTGTTGTGCGCGTAATTGTTCAAAAAGGTTGAAATATTCGATTCTTTCGATTTCCGTGGGGAATCACTAGCAAAAGTGAAATTACGCGAACACTAAATTTCAGGCATATTTCATCTCTAAACTATTTCCTCTCTTACAAACATTCTCAACTTACAAATCATGCAACAATTTGATTAGCCTGATACACACATGGCATAAGAAATATAGCATCAATCAAAATTAACAAGTATAATGTACAACATATTCCAATTAATGTACATAGAATTAATGGTTCAGTTACTTAGGAATTCTCATTCAAATCATAGATCAATAGCAAACATGTACAAAATATTTAAAGTCTATTCTTTCTTTATCGGTCAGTTCACTTACCATATGCTAACGATTGCCTTTATGATTGGACTCAAGTTATGTTCATATTTAAAGTGATTAGACTAGAGTACTTCAACAAAGAAGCTTCTGGTCCATCCCCATTGGTTGAGGTTGTTATGAAGAGTGTGAGACTATTAGTCAGAAAAACTACTTATCCATTTGGAACTGGTTTGGATTGCATCAGCAATTTCTAACATATTCTCCACCTGACTTGTTTACTTTCATCTTTGACACTTAAAAATTATGAGAATAAGCAGTGCCCTAGGATATGTTACTTTGACCATTTAACAATTAAGTTTAGAAATAGGATAGGCAAGTTTACTCCACCTGAAAATATATTCATCAAGAAATAACATAAGACAGCATGGTTACATAGAGTGAATAGTTCTCAGTTACAAATTTGAATTTATAAATGTTACTGTTCATAATCATGAATTTTCATTTAGAGTCTTGTGGCACTGTAATAGTTATTTGGTTGATTCAGATGAGCGAACTACAAATGAATTTATAAGAGAATCCTAAATGTTTCTGAGTGAGCTCTAAAAGTACTTTGATAGAGCATGTCTACAACTTGACTGAAGCTGTAATGGTTGTTGACTTTATAGTTACATAACTTAGGATCACCTGACGTGTCATCTGGGGTTCCAGTGAATGTCATCACAGATGTGCATGGGGTCCATTGAACTGGTATTTGGCTGGTGTTATGTTCTGCTCTGTTGTTGCTTCATGGTTCAATAGTCATCAAAATCAACACCCAAGATAAAGTGTTCCATTCTGGCATTGTTTCGCAGCTAAGCGCTCATCAAATTAAATGTCTCAGATAAGGTCTCAAGGTGCCTATCTGCCAGTAAAACAAGTGGGCTAAGAATTTGTCCTTATGTGTTCTTTGACAGAATACTCTTACTTACATGGTCATCATATATTTTAATATCATGAACAAAATATAATGATATAAAATATAGTTAATATCAAGAGATAACTTGAATATAATATTAGTTAGGCAAGCAAAACCATATACATTTGGCAGTGACATATGCATAGGATGATTTCCTGCTGAGTTGATAACCTGCAATAATGGTTGATAATAAATAATGGTTGGTAATATGATTCTAACTTATTTAAGGCCAGTAGCCTAAATATGTCTTGTCCCAATGGTCAGCAACATTTGACTGATAATTAAATGGTGAGTTTCTAGTACATTTGTTCATGCTGCTGATCTGTGTGCTTTGATTGATTAGTATAGAGTAAGTGGATGGAACATTCTGGTATGATTCTAGCCTGGAGATAAGGGTCAGCATTTATAGAAGGTAAGTTTACATGTTGTCTATTTTTAGGGGAGGGGTGGGTGTGGACCCCACAATACATGTTGTGACAAGCATGACAACAAATAATACATATATGTTATCTAGTTTTTAATCTCTTTATTCTAACACCTTCCTGCTGTCCAGATTCACCATGAGAATTCGACTCCGTCGGACTGTCCTGATGATCACACTGAGTGTTGCGTGCTTATTTGTCTTCCATAACATCCGCTTTATTCGTAACTTGCCCCAGACTAACCTGTCCCTGATCAACCTCCTCCAGCCAAAGAGTGACGATGACAAGTCTATGGTCCTCGTCCAGGTTTTGCCTGATGAAATCGCACAACTTCGCTCCAGTGCTTCTAGTTCTATTGTACCTGTAAATATTTCTACACTGGCAGACTTCGTGGATCGTTCACATACTGTCACATGTCAGAGACTGAAACGGCCCATCAATTTGCAGGATACACAGACTTTTCAGAAGGTAGAAGGATGGAATTTGCGGTCAGAGACATTTATTTTCTCAGCATTCTGGTTCGTAATGAAAAGAATGATCAGAGTCATTGCTCTAAGCAGCGGTGAATTAAAGGAGGTTTTTTGTCACCTGTGGTATGATGACAAAGTACATGACCTGAGTGTAGTCAAAGGACGATTAAATTATTTGCCAGAGGATCATGGCAGAAGGTTGGTATGCATGTAGTATGGTAAGTTTGTGGGTGTGCATAGGGTGTTTATATGGTTTGGTCTAGGTGTGTTATGGTAAGTGTGTGGGTGTACACAGGGTGTTTATATGGTTTGGTCTAGGTATGTTATGGTATGTGTGTGGATGTGCAAAGGGTGTTTATATGGTTTGGTCTAAGTATGTTATAGTAAGTGAATGGTATGCGCACGTATATATATGGTATGTATAGGTGTATTTGTGTACAACACAAACGATGTATGGTTTTGTATGAGTACTTTCTATGTGTATGTGTGTTAAACACCATAATCCTGTTGAAAGCAATGTAATTTTGTCCATTACGTTCAGGAGAATTTTGTTGTTGCAATTTTTAACAGACATTACATTTCACTTCGTATCACAATGTCAACTGTATCATTGATATACATTCAAGAAAACTAATTCAAAACGCACATTTTATTAATAGTTATAATACCATTGATCACTTTGAATACGTTTTGATTAAAAGTTTTAAAATCACATTTATTTCAAGTTATTTATAGCACAAAGAAATAGGACTAAATGAATGGACGCATGCTGGATTCTAATGTCTAACTTCAAGTTGTGATGAATTTTGCTCAAAGTGTCATCTATGTAAGTAACTCCGCAAAAGCAATGAACACACTACCCAGGCTTGCTCCTTACAGACAATAATGCTAAATACACTTTCACCGCCCTTTTGCTTTTTTCCGAAAAGACTGCACAGAACCAGCGCCAAATAACGGTATTAGATGCCTCTTTCGGGGTGGAGGTGGTAACGACTATTTTACCTTCTACCAATGTGTTGTTATGATAAAGTAAGCATTTTTTCTGTGTAGAAACTTTGGTTTTCATTTGACTTTTGTAGGGATGTGTCTGGGTCGTGTTCTCAAAGGATATGGACTATCCATTGGTTCTTCTAGGAAAGTAAGATAGCCCTTGTAGTTTCTGAAACCTTGGCTACCTCTTATCATTAGACGCTTGGAGGCTTTCTTTTGTTCCTTGTAGGAACATAGGCTTTCCTTTATCCTAGAATGAGCGCATGTCCTCTTTTCCGTCATTTAAAATGCATGCAATATCTTGTCTTTATGGAAAGTAAGCAATATCTTGTCTTTATGGAAAGTAAGCAATATCTTATCTTTGTGGAATGTATACTGTATCTTTTAATTGCGGATCTTATGCAATATCTTGTCTTTGTGGAATGCATGCAATATCTTGTCTTTGTGGAACGTATGCAATATCTTGTCTTGGTGGAATGTATACTATATCTTGTCTTTGTGGAACGTATGCAATATCTTGTCTTGGTGGAATGTATGCAATATCTTGTCTTGGTGGAACATATAGTGTATCTTGTCTTTGTGTAACATATGCAATATCTTGTCTTTGTGGAATGTATGCAATATTTTGTTCTTGTGTAACATATACTATGTCTTGTCCTTGTAGACTATCCACTGTTTCTTATTGAGAATATCAGCTTCACTTTCCTCTTGTAGAAATGCAAAGCATCAATTGTTTCTTGTGTCTCATGTATCTTGTAAGAAACTAGCTGCTTCCTGCAGGAATGTAAGTTATGTCTTGTCTCTCTTGGAATGTAGGTTATGCCTTGTGTTTCTCGGACAGTAGTTTAAGTCTTGTCTCTTTTGGACTGTAGTTTATGTCTTGTCTCTCTTGGACTGTAGGTTTCCTCTTCTCATTTCAGTTAAGTAAGCCTTCCCTTCTCCTTTATAAGATTGTCCATGTAGGAATTTAATTATCTATCTTTTGTCTCTTGTAAGAATGTACATTACCTTTATCTTTGTCCCTTTCAGGATATAGGCTGTCTCTTGCTCTTGTATAAAAATATGTGCTGTTTTCTGCCTGTATAAGAACTGTATGAAGTCCTTTGCCATTTTAAGGTACCTATGTGAGACAGTATCACCACTTAGATAATGGATATTATTATTATTATTATTCATTAATTAACCTTCCAAAACTAATTATAAGTGATGAGAATCTTAATTTATTTTATTAATGATCTTCAAACAGACACCCCTCGTCTCTCTCTCACTTGGCGGATATACGGGTGCTGTACATGCTTTCTCTCTTCCACAACATAAAACAACATTTACTGTTCAGAATGTTCCATAGGTGGGAAACATCTTACTAAAGGAGAAGACAAATCCGTCTTTGATCTATATTTAGAAACCACATTCCACCTGAAATATAAGATTATCAATACACACAAGAAAGTCACTATTTTTAACAATAAATTTATTAAATCAACAATGAAATATACATATAACAAATGTAATGAAATAGATTACTTTACATCAGTATTTCCATGAACCCATGTTCGGATAATTTTATGATTACACAGTCTATCATAAATACAATTAAACAATAGAGTCAATAAAAGTCACATGATAGTCTTATCAGAGAACAGAAATAGAATTATTAGAGAAAAAAAATAACATTCTTATGCAACTGATTCAGCATGTCTTATCAGTCTTTCACACACTTTACCACAATGTCACAATTTGTAGTTCAGTTCAATTTTGTCTTCTCCATGTATGTCACTTGCACGTGAAAAACTCTGTCTAATTAGAGTTAAATTGGTCCATTCTTTTCACCATGCCAACTCTTTCAAACAGAACAATAAATGTAGCGATGTCCAACAACTTCTCTATACTAAAAATTGTTCAGGTAGTCAACAAATCTTGCCGCCATATATCAGTAGATTGTAGTGTTTTCTTACATTTACACACTGTTCTCGCCTTTATTAGGGTCGGTCATGGCATTTTACAAACAGTAAATCAGGAGGTTAATGTGAAATATCAAAGGATTCCAAATGCAGACTGCAGATCCATGGATGAAACAACAGACCGTATACTATATGGACGTCTCAGGTTCTGGAACATACGAGGAATATTTAATAAACTTGATTAAATTCGTGAGAACAATTTAAAACCTCAGTTTTCGCCGTCTTGGATCTGGAATGAATTCACATGAATCAACTTACAACAACGTGTTTACCGATAAGTTCAACGGTAATGCTGGATGAACACACCAACACGATAAGGTAGAGTACAGTAGTCATTGTAGCCTGAAGCATAAAGAAAGGCTTGATTTTCTCTGCAAAAGTCAAATTAAGGTAGCTTTAAATTTCAGCCATATTTCATCTCTAAAACTCCTTCTCTCTTACAAACATTCTCAACTTAACAAATCCTGCAACAATTTCGTTAACTTAATAAAACTTAAAATAAGAAATATAGCAATGATCAAAATCCACAAGTATAATGTATAATGTAATCAAATTAGTGAACATAATGGTTCAATTCTCTAATTCAAATCATAGATCAATCACAAACATGTACGAAATATTCAAAGTCCATTCTTCCTTTATCAGTCAGTTAACTTACCATAAAGTTAGCGATCACCTTTATGACCGGCTCGAGTTATGCTCTAATCACTTTCATATTTTCTTCAACAATGTAACTTTCGGCCCATCCCCATTGGTTGAGATTGTTATGAACAAGTGTGAGAATACTAGTCGGAAAAAACTACTTATCCAGTTGGAACTGGTTTGGATTGCATCAGCAAGACTTTAAGCCTATTTTCCACATGATGTGTTTATCTAACTCTTGGCACTTAACAAAAACATCATAATAAGCAGTTCCCAAGGTCGGATCAAGTGACATTTAACAATTAATTAACAATTAAGTTTAGAAATAGAGATAGGAAAATTTACTCCACCACAGAAGGATATATGAGTAAAGTACCTAGACAATACAGAATTGCCCCACTACTTAAAAGTGGCATTTCTCAGAAGTGCTCACATCCTCCATAAAACCTTGAATCTCATGGAATATAAGATTCCGAGACCTTGGTTCGAAACAGAAGTCGTGAAAAAAAGGGCTGAATAATAAGAATAAATGAAATAGCAAAATGATATTTCTTGTCTTTTGCATTGTAGGGTAATAATAGATGATTACATTGTGTTGACGTCATTGCTGTTAGAGTAGCAATTACTATGACATTGTAAGAATTAACTTCATACTGTTTAACTCTGTACTATAAAGATGTTTATATCTTCATAAATAATTATGTCAACAGATTCACAGCACTGTACCTAGACTGTCCTTTGCCAAATTTGAAACAACCATTTGCTGTGTCCATATCAAATGTGGATTGCTCTCTTAACAATATGCCGTCCATCACAAATGTCTTACCGGTCTTAAGAGCCAGTGGACCAGCCAGCAACTTTACTGTCTGCATCACTCCACTCAACTTTAAGTACAGTCGGGCCTACGAGCTGGTGGAGATGCTGGAGTTGAATCGCATGCTTGGAGCGGACAAGTTCACCTTCTACGTGCACTCTATCGGCTCCAACGTGGAAAGTGTGCTCAGGTAAGACAACTTTGCTTGATTGGGAAAGTGTGCTCAGGTAAGACAACTTTGCTTGATTGGGAAAGTGTGCTCAGGTAAGACAACTTTGCTTGACTGGGAAAGTGTGCTCAGGTAAGACAACTTTGCTTGATTGGGAAAGTGTGCTCAGGTAAGACAACTTTGCTTGACTGGGAAAGTGTGCTAAGGTAAGACAACTTTGCTTGACTGGGAAAGTGTGCTAAGGTAAGACAACTTTGCTTGACTGGGAAAGTGTGCTCAGGTAAGACAACTTTGCTTGACTGGGAAAGTGTGCTTAGGTAAGACAACTTTGCTTGACTGGGAAAGTGTGCTCAGGTAAGACAACTTTGCTTGACTGGGAAAGTGTGCTAAGGTAAGACAACTTTGCTTGACTGGGAAAGTGTGCTCAGGTAAGACAACTTTGCTTGACTGGGAAAGTGTGCTCAGGTAAGACAACTTTGCTTGACTGGGAAAGTGTGCTCAGGTAAGATAACTTTGCTTGACTGGGAAAGTGTGCTCAGGTAAGACAGCTTTGCTTTACTGGGAAAGTGTGCTCAGGTAAGACAGCTTTGCTTGACTGGGAAAGTGTACTCAGGTAAGACAGCTTTGTTTGACTGGGAAAGTAACAATTATCAAATGCAAAATGTATATAGTACTAACAAGTATGAAGTACACAATGTATGTAGTACTAAAAAGTATTAAGTACAAAATGTATATAGTACTAACAAGTATTAAGTACAAAATGTATGTAGTACTAACAAGTATTAAGTACAAAATGTATGTAGTACTAACAGGTATCAAGTATACAATGTATATAGTACTAACATGTATCAAGTACACAATGGTGAGTAATCGCATCCATGTCATGACCAAAATCACAACACAACCTCCTAAATTAAAATTAAATGTTTGCAAGTACAATTTGTCCTCCACATTATCTCCCCAATTTACTCGCTAACCGTGCATTTGCACGCATTTCGTTTAGGTGGTACGCCCAGAAAGGTTTAGTGGAACTAATTGACTGGAAGCTACCAATGCACGTGGACCACTGGCCCCGTGACCCAGTGCCACCTGATATCCACTACTTCGCACAATTGGCGTCCCTCAACGACTGTCTCAACCGTAATCGTATCACCAGCAGGTACCTCGTCTATGAAGACATCGATGAATTCATCATTCCTAAGCGACACCTAAAGTGGGCAGACATGTTGGAAGACATCACCCTCCAGTCTGGCAAAAACATGAGTGCTTACATCGTAGCCAATGTGTTTTTCCGGAAGGACTGGCCAAGCAACGATGAACACTATCCCGGAAAAGATCTTGCCTTAAAATACAGATCCATCGTGCTTGCTACAGACAAGCGTGAAAAGCATGTTTTTTCGCATTCACGACGCTCAAAGTACATCATCGATCCGAAGGCAGTGGAGGTGGTTGGCATCCACGACATCGGTTACTTCGGGGGGTCGCCTGACACTTATAACGTCCCGGTTAATTTCGCTCTTCTGCATCACTACCGGAACTGGGAGAAACCAAATGACTCATTTAATGCAGTTCGAGATACCGATATCTACCGCTTTAAGGACGAGTTACTCTCGCGACTGGAAGAACGCTGGCGAGAGTTACCGCAAGTGCCCTTAGACATCCCCATTGACACGTACGGAACTGTGTAAAGCTTTGAAGCCTGTAGTCAGAGTGAACTGTGTAAGGCTTGAAGTCTGTAGTCGGAGTGAACTGTGTAAAGCTTGAAGTCTGTAGTCGGAGTGAACTGTGTAAGGCTTGAAGTCTGTAGTCGGAGTGAACTGTGTAAAGCTTTGAAGTCTGTAGTCGGAGTGAACTGTGTAAAGCTATGAAGCCTGTAGTTGGAGTGAACTGTGTAAAGCTTGAAGTCTGTAGTTTAAGTGAACTGTTTAAAGCTTGAAGTCTGTAGTCGGAGTGAACTGTGTAAAGCTTGAAGTCTGTAGTCGGAGTGAACTGTGTAAAGCTTGAAGCCTGTAGTCGGAGTGAATCAGCGTGCGTATAAATAAGTAATTCAAAAGTAGTTACTTTGAGTGCAGGCAGTTTGAATGATGTGATTGATGTTCAACAATTGGGCATGCTGGGTAATGCTTCCAACAAAGCGCCATTTATTCCCAGCTCACGTTTGAGTAAAATGTGTATTGACATTGTTTTTATTTTCGCTTATCTTTGATGGCTTTGAATTATTCGTTAATTTATTAAGCATTGAGTGTTTCTCTCTCTTATCTTTTTAATTATTAATGTAGACCTGTATATAAGCACATTTAATAAGAAAAACATCATGAGGCTTCACTGATAAAGGTAGAAAGCTTTTCATTTACTAATTTTATGGGCTTTTATATTCTGTCCCATGTTAGCGAGAATTTTAGTTTTATCAACATACCACGTCCAATTTATTGAGTCATAAGAGTTCAGAAAACATGAGCATTGGACATCATCTAAGTGTTGGCGTATACTCTGCATACAGCACAAAGTTCATGCAATGACGTCATTTTCTTTAGTGCATACCGAATTTAAACTACATTGCATAAAGGGTCCTATTTCTGCTGTGATTCTGTTGTTATTGGACTGTTGATTTTGGTTTTTTCACGTCCTATTTCTGCTGTGACTTTGTTGTTATTGGAATGTTGATTTTGACTTTCACATCTGCTGCACTTAGTCATATTTCGAGATTTGTAGAGTATGAAGATCACGTGTTCACGCGTTTTAGATATGGAAGAGTGACCGAACATCACAATTTCTTCTATACAAATTTAAAGAAAGAAAAGTATGTATGTGTATATATTCTTTATTGTGTTGTGCATGATTAATTATAAATAAATGATAGATGGGCGTGCTTTTTTAGGTCATTAATGACCATGGTTTTTTATATCATCACCAGCTGTATCCTTGTTGTCCACATTCTGCTTTTGAATTAAACTACGTCTAGTATTCATGTCAAAAAGTAATTATGTTCATTAAAATACCACTGGCTCTCTCATTTCATCTTGCAATTCCATTCTAAGAATATAGAAGACAAACAAACAAATGAAGAAACAAATAGAATAGAAGAAACAAACAGAAAGAATAAACATAATGTACATCATTTGAAACTGGATAAATCAGTTCATTTTCTATTTAAAACAAAATAAATATTATAACTATGTTAGTCTCACAAGTTTTCAAACTATAGTCCTGTTCTCTATACATATATGAGAAAGGAAATGCTTGGAAACTGACTCTAAATGAATGTTTTTACAAGAATGCTAGTAAACTGACTCTAAATGAATGTTTTTACAAGAATGCTAGTAAACTGACTCTAAATGAATGTTTTTACAAGAATGCTAGTAAACTGACTCTAAATGAATGTTTTTACAAGAATGCTAGTAAACTGATCTGGATGGACGTTATCGTTAGACGAATAAAAACCTAACGGTAAGATGTAAATAGGCTATTGGTGACTTCCCCGGGCGGCTATTAGTGAGTTCCCCGGGCGGCTATTAGTGAGTTCCCCGGTCGGCATTTTCCGAAGACCAAGCGATGAGCAGAACAAATACAGCAACGCCAAATAATGGTGTCGTTCATGTTTAGCCAGTTCCACGAGGCACCGACCCTAAAGTGGTGACGTTGAAGGGTGCAGTCACAAGGAGAGGTGAGCGAGCTGTAAGCGTTTAATGATATGCAAATATGGCGCGTGGTGAAATGAGATCACTGACAAAGTAATTCTGCTAGTATATTTCAAATCCGTTATGAATATCACAGTTGTTGTTTTGAGCTGTAATTTCACATGTACCATGTTCTTTTTATTTGTTTGTTATACCGTTCCTTCTGATTTTTTTCTTCTCTCTCGGTCTTGTCACCTGTGTTTAATTATAGACAGCCAGGCCTGCCGATACATATTCATGTTCCAGGATAGCATAGCCGTGTGTACGTGTATATGCTAATACTGAACTTTACATTTCTTGAAATCATTATTTCCGGAAACATTCTTGGAACATTTATCCCTACATTTCTGTAAAGGTGGGAACTGTACCATTGAAGAACTTACGTTATCTCCGCAGTCCATTGTAACACTGGGGTCTGTGCTGTTGAATAGCTTACTGTTCTGTGCATTCCATTGTAACACTGGGGACTGTGCTGTTGAATAGCTTACTGTTCTGTGCATTCCATTGTAACACTGGGGACTGTGCTGTTGAATAGCTTACTGTTCTGTGCATTCCATTGTAACACTGGGGACTGTGCTGTTGAATAGCTTACTGTTCTGTGCATTCCATTGTAATACTGGGGACTGTGCTTTTGAATGTCTTACTTTTCTCTGCAGTCCATTGTATCTCTGGGGATTGTGCTGTTGAAGATTTGTTGTTGTTGTTGTTTGACGTTCTGATCTCTAACTTAATCAGATTTCGAGATCAATGTTGTATTTCATTTTAATTTCTAAATAAATACGTTACTATTTCTGTTAATAAATTAAATACAAATGGAATCCCATTGTTTGTTGTTTTAAGTTCTGATCTCTAACTTAATCAGACTTCGAGATCAATGTTGTATTTCATTTTAATTTCTAAATAAATACGTTACTATTTCTGTTAATAAATTAAATAAAAATGGAATCCCATTGTTTGTTGTTTTAAGTTCTGATCTCTAATTCTATCAGATTTCGAGATCAATGTTGTATTTCATTTTAATTTCTAAATAAATACGTTACTATTTCTGTTAATAAATTAAATAAAAATGGAATCCCATTGTTTGTTGTTTTAAGTTCTGATCTCTAATTCTATCAGACTTCGAGATCAATGTTGTATTTTAATTAATTTCTAAATATATACATTGCTATTTCTATTAATAAATTAAATAAAAATGGAATCCTATTGTTTGTTATTTTCTTTTACTTTTGTTGATATAAAAATATATTCTCACAATAAAGAGTAAATGAATTTAGATTTTATTCACACATTCTACAGACACACACATGTACACATGCGTATAACAATTATCTCTTGACATACATTCCATCTTGTGGTGAAACGTGCTTGTGAAGGGATGCCACAGATACTTGTGCATTTCAGGCTTTCAGTGTTGTTTGTTTGTGTCGACCGCTATACCCTGGGGTGACTTTGTAATAATGAATTATATCAAATATGTGTAATTAGTTATGATACAAGACATCTACAAGTGCCCGTGCAGAGTATGGGTCACTGGTTAAATATGAACATCTGCAACTGTTATCGCTAATTTGGCTCCATCCCCACTCAGATCTCAGCTGAGAATCAATGTTTTTGAATAAAGATATATATAGAGATGAACAGAGGACAAGACGTAATCATTCATTGTCACTTTGGACTATGAATACGATAGAAATTACTTACTAACAAATACACCTTTAAAATAATAACAAGAAATTTAATAAAAGAAAAATTAACAAGATTTAGAAAAACATGTTCATCCTAAGCCAGTTCGCTACACTGTAATCACTTTCACAATCAGAACTTAGCTCATGGCTGGAATGACGTCACAGTCTGTTAGACTTGGATATGATGACCACAATAATAGATCTAAACATCCCAATGAAGCCAGGGACAAATATTAAGATAAACAGAATGGCCACACAGGCAAGCAAAAACAGGCAGCTACAAAACGAGCATCCAAAAATAAAAACCCTATTTCAGCCAGGGCTTTGCTCTGCATATACAACCAAGTATGTTTGGGAAGGACTCTTCTCAGTTGTCACCCTCAGACGATTTTCAGGAAGTAGTGAAGATAAAATTTTCATTGTGTTACTTTTATCACCCTTGGGATCGCACCTGCGTCTATTAAACCCGCTTTTGACCTGGCCAATTCTTTAGCGCTAGTATCGGTTATGTCCTCCTAACGACTTCTAACCCACACACTGACCTCTAACTACGGCCCCTTTCCCGTTGTATACCAAAGCAAGCACCCACACCGCAAACATCCAACACGGGTCAATAAATCTACCCCAATGCACACTCATTCGTTTCAGGACCTCGCTTCTAACCATTCATCATGTTAGTAAGAGACATGTCAACATTCTGCATGTTATTATGAAACATGTAGACATTAACTTTGTTACTAAGACATGTAGCCATGCACTGTGTTACTAAGACATGTAGACATTAACTTTGTTACTAAGGCATGTAGACATTAACTTTGTTACTAAGACATGTAGCCATTAATTATGTTACTAAGATAAGGAGTCATTCACTGTGCTATTTAAGTAACCATTCACTCTGTTAATCAGCCGTCTTGCATTTCACTCTGCGATGGAGTAAATTTGTCACTTTCTAATTCTAAACTTTAATTGTTATATAAAATGTTAAATGTCAAAGTGACCCGACCTTTGGCACTCCTTGTGATGATATTCTGTCAAAGTCTGAGTAAACAACTTAGTTGGAGAATATGCCAGAAATGGCTGACGCAATCCAAACCAGTTCCAAAAGAATGATTAGTTTTTCTGACTAATAATCTCACAATTGTTCAATTTAACAATTTCATTGAAGGGGGGTGGACTGAACATTTAATTTGTTGAAGAAAGTCTATATTCTAATCACTTTGAGTCGTGTCATAAAGGCGATCGTTAGCTTATGAAAAAGTGTGCTTTTTTCACTTCAGGCTACACTGACTACTGTATTTTACATGTTACGTTATTACTTATTATGTGCTAAAATGACTTTGTGTTGTTATTTACAGCTATAAACAATTCTTTTATTGTATTCACGTTCTTTACACCCAACTTATTATCTGCTAAAATGACTTTTGTTGTTATTTACAGCTATAAACAATTCTTTTACCGACTAAGTCAGTTATTGAGTTACACTTTGCAATTTAACATAAATGGACATTGCTTTAGTTAAGGACGCTCTACGGAACTCTCATGTCCTGTAGAATTGTACTAAATTTTCTGCACAAGACACCTTCAACTATATTTACTAACAATATTTGGTGAGAGTGTTTGCAAGTATACGGTATATTGTCAGAACGGGGAAAATTCAGTGTGACAGATATGTTAACAAATATGCAGCGGGATCCGCAATAACTCAACAGCCAAGATGTGTATGTGGGCAACGAATTAATTCAAATTTGATGATGTCAGAAGTAAGCTTAGCACACTATAGATCTATAATTGAGATCTTAGATCTGGCTAGGAAGTAAAACTACTGGTGCTTTGTCAATGATCTAGAAGAGCGTGTACGGTGATTTTGATCTGCACAGATCAGCGCTAAATCAAAGTAAATCTCGACCTTTAGAAAAAAATTCACTCCTTTAACCTGCAGTATGATACCATTATTTCAAAATTTGTGTTTATATTTAGTACTAGTGCGAGTTAGTGTATCGTTTGATTAATCTTATGACTCGTCTCCCCTCTTATCCTTAACGCAGTGATTTCGTTTGGTCAAGTCAACAACTGGAGAAGCCAATCATTGTCATTCTCTCTTAGTTCAGTCCTTCATTTTGAATCGTGCCAGTGCAAAAACTGCGAAATTAATGTTCACTCTATCTGTTGCATATGCACGGTCTTCATCAGTTCATGTCATTTTCATTGAGGTGACATAGTAACCAGTGACCTTAAATTTTCACATCCAGTTTGGAAAGAGACACAGGTAACGTTTTTCTTTTGTCTTACTGTGAATTAGTGCAAGTGCTTTGACTGTTACAGGGATGTCATGAAAAATTAATAAACCCCACCCCACCCCAAACCTACGAATAAAGAAGTGAGTACAGCGCTCCTACTCAAGACTGAAATAATTTAATTACTCATTAGATTTTTAAAGTCATTTGATGAACATGGCCAGCTGTTGATAGATATGATTTGTGGGATATATCATAGATACCGTAGGCACATTTCAAAACGAGGCTAAAGATATTGACCACGTCTAAATAAATCTATGATATCCTAATTCTTATTATGCAAAGCCCCGAAAGACCAACGTGAAAACTGGAGAAGTTTAAAAATGTTTTCAAAATTAAAATTAGCTTTATCACATGAAGTTTTATAAATCTTTTTGTGTTTGTCCTTTTTTTTCAAATAGGTAGTACTCTCTGTGGTAGAGTGATTTCAATGCTTTCTTTTCTGGAATTTTGAAGTTAAGGGGGAATAAAGTCACTGATATTTATAGGTATAAAATACCAGCAAATGAATAGATAAATACATAGATAGATAGATAGATAGGTGAAAAACAGACAGACAGATAGATAGATAGATACATTAAATATAGATAGATAGATCAAATGAAAACAATATTTTATTTTATATTACTATGTACACCATTATATAGTATGTGACATGTTAAATCAAATTCCTCAAACTTTCAGCAAAACTAAATGTCTGTGTATATTTATTCATTAAACAAAACATTCTCATACATGTACGTTTTTGAATATATAATCTAACACATGAATATTCATATAAATGCCTACAGGTGTTTATAAATACTCATACATATTACAAACTTTCAGTAATCTTTAATTAATCAAATACAATGTTTAATATTATATACACTCTCCTTAGAAATGAAAATAACTTACAGTTAGTTAATTAATACATACTGGTACGAAAGTTTTCACTTTATAACTTTTTCACTTTTTTCTTTATAAATGGAATGTTGCAAATCTTGGCAAGAATTCATTCCTTTAAATATATTCTCAATATATTACCTCCTTGGATATTTTTGTACTAGGGTAATTTAACCGTAGATCGAATCAGTACAAACTATTTTAACCTTGTTGTAATATTGCAAGTCTTTATTAGTAA
The DNA here is from genome assembly GCA_028829895.1 of Sinotaia quadrata. Classification (NCBI taxonomy): domain Eukaryota; kingdom Metazoa; phylum Mollusca; class Gastropoda; order Architaenioglossa; family Viviparidae; genus Sinotaia; species Sinotaia quadrata. The sequence continues at coordinate 130,824,345 of CM054181.1, forward strand.
GATGTGTTTCACATATTGTACGAATGAGCATTTACTAACTTAGAAAATTATCCAGTTACTGCCTCAATAAGTAAGTTTTCAATTTTTAGATGACTTGATATAAAATTTGATGTCAAGGGTCATGCACTTAATGATCACAATCATACTGATGTAAAACATATCAAATGCTTTCTTATAGGTGACTGTTGGCTATCCCGAGGAGAATTAGTCAATGTTTTCAATAGAATGTGAACACGTTATCACATCTGTCATTCACATAAGGAAATAAGTCTCGAATTTTCTTTAGGTTATGACGTATAGCAGACCACATGACATATCGTCTGCTGTTGTTGTGGAAGGTAAAATGATATCAAACCACGATGAATATTTTATCATTTACAATTCATTTAAACATGGTAACATGCTGTTGTGCGCCTAATTGTTCAAAAAGGTTGAAATATTCGATTCTTTCGATTTCCGTGGGGAATCACTAGCAAAAGTGAAATTAAGCCAACACTAAATTTCAGGCATATTTCATCTCTAAACTCTTTTCTCTCTTACAAACATTCTCAACTTACAAATCATGCAACAATTTCCTTAGCCTGATACACACATGGCATAAGAAATATAGCTTCAATCAAAATTAACAAGTATAATGTACAACATATTCAAATTAATGAACACAGAATTAATATTTCAATTACATAAGAATTCTCATTCAAAACATAGATCAATAGCAGACATGTACAAAATATTTAAAGTCTATTCTTTCTTTATCGGTCAGTTCACTTACCATATGCTAACGATTGCCTTTATGATTGGACTCAAGTTATGTTCATTATTTAAAGTGATTAGAATAGAGTACTTCAACTAAGAAGCTTCTGGTCCATCCCCATTGGTTGAGATTGTTATGAAGAGTGTGAGACTATTAGTCAGAAGAACTACTTATCCATTTGGAACTGGTTTGGATTGCATCAGCAATTTCTAACATATTCTTCACCTGAATTGTTTACTTTCATCTTTGACACTTAAAAATTATGAGGTTCAGCAGTGCCCAAGGATATGTTACTTTGACCATTTAACAATTTATATAACAATTATGTTTAGAAATAGGATAGGTAAATTTACTCCACCTGAAAATATATTCATCAAGAAATAACATAAGACAGCATGGTTGCATATAGTGAATAGTACTCAGTTACAAATTTGAATTTATAAATGTTACAGTTCATAATCATGACCATGTGGAGTCTTAAGAGAATGTTCATTTTGAGTCCTGTGGCACTGTAATAGTTATTTGGTTGATTCAGATGAACGAAGTATAAATGAATTTATAAGAGAACACTAAATGATTCTGAGTGAGCTCTAAAAGTACTTTGATAGAGCATGTCTACAACTTGACTGAAGCTGTATGGGTGTTGACTTTATAGTTACATAACTTAGGATCACCTGACATGTTGTCTGGGGTTCCAGTGAATGTCATCACAGATGTGCATGGGGTCCATTGAACTGGTCTTTGGCTGGTGGGATGTTCAGCTCTGGTGTTGCTTCATGGTTCAATAGTCATCAAAATCAACACCCAAGATAAAGTGTTCCATTCTGGCATTGTTTCACAGCTCAGCGCTCATAATTCAAGGTCTCAGATAAAGTGCCGATCTGTCAGTAAAACAAGTGGGCTAAGAATTTGTCCTTATGTGTTCTTTGACAGAATATTCTTACTTACATGGTCATCATATATTTTAATATCATGAGCGAAATATAATGATATAAAATATAGTTAATATCAAGAGATAACTTGAATATAATATTAGTTAGGCAAGCAAAACCATATACATTTGGCAGGGACATATACATAGGATGATTTCCTGCTGAGTTGATAACCTGCAATAATGGTTGGTAATATGATGCTAACTTATTTAAGGCCAGTAGCCTAAATATGTGTTGCCTCAATGGTCAGCAACATTTGACTGATGATTTAAAGGTGAGTTTCTAGTACATTTGTTCATGCAGCTGATCTGTGTTTTGGTTAGTATAGAGTGAGTGGAAACATTCTAGTATGTTTCTAGCCTGGAGATAAGGGTAAACTTTTCTAGAAGGTAAGTTTACATGTTGTCTATTTTTAGGGGAGGGGTGGGTGTGGACTACATAAGGCATGTTGTGACAAGCATGACAACAAATAATACATATATGTTATCTAGTTTTTATCTCTTAGTCTAACACCTTCCTGCTATCCAGATTCACCATGAGAATTCGACTCCATCGGACTGTCCTGATTATCACACCGTGTGTTGCGTGCTTATTTGTCTTCCATAACATCCTCTTTGTACGGAACTTGCCCCAGACTAACCTGTCCCTGATCAACCTCCTCCAGCCAAAGAGTGACGATGGCAAGCCTATGGTCCTCATCCAGGTTTTGCCTGATGAAATCGCACAACTTCACTCCAGTGCTTCTATTGTACCTGTAAATGTTTCTACAAGACCCCTGGCAGACTCCATGAAGCGTTCACATACCGTCACATGTCCGAGACTGAAACGGCCCATCAATTTGCAGGATACGCAGACTTTTCAGAAGTTAGAAGGATGGAATTCGCAGTCAGAGACATTTATTTTCTCAGCATTTTGGGTCGTAATGCAAAGCATGATCCGAATCATTGCTCTAAGCAACTGTGAATTAAATGAGTTCTTTTGTCACCTATGGTATGATGACAAAGTACATGACCTGAGTGTAGTCAAAGGGCGGTTAATTTTTTTGCCGGAGGATCATGGCAGAAGGTTGGTATGCATGTAGTATGGTAAGTGTGGGGTGTGCATAGGGTGTTTATATGGTTTGGTCTAGGTATGTTATAGTAAGTGTGCGGGTGTGCATAGGGTGTTTATATGGTTTGGTCTAGGTATGTTATAGTAAGTGAATGGTATGCGCACGTATATATGTACATGGTATGTATAGGTGTATTTATGTACAACACAAACGATGCATGTTTTTGCATGCGTAATTTGTATGTGTGTGATAAAAACCTGTTGAAAGCAATGTAATTTTGTCCATTAAGTTAAGGAGAATTTTGTTGTTGCAGTTTTTAACAGACATTACATTTCACTTCGTATCACAATGTCAACTGTATCATTTATATACATTCATGAAAACTAATTCAAAACTCACATTGTATTAATACCATTGATTACTTTGAATACGTATTGATTAAAAGTTTATTTCAATCTATTTATAGCACAAAGAAATATGACTGCATAGAAACATAAAATGCATGCAATATCTTGCCTTTATGGAAAGTATGCAATATCTTGTCTTTGTGGAATGTATACTGTATCTTTGTATTGCGGATCTTATGCGATATCTTGTCTTTGTGGAACGTATCAATATCTTGTCTTTGTGGAACGTATACTATATATTGTCTTTGTGGAATGTATGCAATATCTTGTCTTTGTGGAACGTATACTATATTTTGTTTGGTGGAACTTATCAATATCTTGACTTGGTGGAACATATACTATATCTTGTCTTTGTGTAACAAATGCAATATCATGTCTTTGTGGAACTTATGCAATATCTTGTCTTTGTGGAATGTATGCAATATTTTGTTCTTGTGTAACATATACTATGTCTTGCCCTTGTAGACTATCCACTGTTTCTTTGCTCAAGGTAGGTTACTCCGATAATTAACAATTTTATAACAATTATATTTTAAAAAACAGAGAGGCAAATTTACTTTGTCACATAAGCCCCCCCCCCCTCCTTTTGAGATGTTAACCATCCAGTTAAAATCTACTCTGTTAGGAGTAAATTTCAAACATTACTGGTGAACCTCCACCATGATATGAAATGAATAACAATTCACAAGACCAAGATCGTCATTGTCCAATTATTGGTATGGTCCTCACTCTACCCTAAGAGAACTCATTGTCCAATTATTGGTATGGTACTCACTCTACCCTCAGAGAACTCATTGTCCAATTATTGATATGGTCCTCACTCTACCCTCAGAGAACTCATTGTCCAATTATTGATATGGTCCTCACTCTTCTCTCAGAGAACTCATTGTCCAATTATTGGTATGGTCCTCACTCTTCTCTCAGAGAACTCATTGTCCAATTATTGGTATGGTCCTCACTCTACCCTCAGAGAACTCATTGTCCAATTATTGGTATGGTCCTCACTCTTCTCTCAGAGAACTCATTGTCCAATTATTGGTATGGTCCTCACTCTACCCTCAGAGAACTCATTGTCCAATTATTGGTATGGTCCTCACTCTACCCTCAGAGAACTCATTGTCCAATTATTGGTATGGTCCTCACTCTACCCTCAGAGAACTCATTGTCCAATTATTGGTATGGTCCTCACTCTACCCTCAGAGAACTCATTGTCCAATTATTGGTATGGTCCTCACTCTACACTCTGAGAACTCATTGTCCAATTATTGGTATGGTCCTCACTCTTCTCTCAGAGAACTCATTGTCCAATTATTGGTATGGTCTTTATTGTCCAATTGTTGATTGCACTCTCCATATGTTGATATAAGAAATTTGGAAGAGTTATCGTCCAGAAAGGCAAGGTCAAAACAACAGATGGCCTACAATTCGACTTCAGAAACAATCAATTAAAAAATATGTGTTAATTAAATCCTGAAGTGCAGGCTAAATAGGGCTAACAAACTACAAACCCTTAAAGCACATGCAATACCTGTAGTCAGCATACTGGAGGTATCATAGACTGGACAACAAATGAAATAAATGAACTGGATTAAAATAAACAAGAAAATTCCTCACAATACATAAATCCTTGCACCCCAAAGCAGACGTAGACAGGCTTTATGTATCTCAAAAAATTGGAGGCCAGTGTACCAAGAAAATCAAAGATATTATTGAGGGATAAGGCACTGGTCTTGTGGACCACATCTGGAATAACAAGATGAGCCACTGATAGAAGCAGTAAAGATAAGTGGACTCTACCAACCCCCAGAAGAAGACAAAGAAACATGGAAGAAAACAATGAAGCAATCAATAGCAAATACCTAGAGCCGAAAAACCTCTCCATGGCCAGTATGCAGGAGAAGCTAATGAAATATCAACAAAGTAATCAACGTACATATGGTTGAAAGAAGCAGGATTAAAAGCAGAAAGAGAAGCACTCCTAACAGCTGCACAAGAACAAGCACTGAAATCACCAAAAAAATATCATGAAAATATCAAAGGATTCCAAATGCAGACTGCAGATCCATGGATGAAACAAAAGACCGTATACTATATGGACGTCTCAGGTTCTGGCACACTACGAGGAATATTTAATAAACTTTCTTGAGTTCGTGAAAACAATTTCAAACCTCAATTTTCGCTGTATTTGATCTCGAAAGGAATTCACATGAATCAACTTACAACAACGTGTTTACCGATAAGTTCAACGATAATGCTGGATGAACACACCAACATGATAAGGTAGAGTACAGTAGTCACTGTAGCCTGAAGCATAAAGAAAGGCTTGATTTTCTCTGCAAAATTCAAATTAAGGCAGCTTTAAATTTCAGCCATATTTTATCTCTGAAACTCCTTTCTCTCTTACAAACATTCTCAACTTAAGAAATCCTTCATCAATTTCGTTAACTTGATATACACAAAATAAGAAATATAGCAATGATCAAAATCCACAAGTACAATGTACAGTGTAATCAAATTAGTGAACATAATAGTTCAATTCTCTAATTCCAATCATAGATCAATCGCAAACATGTACATATCAGTCAGTTAACTTACCATAAGCTAACGATCACCTTTATGACCGGCTCGAAGTATGTTCAAATGAAAGTGATTAGAGTATATACTTTGTTCAACAATTTAACTTTCGGTCCATCCCCATTGGTTGAGGTTGTTATGAACACGTGTCAGAATACTAGTCGGAAAAACTACTCATCATTTGGAACTGGTTTGGATTGCATCAGCAAATATTTTAGCCTATTTTCCACCTGAGTTGTTTATCTAACTCTTGGCACTTAACAAAAACATCATAATAAGCAGTTCCCAAGACTGGATCAATTGACATTTAACAATTTATATAACAATTAAGTTTACAAATAGTGATAGGAAAATTTACTCCAACACAAAAGGATATCTAAGTAAAGTACCTAGACAACACAGAATTGCCCCACTACTAAAAGTGGCATTTCTATAAAACCTTGAATCTCCTGGAATATAAGATTCCGAGACCTTGGTTCGAAACAGATATCGTGAAAAAAGGGCTGAATAATAAGAATAAATGAAATAGCAAAATGATATTTCTTGTCTTTTGCATTGTAGGGTATTAATAGCTGAATACATTGTGTTGACGTCATTGCTGTTAGAGTAGCAATTACTATGACATTGTAAGAATTAACTTCATACTGTTTGACTCTGTACTATAAAATTGTTTATATCATCATAAATAATTATGTCAACAGATTCACAGCATTGTACCTAGAGTGTCCTTTACCAAATTTGAAACAACCATATGCTGTGTCTATATCAAATGTGAATTGCTCTCTTAACAATATGACGTCCATAACAAATGTCTTACCGGTCTTAAGAGCCAGTGGACCAGCCAGCAACTTTACTGTCTGCATCACTCCACTCAACCTTAAGTATAGTCGGGCCTACGAGCTGGTGGAGATGCTGGAGTTGAATCGCATGCTTGGAGCGGACAAGTTCACCTTCTATGTCCACTCTATCGGCTCCAACGTGGAAAGTGTGCTAAGGTAAGACAACTTTGTTTGACTGGGAAAGTGTGCTAAGGTAAGACAAGTTTGTTTGACTGGGAAAGTATGCTCAGGTTAGACAACTTTGCATGACTGGGAAAGTGTGCTAAGGTAAGACAAGTTTGTTTGACTGGGAAAGTGTGCTAAGATAAGACAACTTTGCTTGACTGGGAAAGTGTGCTCAGGTAAGACAACTTTGCTTGACTGGGAAAATGTGCTCAGGTAAGACAACTTTCTTTGACTGGGAAAGTGTGCTCAGGTAAGACAACTTTGCTTGACTGGGAAAGTGTGCTCAGGTACGACAACTTTGCTTGACTGGGAAAGTGTACTCGGGTAAGACAACTTTGCTTGACTGGGAAAGTGTGCTCAGGTAAGACAACTTTAACTCAAAAATAGATAAGACATTTTAAAGAATGTGTGCATACATGACAGAGTAGTCTGCGTAGAATAGCGTTTTGGGATATGATGGAGTGGTTTCATTGTAGAATTTGTTCAGGTACAGTATATTAGCTTGACTGGGAAAATGTGCCCAGATATGAGAGATTGGCCAGACGTTTGCAATTGGTGGTACACAGGATAGCATTTTAATTTTGTACTATGAATCCAAACCATTCTCGAGGCAGATGAACAGTATATCATGATTAGTGATTTCAAAGGGCAGACAGCTAAAAGAAAGTATGAGAACTGATATCCAAGGTAGAGAGTCATTAATGATTTCTAAAAGGTACTTCCATTGCTGTGACAGGGAGATAAGCTACCTACATATATCTAAACGGATGATGATGCTTCGTGTGTGATGCAAGCTTTCAGGATTTTAGATGTCAGTGACAAATTCGAGACTGAGCAGTGTTATTATTTCCAAGTTGGTTTTGTCGAGGGTTGTTAATTTCTTTAAAAGGGACTTAACTATAAACATTTCAAATGTGATGGGAAAAGGGACTTAACTATAAACATTTTAAATGTGATGGGAAAAGGGACTTAACTATAAACATTTCAAATGTGATGGGAAAAGGGACTTAACTATAAACATTTCAAATGTGATGGGAAAAGGGACTTAACTATAAACATTTTAATGTGATGGGAAAAGGGACTTAACTATAAACATTTTAAATGTGATGGGAAAAGGCAAGCAGAAAAAGAACTATAATTATATCAGAGCAGGTCGTATAGCATCTGAAAACTAAAATAGCAGTGATGTTGGAATAGGGTCAAGTTCACACAACTATGGGGAACATTTCTCTGTGATTGTAGATATTAACTGAAGTGCTCCAATAGGTAGTTGTTGAATCTCTATTATGGCTGTAAGGAGATAGCAGGCTGGTTAGCAAGTTTCTGTTAAGATTATCCCTAATAGCTTTTACTTTGACCAAAAAAAATAATTGCAAATTGATCTGTTTGATTGACGAGATTATAGTTTCAAGATTAATGTTTTGTTACTTCTGCTATAAATCTATCATGCAGAACACCTGTTTAGAGCTGGTGATTTCAGTGATTTTCTTGTGTACTGTACAAGATGGCTTGATAACTATGCTTATAAATGGTCAAATCTGATGACACCATGCACTGCTTTCAACTTGATGGCATTCTAACTTGGCATTGCCTAACTTGTCATTTGCCTTGCAGTACCAGCGAGTGCATATGCACTGCCTTTCAGCTTGATGGCGTTCTCACTTGGCATTGCCTAACTTGACATTTGCCTTGCAGTACCAGCGAGTGCATTTCACGCTACAACTTGACTGGTGGTGTTTGGGCATGCTTGTCAAACAGAAAGTGCAGGCACAGATGTACTTGCGCAGCAGTGGGATTTTGCAAAGTAGATAGTTGTGGTTGAATGTTATTCTCTCTGGAAGCAATATTCTGCTCTGTAGCATGACTGATTTTTGTTCATTATAATCACTTATTTAGTGAGTATACCACATCGTAATTATGGCAGCATATCTGTTCTATATTGTAAACTTTATCCTTTTATTTAAATCACGTAGGAAAGGGGTGGGGGGTTCAGTGTACTAGGGTGAAAAAAGATTTTGGTGACTAAATTATTAAATAAATGGATCGTGAAATTAAAACATCGGCATTGGAGGTCAATCTAATAGAAATGATTAATGACACAAATCTTATCACTCGTAACGTCAGGTATTTTTTTTCCCTTCCTAACACCGACCAAGTTCAAAATCTTGTGCTACACACCTATTTGTTAATTCATTGTTAAAGCAGACATAAAGTTAAAACTGCATTCTGAATTAACATATGTTGCAAACCCCTTTTCCATTTATTGAAATTTCTTTTATCATATAGCTTCACTCTATAATTATATTGTAAACAGTGTTAGGAGCAAAATGTATGTAGTACTGACAAATATCAAGTACACAATGTATATAGTACTAACATGTATCAAGTACACAATTTATTAGTACTAACAAGTATCAAGTACACAATTTATTAGTACTAACAAGTATTAAGTACACAATGTATATAGTACTAACATGTATCAAGTACACAATTTATTAGTACTAACAAGTATCAAGTACACAATTTATTAGTACTAACAAGTATTAAGTACATAATGTATATAGTACTAACATGTATCAAGTACACAGTTTATTAGTACTAACAAGTATCAAGTACACAATGTATATTGTACTAACAAGTATCAAGTACAAAATGTATGTAGTAATAACAAGTATCAAGTACAAAATGTATATAGTACTAACATGTATCAAGTACACAATGGTGAGTAATCGCATCCATGGCATGACCAAAATCACAACACAACCTCCTAAATTAAAATTAAATTAAATAGCAAGTAAAATTTGTCCTCCACTTTATCTGCCAATTTACTCGCTAACCGTGCATTTGCACGCATTTCGTTTAGGTGGTACGCCCAGAAAGATTTAGTGGAACTAATTGACTGGAAGCTACCAATACACGTGAACCACTGGCCCCGTGACCCAGTGCCACCTGATATCCACTACTTCGCACAATTGGCGTCCCTCAACGACTGTCTCAACCGTAATCGTATCACCAGCAGGTACCTCGTCTATGAAGACATCGATGAATTCATCATTCCTAAGCGACACCTAAAGTGGGCAGACATGTTGGAAGACATCACCATCCAGACTGGCATAAACATGAGTGCTTACATCGTAGCCAATGTGTTTTTCCGGAAGGACTGGCCAAGCAACGACGAAGACTTTCCCGGAAAAGCGCTTGCCGTAAAATACAGATCCATCGTGCTTGCTACAGACAAGCGTGAAAAGCACGTGTTTCCGCATTTACAGCGCTCAAAGTACATCATCGACCCGAAGGCATTCGAGGTGGTTGGCATCCACCACATCCCGCGGTCGTCTGACACTTATAACGTCCCGGTTAATTTCGCTCTTCTGCATCACTACCGGAACTGGGAGAAACCCAATGACTTGTTTAAAGCAGTTCGAGATACCGACATCTACCGCTTTAAGGACGAGTTACTCTCGCGACTGGAAGAACGCTGGCGAGAGTTACCGCAAGTGCCCTTAGACATCCCCATTGACACGTACGGAACTGTGTAAAGCTTTGAAGCCTGTAGTCAGAGTGAACTGTGTAAAGCTTTGAAGCCTGTAGTCGGAGTGAACTGTGTAAAGCTTTGAAGCCTGTAGTCGGAGTGAACTGTGTAAAGCTTGAAGCCTGTAGTCGGAGTGAACTGTGTAAAGCTTGAAGCCTGTAGTCGGAGTGAACTGTGTAAAGCTTGAAGCCTGTAGTCGGAGTGAATCAGCGTGCCTATAAATAAGTAATTCAAAAGTAGTTACTTTGAGTGCAGGCAGTTTGAATGATGTGATTGATGTTCAACAATTGGGCATGCTGGATAATGCTTCCAACAAAGCGCCATTTATTCCCAGCTCACGTTTGAGTAAAATGTGTAATAACATTTTTTATTTTCGCATATCTTTGATGTCTTTGAATTATTCGTTAATTTATTAAGCATTGAGTGTTTCTCTCTCTTATCTTTTTAATTATTAATGTAGACCTGTATATAAGCACATTTAATAAGAAAAACATCATGAGGCTTCACTGATAAAGATAGAAAGCTTTTCATTTACTAATTTTATGGGCTTTTATATTCTGTCCCATGTTAGCAAAAATTTAGTTTTATCATCATACCAGGTCCAATTTATTGAGTCATAGGAGTTCAGAAAACATGAGCATTGGACATCATCTAAGGGTTGGCGTATACTCTGCATACAGCACAAAGCTCCATGCAATGACGTCATTTTCTTTAGTGCATGCCGAATTTAAACTACATTGCATAAAGGGTCCTATTTCTGCTATAATTCTGTTGTTATTGGACTGTTGATTTTGACTTTCACATCTGCTGCACTTAGTCATATTTTGAGATTTGTAGAGTATGAAGGTCACATGTTCACGCATTTTAGATATGGAAGAGTGAACGAACATCACAATTTATTCTATATAAATTTAAAGAAAAAAAAAAGTATGTATGTGTATATATTCTTTATTGTGTTGTGCATGGTTAATTATAAACTAATAATAAATGATAGATCGGCGTGCTTGTTTAGGTCATTAATGACCTTGTTTTTTTTATATCATCACTAGCTGTATCCTTGTTGTCCACATTCTGCTTCTGAATTAAACTTCGTCTAGTATTCATGTCAAAAAGTTCTTATGTTCGTTAAAATACCACTGGCTCTCTCATTTCATCTTGCAATTCCATTCTAAGAATAGAGAAGACAAACAAACAAAGGAAGAAACAAAGTACAGAAAGAATAAACATAATGTACATCATTTGAAACTGGATAAATCAGTTCATTTTCTATTTAAAACAAAATAAATATTATAACTATGTTAGTCTCACACGTTTTCCATAGTAGTGTGTACGTGTATATGCTAATTATGTATATAGTACTAACTGGCCAGACAGCCAGGCCTGCCGATACATATTCATGTTCCAGGATACCATAGCCGTGTGTACGTGTATATGCTAATACTGAACTTTAAATTTCTGGAAATCATTATTTCCGGAAACATTCTTGGAACATTTATCCCTACATTTCTGTAAAGGTGGGAACTGTACCAGTGTAGAACTTACGTTATCTCCGCAGTCCATTGTAACACTGGGGTCTGTGCTGTTGAATAGCTTACTGTTCTGTGCATTCCATTGTAACTCTGGGGACTGTGCTGTTGAATAGCTTACTGATCTGTGCATTCCATTGTAATACTGGGGTCTGTGCTTTTGAATGTCTTACTTTTCTGTGCAGTCCATTGTAACACTGGGGACTGTGCTGTTGAAGATTTGTTGTTGTTGTTTGACGTTCTGATTTCTAACTCTATTTCAGATTTCGAGATCAATGTTGTATTTCACATTAATTTCTAAATATATACGTTGCTATTTCTGTTAATAAATTAAATAAAAATGGAATCCTATTGTTTGTTGTTTTCTTTTACTTTTGTTGATATACAAATATATTCTCACAATAAAGATTTTATTCACTCACATTCCACTGACACACACATGTACGCATGCGTGTAACAATTTTCCCTAGACATACATTCCATCTTGTGGTGAAACGTGCTTGTGAAGGGCTGCCACAGATGCTTTTTGTTGTTATTTACAGCTATAAACAATTCTTTTACCGACTGTTATAAGTCAGTTACTGAGTTACACTTCGCAATTTAGCATAAATGGACATTGCTTTAGTTCAGGACGCTCTACGGAACTCTCCTCTCCTGTAGAATTGTACTAAATTTTCTGCACAAGACACCTTCAACTATAATATTTGGTGAGAGTGTTTGCAGGCATACGGGTATATTGTCAGAACGGCGGAAAATTCACTGTGACAGATATGTTAACAAATATGCAGCGGGTCAAACTATCCGCAATAACAGCCAAGATGTGTATGTGGGCAACGACTTAATTCAAATTTGGTGATGTCAGAAGTAAGCTTAGCACACTACAGATCTATAATTGAGATCTTAGATCTGGCCAGGAAATAAAACCACCGGTTCTTTGTCAATGATCTAGAAGAGCGTGTACGGTGATTTTGATCTGCACAGATCAACGCTTTAACTAAAAATACTGAAATCAAAGTAAATCTCGATATTAAAAAAAAAATTCACTACTTTTAACCTGCAGTATCATACCATTATTCCAAAATTTGTGTTTATATAGTACTAGGTGCGAGTTAGTGTATCGTTTGATTAATCTTATGACTTGTCTCCCCTCTTATCCTTAACGCAGTGATTTCGTTTGGTCAAGTCAACAACTGGAGAAGCCAATCATTGTCATTCTCTCTTAGTTCAGTCCTTCATTTTGAATCGTGCCAGTGCAATAACTGCGAAATTAATGTTCACTCTATCTGTTGAATATGCACGGTCTTCATCAGTTCATGTCATTTTCATTGAGGTGACATAGTAACCAGTGACCTTAAATTTTCACATCCAGTTTGGAAAGAGACACAGGTAACGTATTTCTTTTGTCTTACTGTGAATTAGTGCAAGTGCTTTTACTGTTACAGGGATGTAACGAAAAATTAATAAACCCCACCCCACCCCAAACCTACGAATAAAGAAGTGAGTACAGCGCTCATACTCAAGACTGAAATAATTTTACTCATTAGATTTTTAAAGTCATTTGATGAACTTGGTCAGCTTTATATCGATATGATTTGTGGGATATCTTAGATACCGTAGGCACATTTCAAAACGAGGCTAAAGATATTGACCACGTCTAAGTAAAACTATGATATCCTAATTCTTATTATGCATAGCCTCTGGGTGTACGTTATAATAGTCTTATTAGTATAACTTCTAGATATCATGGTTTGGTTGATATATAATTAACCTATAACCTTAAACAAATTAGACCAGAATTGAATTAATAGAATATTTCTAGTTGCTCAAATTAGTGATAATCATCCTGTTGTGAAGTGCAAACATGTGGAATCGAAAAAAGGTATTTGAAATTTATAAATGTAGAAAGTCCAGTACATCAGTTTTGTCATTAATATTAATATTAGTATTTTTATTTTATAGAAAGATATTTTCACAGACATGATTTTTCCTCTTATTTAAGATAAATAATTCTGAATTGACACTAGTGTTTCTTTTTATTTTCTTTTTTACTGACTAACACTTTCAAATATTCATTTCTCATTTATGCCTCTACACGCGCGCACCCACACCCGCACACACACACATACACACACACATTAACTCACTATTTATTTCAAAACACTTCTTTCTTCCAAATCATAAGAGTACGCAGGGTGAAATAAGTTATCTTTACAACAAACAAATAAGACATCGCACAACCTTCATGGTACATGTAGATGGTGGTGGTGTTTTTTGTTTGTTTTTTTATGACGTCAGATACACGAGACCCTACATGGTTTCAGAGTTTGAGGCAGCTGCTCCATTTCTAAGAAGAATTAGAACAAAAGTGATGTTAATTTTGTTAACTGTTTTATCCACCACCCCTCCAAGGAAAACAGGGATTGTTAGCATTAGTTGTAGGGATAGCCACTGGTCAACACCGTCAACGAAATAATGCATTGTGTCCGAGGTTCAGATCTAGGCAGTTTAGTCAAAGTTTCATTTCCTCACGGGCATTTCACTTTTGTTGAGTCTTCGCATTTTTTAGAATCAAATAAATTAAGACTAAACGTAATCAAAACAATTTAAATTAAGATTAAACGTAATCAAAACAATTCAAATTAAGACTAAACGTAATCAAAACAATTCATAGGAGACAGATGTAACGTGATTCTAAATCTGTTTGCTTGTTGCTATTGATCTAAATAGTTTAATACAACGTGAATAATGAACAATTTATAGGAGACAGATGTAACATGTGATTCTAAATATGTTTGCTTGTTGCTATTGATCTAAATATTTTAATACAACGTGAATAATGAACACAATCCAATGTGTGATCTAATGCACCTTTTCTCTGACGAAAAAAAGGTGATGGCTAGTCGACGCCACGTAGGACTTGCATAAATATTATTACAAATCTGCACATAGAATACCAAGAAGGTTGTTTGGCTCGAATTTTAGTCTGCATGTAGGTTACGTATTACCGACATGTTTGCATGTGTGATTGCATACGGGTAAGGGTGAAGTGTAGACGACACAGACGACACAACGTATAACAACGACAACAACCACTCTTTAAAAACCATAGTCAGGAGAAAGCCTCAGTGTCAGAGTATAAATTCAAATTTATTGGTCTATGCGTTTCCTCTCACACTTTGGTTAGTTGGCCATCCTCATTCACACCCATGCGTAGGCGGGGGGGGGGGGGGGGGAAGGAAGAAAGAAAGAAAGAACAAAAGAACGATGAATGATGAAATAAAAGAAATACAAAATTCAAGATTCTTCATGCAGTACTATTTCTAAATACGTTAAGCATTATTTAACATAGAAATAACCGTCACTGTTTCAAAGTTCTGGTGCCACTGCTCTTGTATCAAAATTCAATAGTTCAACAATAAACAATGTCATTTGACTTGCAAGTCCTCTTCAATCAGTTCCATCAATATTTTCTTATATTAATCTTAAAACTATTCTTTACTTCATAAACGTAGATTTAAACTTAAGGTTTATTTTTAATTTTTAGGTTTAATGCTTAATTAAGATTCTAAGCTTTAGTTTTAAGTTTTAGGTTTAGGTGCTCTGAGATTCCTACACTAATTAGTATTTTTCTACTCACATAGCTATTGTCACTTTCTCCTTGTGCTGGGGGGGGGGGTTTAATGATACACAAAAACACTGTTGACGTCGTGGTTCGCTTCCTGGAATTCAAATACGGCCGTCCTCGTTGCCACTGTTTCACCTCCTGTTATGCTTTTCGTTAGGCCTATTTCTCAACTCTCACTTTTCCATTACTTCATTTCCTTTCTTCTCTCCTCTTCTCACCAACGTCTCTCGTTTCTCCTCTTCTCCTACGTCTTTCATCTCTTCTCTTACGTTTACCTAACAGCCAACCTTGCTGTGTTTTTTTTTTTTTGCGGCATGCCACACGCATGACCGCTGACTGCTTCCAGCAATATACTGCTTCTACAATATACCGCTTCTGCAATATATCCCGTGTGCTGCGACATTATACATCCAATTAATTACTTCTATTGATCGATCGATATTGATAAATAATCGATCGCCCGCGGTCTTTGCACAGTCTTTGAAAAACCCAGAGATGACTTCCATTATGACTGGTTCATCTTGATCTGTTGACGGCCATGACGGCGCGTCTTCCATATACAGCCGGGTGACATCTGGCACTCTATTGCAGTGTCCAAGAGTTCTCTAGCGCTGGTTGCCTCCCAGCCCATAAAGTCCCTGGTACAAAAAAAGCAGGGAAACTCTAACAGAGGGTCTTTCCACCCCTCTACAAAACGCTACATTCTCGATGTTTCTCGTTTCTCTCTGTCTCGTCATTCCCTTTTATACACAAAGTTCTTGTACATCACTTTCGCTGAGCTGATTAGAACACTCCCCCCTCCAGCACATACTGTACCCCCATCCAGCACTGCATGTGCCTACAAATGTCCAGGACCGTCCACTCTCATTTAGTGCCAAGTATCGAGTTCCAAGTTGGCACCTTTGAGTGACATTTCAATTTGCCTGCTAAATAACTATCTAACCCAGAGCACAAATTAAGATCTCAGAGCTTTCCTTACTTTTATTTTGTTTTTAAAACTACACTTACTATGGCGACTCATGGCCACCTGGCCAGTGTACATTAATCACAGCAAGAAATGGTTGTACACACAAACCAACACATTTAACTGTAGTAATATAAATCTTAACTTTCCAATAATCTCAAAATTCTATTTCAACAAATAATTTCACAATATCAACTTAAACTACCAAACATTTTATAGTGGCGATTCTTAAAAACTGTTTACATTTCAAAACCCAAGAGCCTGTCTTCTCAAAAGACAAAATTAGCATCTCAGCGGCCCACTGGCATGACGATTTATGGGCTTGGCGTCCTGACCACAGAGGGTCAGCCAGCAGTTAATTACACTGTTTCCATTCCTCAGCATAAACGAAAGCTAGTGTTTCCAACTTAGTTTTCACGTTGTTGACAAAATGGTCATTTTAACCCCTGTCTTTGTGTAAACTAATTTGGCTGTTTCGTTAATACTTTAGAGTTAGAGGCCACTTAGAGAGAGAGAAAAAATTTATTAATATTTCCTCATCCATGTGACATATGTTATCTAGTTTTTATCTCTTAGGCTAACACCTTCCTGCTATCCAGATTACCATGAGAATTCGACTCCGTCAGACTGTTCTGATTATCACACTGTGCTTATTGGTCTTCCATAACATCCGCTTTATACGGAACTTGCCCCAGACTAACCTGTCCCTGATCAACCTCCACCACCCCAAAAGTGACAATGACAAGTCTATGGTCCTCATCCAGGTTTTGCCTGATGAAATCACACAACTTCGCTCCAGTGCTCCTATTGAACCTGTAGATGTTTCTACAAAACCCCTGGCAGACTACGTGAAGCATTCACATACCGTCACATGTCCAAGACTGAAACGGCCCATCAATTTGCAGGATACGCAGACTTTTCAGAAGTTAGAAGGATGGAATTTGCAGTCAGAGACATTTATTTTCTCAGCATTTTGGGTCGTAATGAAAAGCATGATCCGAGTCATTGCTCTAAGCAGCGGTGAATTAAAGAAGGTTTTTTGTCACTTGTGGTATGATGACAAAGTACATGACCTGAGTGTAGTCAAAGGGCAGTTAAATTTTTTCTCAGAGGATCATGGCAGAAGGTTGGTATGCATGTAGTATGGTAAGTTTGTGGGTGTGCATAGGGTGTTTATATGGTTTGGTCTAAGTATGTTATGGTAAGTGAATGGTATGTACACGTATATATGTACATGGTATGTATAGGTGTATTTGTGTGCAACAAAAACAATGCATGTTTTGCATGCATACTTTGTATGTGTATGTGTGTGTTAAAAACAGTAATCCTCTTGAAAGCAATGTAATTTTGTCCATTAAGTTCAGGAGAATTTTGTTGTTGCAGTTTTTAACAGACATTACATTTCACTTCGTATCACAATGTCAACTGTATCATTGATATACATTCAAGAAAACTAAATCAAAACTCACATTTTATTAATTCCATTAATTACTTTGAATACGTTTTGAATAAAAGTTTTAAAAATCACATTTATTTCAAGTTATTTATAGCACAAAGAAATATGACTAAATGAATGGACGCATGCTGGATTCTAATGTCTAACTTCAAGTTGTGATGAATTTTCCTCAAAGTGTCAGCTATGTAACAACTCCGCAACAGCATTGAACACACTACCCAGGCTTGCTCCCTCCAGACACAGTGTAAGAGGCAATAATGCTAAATACACTTTCATCGCCCTGCTTTTTTCCCCGAAAAGACTGCATAGAACCAGTGCCACATAACGGTATTAGATGCCTCTTTGGGGTGGGGGTGGTAACGATATTTTGCCTTCTACCAAAGGGCTGTTATGGTAAAGTAAGCATTCTTTCTGTGTAGAAATTTTGGTTTTCATTTGTCTTTTGTAGGGATGTGTCTGGGTCGTGTTCTCATAGGATATGGACTATCCATTGGTTCTTCTAAGTAAGGTAGCCCTTGTAGTTTCTGAAACCTTGGCTACCTCTTATCATTTAGACGCTTGGATGCTTTCTTTTGTTCCTTGTAGGAACATAGGCTTTCCTTTATCCTAGAAAGAGCGCATGTCCTCTTTTCCGTCATTTAAAATGCATGCAATATCTTGTCTTTATGGAAAGTAAGCAATATCTTGTCTTTATGGAAAGTATGCAATATCTTGTCTTTATGGAAAGTAAGCAATATCTTGTCTTTGTGGAAAGTAAGCAATATCTTGTCTTTGTGGAATATATACTGTATCTTGTCTTTGTGGAATGTATGCAATATCTTGTCTTTGTGGAACTTATGCAATATCTTGTCTTTGTGGAATGTATGCAATATCTTGTCTTGGTGGAATATATGCAATATTTTGTTCCTGTGTAACATATACTATGTCTTGCTCTTGTAGACTATCCACTGTTTCTTATTGAGAATATCAGACTTCACTTTCCTCTTGTAGAAATGCAGAGCATCAATTGTTTCTTGTGTCTCATGTATCTTGTAAGAAGCTAGCTGCCTCCTGCAGGAATGTAGGTTATGTCTTGTCTTTCTCGGACAGTAGTTTATGTCTTGTCACTCTTGGACTGTAGTTAATGTCTTGTCTCTCTTGGACTGTAGGTTATGTCTTGTCTCTCTTGGACTGTTGGTTATGTCTTGTCTTTCTCGGACAGTAGTTTATGTCTTGTCTCTCTCGGACAGTAGGTTTCCTCTTCTCATTTCAGTGAAGTAAGCCTTCCCTAGAAATAATATGTTTATAAAGGAAGTATTGGTGGATTAGTGACTAGAAATCATAATATGTTCTATAAAGGGAAATAATTATGGGTGGCTATAAGTAAGAAAATGAACTATAAAGGGAAAGAAATATAGTAGTGGCTGTAAATAAAAATACGAACTATAAACTGAAAAGAAATATTGATGAGTATAAATAAAATTAGCAGCTATAAACGGGAAAAAGTATTGGTGGCTATAAATGAGAATAGGAGCTATAAACGGGAAAGAAATATTTGTGGGTATAAATAATAATATGTGCTATAAACGAAAAGAAGTATTGGTGGCTATAGATAAGAATACGTGCTAGAAAGGGAGAGAAATATTGGTAGCTATAGATAAGAATAATTATGTGCTAGAAACGGAGGGAAATATTTATGGCTCTAAATAAGAATAGGTGCTAAATAGGGAGAGACATATTGGTGGCTATAGATAAGAATACATGCAAGAAAGGGAGAGAAATATTGGTAGCTACAGATAAAAATACATACTAGAAAGGGAGGGAAATATTTATGGCTCTAAATAAGAATAGGTGCTAAAAAACGGGGAGATTATTGGTGGTATTAGATACGAATAGGTGCTAAAAAGAGAAAGAAGTACAAATATTTTATTTTATACCGAAGTACATTATACTTATTCCGCATTGGCATTTCGCTGTTCACGCTGCTAATGTCAAATACGCCAATGTCGATAAAAGGTTTTACTCTATGAATAAATATTTCATTTTGTACAATAGTACTGTCTTTGAAGAGGATTTATCCTTGACCTTCGTTGACTGGCAGTTGTCATAACAACGATCACTTTCACAGGAAATTGGTGCGTCACCAGCAGGTGTTTGTCCTTGATCCGCACTGACTATCATAAAAAGTCGCCTCCAGAGAAATTTTGCATCTTTGCCTTTGAAATACTGTCTACTAAACTGGTTGGAGACAGGCAAAGAACTCTACTTTTGATCTTATGCCTTTTGCCGTGTACCAACTTTCCAATCGTCGTGCGCCAAAATAAAATGTCTCTTCATGCCAGGCCACAGCAGTATGATGAGCTTATCAGTTTTAAGGCATAGGTGATAATAAAGCACTCTTGGCATTTCTAGCAGGTTCAAATTTTCCAGAAGCTTATCAGTATAAATTGTCCTCACCCATAGCTTTGCACTAAAGTAAGCCAAGTCCAAACTAGGTAAAGCTCTTATTTGTCTGGACTATGTACATTTATTCTTGTTCGGAAGCCCAGGAAGAACT
This sequence comes from Sinotaia quadrata, assembly GCA_028829895.1. Lineage (NCBI taxonomy): Eukaryota > Metazoa > Mollusca > Gastropoda > Architaenioglossa > Viviparidae > Sinotaia > Sinotaia quadrata. The sequence goes on from CM054181.1 coordinate 130,844,706, forward strand.
GCTTTATGTACAAGCATTTGTTTTATAAATCTGGAATGGTCCAATCAGTGCCATTGAAAACACAGATCGGATGGCAATGTGATCACCCATATCCACTAGTGATATGGTCTTCACTCTATCCTCAGATATCTCATTGTCCAATTATTAGTATGGTCCTCACTCTACCCTCAGAGATCTCATTGTCCAATTGTTGATATGATCTTTACTGTCCGATTGTTGATAGCACTCTCCATATGTTGATATAAGAAATGTGGAAGAATTATCGTCCAGAAAGGCAAGGTCAAAACAACAGATGGCCTACAATTCGACTTTGGAAAAACATCAATGAAGTTTCAGTGGAAAAGATATATAAATACTTCCGGATGCTATATCAATAAAATATGTAGAGTGAAGTCCAAAGTTAAGAAAAATGGGTTAATCAACTCCTGAAGTCCAGGCTAAATGGGGCTAACAAACTACAAGCCCTTAAGACATGCAATGCCTGTAGTCAGCATACTGGAGTTATCAAAGACTGGACAACAAATGAAATAAATGAACTGGATTAAAATAAACAAGAAAATTCCTCACAATACATAACTCCTTGCACCCCAAAGCAGATGTAAACAGGCTCTATGTATCTCGAAATATTGGAGGCCTCTGTACCAAGAAAATCAAAGATATTATTGAGGGATGAGGCATTGGTCTTGTGGACCACATCTGGAATAACAAGATGAGCCACTGATAGAAGCAGTAAAGTGGACTCTACCAACCCCCAGAAGCAGACAAAGAAACATGGAAGAAAACAATGAAGCAATCAATAGCAAACACCTAGAGCCGAAAAACCTCTCCATGGCCAGTATGCACGAAAAGCTAATGAAATATCAACAAAACAATCAACGTACAAACGGTTGAAAGAGGCAGGATTGAAAGCAGAAAGAGAAGCACTCCTAACAGCTGCACAAGAACAAGCACTGAAATCACCAAATAAATATCATGAAAATATCAAAGGATTTCAAATGCAGACTGCAGATCCATGGATGAAACAAAAGACCGTATACTATATGGACGTCTCAGGTTCCTGCACACTACGAGGAATATTTAATAAACTTTCTTGAATTCGTGAAAACAATTTCAAACCTCAATTTTCGATGTATTTGATCTCGAAAGGAATTCACATGAATCAACTTACAACAACGTGTTTACCGATAAGTTCAACGATAATGTTGGATGAACACACCAACATGATAAGGTAGAGTACAGTAGTCACTGTAGCCTGAAGCAAAAAGAAAAGCTTGATTTTCTCTGCAAAATTCAAATTAAGGCAGCTTTAAATTTCAGCAATATTTCATCTCTAAAACTCCTTTCTCTCTTACAAACATTCTCATCTTAACAAATCCTGCAACAATTACGTTAACTTGATATACACAAAATATAAAATATAGCAGTTATCAAAATCCACAAGTATAATGTACAATGTAATCAAATTAGTAAACATAATGGTTCAAATCTCTAATTCAAATCATAGATCAATCACAAACATGTACATATCAGTCAGTTAACTTACCATAAGCTAACGATCACCTTTATGACCGGCTCGAGTTATGTTCAAATGAAAGTGATTAGAGTATATACTTTCTTCAACAATTTAACTTTCGGTCCATCCACATTGGTTGAGGTTGTTATGAACAAGTGTGAGAATACTAGTAGGAAAAACTACTCATCCAGTTGGAACTGGTTTGGATTGCATCAGCAAAACCTTTAGCCTATTTTCCACATGATGTGCTTATCTAACTCTTGGCACTTAACAAAAACATCATAATAAGCAGTTCCCAAGGTCGGATCAATTGATATTTAACATTTTATATAACAATTAAGTTTACAAATAGAGATAGAAAAACTTACTCCACCACAGAAGGATATCTGAGTAAAGTACCTAGACAACACAGAATTGCCCCACTACTAAAATCGGAATTTCTCAGAAGTGCTCACATCCTCCATAAAACCTTGAATCTCCTGGAATATAAGATTCCGAGACCTTGGTTCGTAACAGAAGTCTTCAAAAAAAGGGCTGAATAATAAGAATAAATGAAATAGCAAAATGATATTTCTTGTCTTTTGCATTGTAGGGTAATAATAGATGATTACATTGTGTTGACGTCATTGCTGTTAGAGTAGCAATTACTATGACATTGTAAGAATTAACTTCATACTGTTTGATTATGTACTATAAAGGTGTTTATTTCTTCATAAATAATTATGTCAACAGATTCAAGGCACTGTACCTAGAGTGTCCTTTACCAAATTTGAAACAACCATATGCTGTGTCCATATCAAATGTGAATTGCTCTCTTAACAATATATCGTCCATCACAAATGTCTTACCGGTCTTAAGAGCCAGTGGACCAGCCAGCAACTTTACTGTCTGCATCACTCCACTCAACTTTAAGTACAGTCGGGCCTACGAGCTGGTGGAGATGCTGGAGTTGAATCGCATGCTTGGAGCGGACAAGTTCACCTTCTACGTGCACTCTATCGGCTCCAACGTAGAAAGTGTGCTCAGGTAAGACAACTTTGCTTGACTGGGAAAGTGTGCTCAGGTAAGACAACTTTGCTTGACTGGGAAAGTATGCTCAGGTAAGACAACTTTGCTTGACTGGGAAAGTATGCTCAGGTAAGACAACTTTGCTTGACTGGGAAAGTGTGCTCAGGTAAGACAACTTTGTTTGACTGGGAAAGTGTGCTCAGGTAAGACAACTTTGCTTGACTGGGAAAGTGTGCTCAGGTAAGACAACTTTGCTTGACTGGGAAAGTGTGCTCAGGTAGGACAATTTTGCTTGACTGGGAAAGTGCTCAGGTAAAACAACTTTGCTTAACTGTGAAAGTGTGCTGAGGTAGGACAACTTTGCTTCACTTAGAAAGTGAGCTCAGGTAAGACAAAAATTTTATTCACTGGGTAATTGACGCAGGTATGTTAGATTATCTGAACCGAAAGAAAAGAATTTGCAGATTAAGTGAATTCAAAAGATATAGCAAATTACCTGAAATGAAAACATATGATAGATTATTTGAATTGAAAAGGTAGGAAAAAATAACTAAATTTTAAAAATATGGCAGTTTGACTTACTTGTAAAGGTATGTTTGATTAACTTAATTGAAATGGTAGGCCAAATTAACTACGTTAAATGGATATGGCAGATAACTGAATTGAAAAGGTATGACATATTTGCCTGTTTGAGAGTATGCTCATGTATGACAGATTTGCCTGTTTGAGAGAGTATGCTCAGGTATGACAGATTTGCCTGTTTGAGAGTATGCTCATGTATGACAGATTTGCCTGTTTGAGAGAGTATGCTCAGGTATGACATTTTTGGATGAGTTGGAAAGTGTTGGTAGGAATGGAGGAATGGGAGATTTGCTTCATCCTGAATGTTTTCTCGAGCTTGAAATGAAACTTTGAAATGGAGTGTGAAATTAAAAAAGTACTTAGGAATAAGAGAAATTCATGACCGCTTGTGTACACATTAATGAGAATTCTTACTGGAAAAATATTCTTAGTTATGACAGATTAACGATCTGAAAATTATGTCCAGCTGAGAAGAATTTGTCAGGATGAAACAAATATGTTCAGGTATGAAAGATTTTTCTGAATGAAAATATTTCTTCAGGTATGGCAGATTTGTCTGAATGAAAATATTTCTTCAGGTTTGGCAGATTTGTCTGGATAACACATGTTCAGGAATAAAGATTTGCCCTGATTTAAAAATGGTTATGGTATAAAAAAGTTGCCATGATTTAAAAAACGTTATGGTATAAACGATTTGTCCTGATTTTAAAAAAATGGTTATGGTATAACAGATTTGCCCTGATTTAAAAAATGGTTATGGTATAAAGGTTTGCCCTGATTTAATAAAAAGATTATGGTATAAAAGATTTGTCCTGATTTTAAAAAATTGGTTATGATATAAAAGATTTGCCCTGATTTTTGAAAAATGGTTATGGTATAAAAGATTGCCCTGATTAAAAAATTGGTTACGGTATAAAAGATTTGCTCTGGTTTTAAAATATGGTTATGGTATAAAAGATTTGCCTTGATTTAAAAAAAAAGATTATAGTATAAAATATTTGCCCTGATTAAAAAAAATGGTCAAAAGATTTGCCTTGATTAAAATAAAATGGTTATCGTATAAAAGATTTGCCAGGCTGTAAAAGTATGTTCTTAAATAGAAGTGTGTACTAATATATATCAGAGTGGCCTTATTAAATCTAAATGATGCAGCTAAGACAGGTCTTTTCTGATTGGAAAGGAGGGCCCATGTAATTGCAAAATGTAAATGAGTACATTTATTTACTCTGAGTACATGAAACATTTAAGTAAGTCAACCTGATTGAGTAAACGAGAAATGTAGTCATTAATGTGAATGAACAAGACAAGTAGATTAGATATGCCCAAAATAAGTGAATGAACAAGACAAGTAGATTAGATATGCCCAAAATAAGTGAATGAACAAGACAAGTAGATTAGATATGCCCAAAATAAGTGAATGAACAAGACAAGTAGATTAGATATGCCCAAAATAAGTGAATGAACAAGACAAGTAGATTAGATATGCCCAAAATAAGTGAATGAAACAAGACAGATTTCCTTATTGTAAAAGTGGTAAGGCAAAATATATTTGCCTAATCGGAAATGTGTACTCACGTATGATAGTATAAAAGCTTAACTCAAAAATAGGTAAGACATTTTGGAGAGTGTGTGTATATATGACAGAGTAGTCTGCGTAGAATAACGTTTTTGGATATGATGGAGTGGTTTCATTGTAGAATTTGTTCAGGTACAGCATATTACCTTGACTGGGAAAATGTGCCCAGATATGAGAGATTGGCCAGACGTTTGCAATTGGTGGGACACAGGATAGCATTTTAATTTTGTGTGTGGTTGTATACGTAATAAAGGAAATGGTTTGAGAATTAAGCATTGTGAAACTCCGCAACACTTGTTCTTGACAGAAATGCTTTCCATTTTCTAATACCGTTTTCTTTTCGTTCAGACATGCGTGCTTTTTAAACCAAGGTAATTTTGTACTATGAATCCAAACCATTCTCGAGGCAGATGAACAGTATATCATGATTAATGTTTTCAAAGGGCAGACAGCTAAAAAAAGAAAAAGTATGAGAACTGATATCCAAGGTAGAGAATCATTAATGATTTCTAAAAGGTACTTCCATTGCTGTGACAGGGAGATAACTACCTGCATATATCTGAACGGATGATGATGCTTCGTGTGTGATGCAAGCTTTCAGGATTTTAGATGTCAGTGATAAATTCGAGACTGAGCTGTGTTATTTCAGGATTTTAGATGTCAGTGATAAATTCGAGACTGAGCTGTGTTATTTCAGGATTTTAGATGTCAGTGATAAATTCGAGACTGAGCTGTGTTATTATTTCCAAGTTGGTTTTGTCGAGGGTTGTTAATTTCTTTAAAAGGGACTTAACTATAAACATTTCAAATGTGATGGGAAAAGGGACTTAACTATAAACATTTTAAATGTGATGGGAAAAGGGACTTAACTATAAACATTTTAAATGTGATGGGAAAAGGCAAGCAGAAAAAGAACTATTAATTATATCAGAGCAGGTCGTATAGCATCTGAAAACTAAAATAGCAGTGATGTTGGAATAGGGTCAAGTTCACACAACTATGGGGAACATTTCTCTGTGATTGTAGATATTAACTGAAGTGTTGTGAAAGGTAGTTGTTGAATCTCTATTATGGCTGTAAGGAGATAGCAGGCTGGTTATTAGGTTGCTGTTAAGATTATCCCTAATAGCTTTGACTTTGACCCAGAAACAAAATTTCAAATTGATCTGGTTGATTGACGAGATTATAGTTGCAAGATTAATGTTTTGTTACTTCTGCTATAAATCTATCATGCAGAACACCTGTTTAGAGCTGGTGATTTCAGTGATTTTCTTGTGTACTGTACAAGATGGCTTGATAACTATACTTATAAATGGTCAAATCTGATGACACCATGCACTGCCTTACTGTTTGATGGCGCTCTCACTTGGCATTGCCTAACTTGTCATTTGCTTTGCAGTATCAATGAGTGCATATGCACTGCCTTTCAGTTTGATGGCGTTCTTACTTGGCATTGCCTAACTTGTCATTTGCCTTGCAGTACCAGCGAGTGCATTTCACGCTACAACTTGACTGGTGGTGTTTGGGCATGCTTGTCAAGCAGAAAGTGCATTTCACGCTACAACTTGACTGGAGGTGTTTGGACATGCTTGTCAAGCAGAGTGTGCATTTGTGCATTTCACCCTACAACTTGACTGGTGGTGTTTGGGCTTGCTTGTCAAGCAGAAAGTGCAGGCACAGATATACTTGCGCAGCAGTGGGATTTTGCAAAGTAGATAGTTGTGGTTGAATGTTATTCTCTCTGGAAGCAATATTCTGCTTTGTAGCTTGACTGATTGTTGTTCATTACAATCACTTATTTAGTCAGTATACCACATCGTAATTATGGCAGCATATGTGTTCTATATTGTATACTTTATCCTTTTATGTAAATCACGTAGGAAAGGGGTGGGGAGTTCAGTGTACTAGGGTGGAAAGAGATTTTGGTGACTAAATTATTAAATAACTGGATCGTGAAATTAAAAACATCGGCATTGGAGGTCAATCTAATGGAAATGATTAATGACACAAATCTTATCACTCATAACGTCAGGTATTTTTTTTCCTTCCTGACACCGACCAAAGTACAAAATCTTGTGCTACACACTTATTTGTTAATTCATTGTTAAAGCAGACATAAAGTTAAAACTGCATTCTGAATTAACATATGTTGCAAACCCCTTTTCCATGTATTGAAATTTCTTTTATCATATAGCTTCACTCTATAATTATATTGTAAACAGTGTTAGGAGCAAAATGTATGTAGTACTGACAAGTATCAAGTACACAATGTATATAGTACTAACATGTATCAAGTACACAATTTATTAGTACTAACAAGTATCAAGTACACAATTTATTAGTACTAACAAGTATCAAGTACACAATGTATATAGTACTAACATGTATCAAGTACACAATTTATTAGTACTAACAAGTATCAAGTACACAATTTATTAGTACTAACAAGTATCAAGTACACAATTTATTAGTACTAACAAGTATTAAGTACACAATGGTGAGTAATCGCATCCATGTCATGACCAAAATCACAACACAACCTCCTAAATTAAAATTAAATGATAGCAAGTACAATTTGTCCTCCACATTATCTCCCAATTTACTCGCTAACCGTGCATTTGCACGCATTTCGTTTAGGTGGTACGCCCAGAAAGGTTTAGTGGAACTAATTGACTGGAAGCTACCAATGCACGTGGATCACTGGCCCCGTGACCCAGTGCCACCTGATATCCACTACTTCGCACAATTGGCGTCCCTCAACGACTGTCTCAACCGTAATCGTATCACCAGCCGGTACCTCGTCTATGAAGACATCGATGAATTCATCATTCCTAAGCGACACCTAAAGTGGGCAGACATGTTGACAGACCTCACCCTCCAGACTGGCAAAAACATGAGTGCTTACATCGTAGGCAGCGTGTTTTTCCGGAAGGACTGGCCAAGCAACGACGAAGACTATCCCGGAAAAGCGCTTGCCGTAAAATACAGATCCATCGTGCTTGCTACAGACAAGCGTGAACAGCAAATGTTTCCGCATTCACAGCGCGCAAAATACATCATCGACCCGAAGGCAGTCGAGGTGGTTGGCATCCACCACATCCCGCGGTCGTCTGACACTTATAACGTCCCGGTTAAAGTCGCTCTTCTTCATCATTACAGGAACTGGGAGCGACCCAATGACGTGTTTAAAGCAGTTCGAGATACCGACATCTACCGCTTTAAGGACGAGTTACTCTCGCGACTGGAAGAACGCTGGCGAGAGTTACCGCAAGTGCCCTTAGACATCCCCATTGACACGTACGGAACTGTGTAAAGCTTGAAGAACTTACGTTATCTCCGCAGTCCATTTAACACTGGGGATTGTGCTGTTGAATAGCTTACTTTTCTCTGCAGTCTATTGTAACACTGGGGTAAGTGCTGTTGAATAGCTTACTGTTCTGTGCATTCCATTGTAACACTGGGGACTGTGATGTTGACTAGCTTACTTTTCTCTGCAGTCTATTGTAACACTGGGGACTGTGCTGTTGAATAGCTTACTGTTCTGTGCATTCCATTGTAACACTGGGGACTGTGATGTTGACTAGCTTACTTTTCTCTGCAGTCCATTGTAACACTGGGGACTGATGTTGACTAGCTTACTTTTCTCTGCAGTCCATTGTAACACTGGGGACTGTGATGTTGACTAGCTTACTTTTCTCTGCAGTCCATTGTAACACTGGGGACTGTGATGTTGACTAGCTTACTTTTCTCTGCAGTCCATTGTAACACTGGGGACTGTGATGTTGACTAGCTTACTTTTCTCTACAGTCCATTGTAACACTGGGGACTGTGATGTTGAAGATTTGTTGTTGTTTTCACGTTCTGATCTCTAACTTAATCAGATTTCGAGATCAGTGTTGTGTTTCACATTAATTTCTAAATAAATACGTTACTATTTCTGTTAATAAATTAAATACAAATGGAATCCTATTATTTCTTGTTTGACGTTCTGATCTCTATCAGATTTCAAGATCAATGTTGTATTTCACCTTAATTTCTAAATATATACGTTGCTATTTCTGTTAATAAATTAAATAAAAATGGAATCCTATTGTTTGTTGTTTTCTTTTACTTTTGTTGATATACAGATATATTCTCATTAAATGAGTTTAGATTTTATTCACACACATTCCACATACACACACATGTACGCATGCGTATAACAATTATCTCTTGACATACATTCCATCATGTGGTGAAAAGTGCTTGTGAAGGGATGCCACAGATACTTGTGCATTTCAGGCTTTCAGTCTGTTCAGTGTTTTTTTTTTTTTATTTTTTTTTTTTATGTACTATATATAATTTATAGAATACCAGTTTCTTCTTTATTCTACAGAGGCTGGAATCTGAAGAGATTTAAATGCATAGATAATAACTGTTAATAAGACATGTAACCATTCACTCTGTTACTACGACATGTTGCCATTCACTGTGTTAATCAGACGTGCAGACATTCACTCTGTTACTAAAACATTTAACTATTCACTATGTTACTAAAACATGTAGTTATTCACTACGTTACTAAAACATTTAGCCATTCACTCTGTTACTAAAACATTTAGCCATTCACTATGTTACTAAAACATTTAGCCATTCACTCTGTTTCTAAGACATGTAGCCATTTCCTATATTAATAAGACATGTAACCATTCACTATGTTACTAAGATACGTAGTCACTCACTGTGTTACTAATACATGCAGCCATTCAATGTTACTACTATATGTAGCTATTTACTATGTTTCTAAGTCACGTACTTGATCAACCCAATGTTTAGTGATTTTGAGAAAGTTTTACCGAATCAAGATTTAAAATCATAAGCAACATCATTTCATCGTATCTGTGTCAAATCTAAACTATCGAAAGAATTATCGTTAGTTTTAGTTTCTTTGAATTTTATTTTTTTAAAAATACTTTAAAAAATATTTTTAGGATTTTGCTACTGAGCCTATTGATGATATAATGGAGAATTTTTGATGCAGTGTGTGTGTGTGTGTGTACAGAAGGTCGGGGGAAAACAGGAGAAAATGAATGATTAATGAACATAATGAAAAAAATTCTCTTGCTGTGACGGGAGACAACCATGTATGTACGAATACTAGAATCCTGCATCTCAGATAAATACTGAATGAATGATAGACGATGTGATATTCCCACAGGGTGGATGAGGGGTGAGTAAGGGGCGGGAGGTGAGGGAGAATGGGAACCGCAAAGGTAATAAAATGCTGAGTCAAACATGATCAATGGGGAAGGGTGTAAACTAATGGCGTTTAACTGTTTTGTTTGTTTTTTTAAATTATTGTATGGCATGTATTTCGTATGCCTTAACTTTTTAAAATTCTTTTTATTTATCATAGTAGTTTTTATTTTTTATTTTGTGAATTTTTTAAAGGAACAGGCACACAAAAACACTTTTTTGTATTAGTTTGAATGTACAGTAGTCAAGGGAGAACTGACTTGCTTGGAAGGTTAGAAAAAACACTGTTTATACTGAGTTAATAATTTGTAAAGAATGTTAAACCCTTCTGGCTATATTAAAATTGCATTCAAGAATAATGACCCCATGCTACTATGTTAACATAGCATGAAAGAATAATGACCCAATTCTACTATGTTAAACATAGCATGAAAGAATAATGACCCAATTCGGTTCTGCCAACATAAACTAAAGGCAAAGAATAATGACCCAATTCGGTTCTGCTAACATAAACTAAAGGCAAAGAAGTCTAAGGGAGAAATCAATTATCAACAAAATTAATATCCTTTCAGAGCTTTGCATTTAAATGCAAATTAATATACCCATATTGATTTCTTTTAATTTTGTTTTAATTTGCTGTTTAATAATTTCAGAGGAATATTATAATTTATATTGCATTGTTAGTATAGAATTGTATTTGGAAGCATATATGTTAGTTGTATGTATAATGCATCGTGCCATAATGTATTGTTTTACCCATAGCTGTCAGAGCATGATTCATCTTGGGGTTTGAACGTGCCATATACTTAAGAAATCAAGGTGGAATTATTATAAAAATAAATTTTTAAAGGATATTTGAGAAATATCATTGATGTGTGTTTATAATGGAAATTATTAATGGGTTAATCATATCATCCCTACATGCACACACACTCATCAACACATACCATAACTGCATACACAATTTTCAAAACTATATTAACAATGAAAGCAGTAATAATTTATTGGTTTCAATTCAAAAATTATAAAACAAGAATGGTCGGTTAATACAATTCTGACATTAGACAATATCACAATTTATACCACAAATGAGTAAACAAAAATATGCACTTTTTATTAGAAACAAATACATGTTTTTTGTTTATTTTTAACACATCAGAAATGCACTAAGGTTTGCCAAAGCAAAAGAGCTGCAGCAAAAGTGATGGAGATCTATATGTTCAGGAACGTATTTCAATTGAGCACTGTATCACAGACAAAATGCCACACTTTCGATATGTATACACATGAATCCACTATTTGTCTGACAATAAAACAGCATACTTTAACACATAAATAAACACAAAAGCAGAAACTCGCATGCACACACATATTATGCAAACAAAAATAGCAAATGAACACATATGCAAGCACAGATACACAAGAAAAGGTCAGAAATGCATATGCAGATCTGAGAGAGCGCAGATAATCATTTAAAATATGAAACAGTAAAACAGATACCATTACATGAACTAGTAGGCAGACACAAGTGACACATAGTGAGAATATGAAATACAACATATATGTTCACAAGCTTACGAGTAACTAGACAAACTATAGTCAAATATGAAACAAACACATTCATGGAAATACACCCACATACACTACAGAGTGTAAAGGAATAAAGGATAATAGTTAGCTTAGAAAACAGTTATTCTTTGACAGAGGAATGGCCTTCTGCCTAATTGTTCATAATCGATGTCCATAAATCCATACCCAGTAATAAGATGATGAAATCAATAACAAATTACAATAATCACACAAAAGATAAAAAGCATATAATATTAAAGAGAAAGAATCAGTAAATTTCAACAAAAATATATGTGAATACGTATCAATAAATTAAATTAATATCAATATGCAATGGGCAATAATTATCAAGCACCTTCCCTGCCAGTGAACTTCCCAGTGAACTTAAATAAAGACTAAAGCAATGGGAAGCGCCGTCAAAATATACATCTGAATGGAAAGCTCAATGCTAACATATACACATTTCCCAAGACAAAGTAACCATTTTGTGCAATTACTAGCCAGTGAAAGACAAAGTAACCATTTTGTGCAATTACTAGTCAGTGAAAGATAAAAAAAACAATTTTGTGCAATTACTAGCCAGTGAAAGATAAAAAAACAATTTTGTGCAATTACTAGCCAGTGAAAGACAAAGTAACCATTTTGTGCAATTACTAGCCAGTGAAAGATAAAAAAAACAATTTTGTGCAATTACTAGCCAGTGAAAGACAAAGAAAAATGCATAGCATGATCACAATTCGCTTGAGTACGGGTATCAAACTCAATATGAGTGCACATCAAATGCATTTAGCATTCTTTTACAAAAAGGGATTTCAAAACTGAATACATCAGTAAGAAAAAGCATTATGTATCTGCAATGCTGCTGATTTAATTTGTAAATTATCAGCATTAAGTTATCCAGAGGTCAGCACACTGGGGTAGGACCACAATGGATTCGGACAGAAATGTTTGCAAAACAAAATAAAAAAAGTATTACCCCCTTTTTTGCTCACATTCCAGAAATGAGATTTTGTTTCTTCCAAGTGTGAGCTTAAGATTATTCAGGTATGTGAATACCTCATTGCTTCGATAGGCTCGTTTTTCAATCTTGTCAGCCATTTGCCATTTGATTTTTTTCGGAAATGAGCATGAAAATTACAAAGTGCACTTAACTGACAGTAAACAAACAAGGCTTTAATATTTATTACTTTTTTTTTTAATGTATGGCCATTAAGAATTCATTTTAAAGATAAGTCATAAGATATTAAAGTCTCATATAATAATTATTAAATATAAAGTAAGTTTTATTGGTAGAATAATAAAAAATGTTTTGAAAGGATTAGGATATTGTGAAACATTATGTGGCAAATTTACATTTTTTTAAAATCATTTTTATATTAAAGTAATACATTTTAAAGAAAGATTTATATTTTAAAGAAATATTTACATTTAAAATAAATATTTATATTGTAATGAAGTATTTATGTATAACTATAACAAGTTATGTTTTATTGAAATACTTATATTCTAATTCAAAGATTAAAAAAATATATTTCCAGAGGAATACAAAATATTTTTGATCTAGAATGTGCTTTAATGGAATATTAATGTTTAAGAGTGTATGGAATTTGTATTTTAAACAAAATAATTACAGAGTAATTTTGTAACAAAACATTTCAATCAAGCCCATCAAAGCCAACTAACAAAAAGTGTTGCAAATGAATTCCAGATCATGATTACTTTTGAGTGAAAACATATTCCAAGCTTTAATATTTCTGAAAATCTTTGTACATTACATCAAACAGATTTAACATTTTTGAAAAATAGCAGGAAAATAATACTGACAATGAAAAAAAAAAATTGCATTTCACAATAGCTCCATGCAAGGTTGAATGTAAGGCTAGATGGATGGTTGGTTATGTGGGTGGATGGATGTCTATCCAAAGGTACCAATAAGCTATTTCCTGCAATGACTGCAAAATCTTCCCCAAATGAGGACACAATAGCTCTTATCACCAGACAAAATAAAAAGTAAAATGCATTTAAAATATAATACAGACTCTTGATTATTTCTATGTATCAGAAAAGACTGGACAAAATATAAGCAACAAGGTAGATAAAAAAGTGTTGTCACAAATACATAATGACTAAACTAAAATCACACCTACAAATTATAATTCAGAAAAAAAAAAGATACTTCTGATGAAATTCATTCTTCTGAAGAGCAGACAACAAAATAATTTAAATTTAATAGTAGGCAAATGTCATGAACCTCTAGACCTGTTTATAAAATAAATAATATTAATTACAAATAAGAAATTAATATTTAGAATGTATGCACTGTGCGTAAATTTTATTTTATTTTTCCCTAGAATGACAAATTGATCAGTTTAAAAACCAAGTGAAACAAACCTGTGTAACTGATACCTGACTGAAGTCGGAATGATGTTTGGAGGGTTTTCACCAAAAACTATAAAAGTATTAAACATATATATATATATATATAAACCACTTATAGAGGTGACAGTAATTTAATAGTCATACATTGGGACGCAAGACTTGGAAATTTGATTTATATCATCATTTATATTGATATTGCTTTTTTTCACCACAGCCGAACTAGATTCCTCATACTGGTCCTTAAGAACGAGCAAGATCTACAGACAATAAAATTTTAAACTGCTAAAAAATAACAATTTTAAAAGAAGAAAATCTTTCTATATTTATATATACATTTTATAAACATAGTTAATTTGTACTCCAATAGTAGTTGCACATGAATCTGTGCATCAGATTTAAAACTGGTACCATATTTCTAATTATCTGCATAATTAATAAATAGCATAATAAGCAATAGTTACTTAATGCAAAAACAGGAAATTAATGGCTTACATTAGAATCAGCTATTTTAAATGTTATTTGTATGGATTCTTAACCATACAATATACAAAATTCTAAAATATAAAACTGAGGTACACTGTCTCATAACAAATCACAATCTACTGACAATAATGTCAAAAAAAGCAAAAAAATCTGCAGGACAATATGTTTGCATTTATGGGATGCTCAGATGCCAAACATGAAAACGTAAAATATACATATCTCTTGTAAATGAATTCAACAGCTCCAAAGGAAATAGGAATAAAATCTTCTGCTATATGTATTTTATCCAAAAACACTGATGACTGTCAACCACTCATGGAATCAGAATTTAAAAAACCTATCCTGTAACTTGATCTATAGAAACAGTAGTTCATCCGCTGTACAGATGAAGTAAGTAAAAAAGCTAACAATGTACAGTCTTACAATATGCATTTATAGCAGTTAATAAAAACTGAACAAAACTCTCAAATGAAGCAAAACATAAGTTATATAATGAAATCGTGATCTAGAAATAAGAGAAAATGTTCTTAACAAACCACCTTTTGATGGGTTCACTGAATCATGTGGCTAATAGTTAATGATCTTATTCAATTTTTGTGATTGAAGACAATTATTATGAAATGATTCACACACAAAAATCATAATAATGAAAGTTCTAAATGAAAGAAAACTGAATGCATACAAAACAGCAGACAGAGTAAAGCGTACTAGTACTGGCATAGTGGAATAGGCAGGAAATAAAAAATAATGCATCAGTAGAAAACGGATTATTTTATTTAAATAATAACTTGTTTGTTGCAACCATGGATTTACACTTCTCAACTGGAACACAATAATAAATGCCTACCTTACATCAGTAGAGAATGGTATATTTTATTTAAATAATAATTTGTTTGCTGCAACCATGGACATACACTTCTCAACTGGATCACAATAATAAATGCCTACCTTCTTACATCAGGTATTGATGGAATGCATGCAATTTCATAATTAAACTTAACATTATGACTAAATGTTAAATTACATGTCTGATGTGACAGAAGTCAAGAATATTTCAGTTACATTGTGCAAGATATATAGTGTAATATCTCAAATGAGAGAGGACAGCCACCAAAACAGAAATAGGACTTTTAACGTACACATGCCAAATTTTGTAAGGACAAATATTCTGAATAAATATTATTACTGTTAATGCCTGTTTTGTGTCAGTGAATTATGACACTAGAACATGCCATATTGTGACCAGACCATCGTATGCCAAATAGTGAATTATAACACTAGAACATGCTAAAGACAGATTTACAACACTAGACCATAATATGCCAAATAGTGAATTATAACACTAGAAAATAACATGTCAAATAGTGCATTCTGGCACTTAACAGAACACGTCAAGTAGTGAATTATGACATAAGCACATTTTTATACTCTCTACAACAGTACAACTACAAGCCTTTACACAATAGTCATGTAAAGCTATTTAGTGAATAATAATTTAAAGATACAAGGTTGGAACATGTTTTGAGAAGCATGTGGTACCAACATGTACCACTATTTTAAATCAGTACAGCATCACATTTTATTGTTAACCAACAAATGTCAGTGTAGCAGAATCTCTTTTGTGTTGAAAGCTGTTAAGAATGAAAGCTAAAACTTATAAATTACCCTGCTTTGCTTGAGGAACAAAATGGTGGTTCTTGCTAGTGCTAAAAGAGCCCTCTTATTTGGCCACTTTATATTTGATTTGTAAGTAAATATAAAGTTTATTGCTCAAAGATCAGTAAGATAAATAAACTATAAACATGAGTATATTCTTCTGAGAGATGTACATTAATCCAAAGAAAGACATTTAAAGCAATTGTCATTAATGCAGTATGGATTTACCAATCTTAGGAAGTTATTTTCAATAAAAACACAATTACAGTGAATATGTATGGAGTATGGAGTTCTTGTGACATGCTGTCTTTGAAGAAAGAACATTTATTTGTAATACTTTAAAACAATACTTTTCTGACAAATGTATATATAGACTATAAAAGTGGATGCTATATATAGATCAGCATATTTTTATATAGCAATCCACTTTGACAAAAAGCACTCTAGTTAAAACATACTTATAAAAATAGACTTTACAACAACAACTAAACTCAAGGTACCATCAGCCAAGATAGATAACCAGTGTAAATACACTGTAGTCTGTAGTACAAATAAACAGATATTCTTATTAAAAAAAATGCTTGCCAATTCAATGGTGGTCACCTAGATAAAGTGAACATGTTCACTAAAACACTAATCCTTAAAGACTAAACATGATGCTACATAAAGGCTATTACTTTAGGTCAGATAAATGCTCTGAGGAAAAAGCTATTATTCAGTTTCAATGTGCTGCTGATATACATCAAGTGACGAGTAAGCAGAAAATGCCTATGGGCAAAATTCAGCTTCTTTCACTGGATGAGGACAGTTGATTTGCAATTGCATCCACAAACAATATACAACATAGCAAAGATAACAACACTTTGTAAAATTAGGATAACAAACATTATAATTATGCTTGGGTCCTTGTTTAAAATAGCCCAAATTTGTAGGGAATGTCAAAAGAGGTACTGTTTGTGTCATCTTGAGATGCAAAATAATTAACGTGTGACTAAATGAGTTTTCATATTGTCACTTTTCTTGTACCTCTTCATTTGATTCAATAAATAAACACAGGTGGAGGGAACTCTGACACCTAGGTGAATTTGTTAAGCCACAGCCTGACTTAAGTATGACCACAAGATAATGCTTACACTTCTTGGCACATTATCTCCAGATCCAATTAGGATGAATGCAATTCTCTGTCCAATATGCACAACTGTTTGAGAAATCCATCATTGGGAAAAATTTCCCGTTTTTCTCGTACTGTCTGTACTGCCTCCATCAGGCGCATGTGTTCATACAGCATCAAGTATGCGATGGTTACAGTTGCTGAACGGCTAACACCTTGCTGACAATGAACATATACAGTACCTGTAAATGAAAATTTGGATAAGTGAATTTGCAGAAGTTTGGGGATATTCATCAAACAAACAACAAACCCTTCTTTCTCTGTGTTATATATAATAAGGGTTTGTTGTGTACTATGTCCTGCTTAAGGCGTGAAATGAGAAAATAAAGCCAAATAATTGTACACATAAACATACCAGGGATGATTATGTGAATAAGTATAGAAATTAGAATTCTGTCTAGTCTATCAAGTGCATTTACTTATACTTGAGAGAGGCAAGACAAAATTAGCTTCACACACACTCTCTTGTACAGCAATAATCTATAAAAATAGTTTGTAATGAATACACATAAGTGCCTATGAGCAGAAGAAAATCATACTTATGCAGAAAGATTCAATTCAAAAGATATAATCAGACCAGTAACAGTCAAGCAAACAAGTGAGGACAACAGGTCCACTATTTCAGTGCTCAGCAGCATGCGAAGTACAGAATAACAACTGAAGAAAACACAGGTCCACTATTTAAGTCCTCAACAGCAGGCAGGAAAAATACAGAAAAACTGCTGAGGAAAACAGGTCAACTACTTAAGTCCTTAGCAGCATGCAAAATACAGTTAAACAACTGAAGACAACAGGTCCCCTACTTCATTACTCAGCAGCTTTATCATAATTATTTTATCAACTTTATTAGCATTAACATTTGTAAAAGATTTTACTTACGTTGTAAATGTTAAAAAGTGTTTTCCTTAAACACCAATGAAATGGACAATGTTGTATATATCTGGTAACATTGGGTCTTTATTATCATCAAACAGAACATTTTTTTTAAAGAAACTAGTCTATAATTAAGGTGTTTGAAACTGATACATATAGCTATGATCTGTAATAATGTAAATAATTTTAAATACTTTTAATTAAATGAACTTATGCCACATAAAATGGTGCTATTTTAATTTACAAACATGTTTAATAAGGCAACATATATTGAAGTAAAATCCAATTACTTTTATATTTCAGGAGGCTATATATAATCAAAGGAATATTCTAAGAAATCAGGACATTTTACATTTCAACCTAGCACCATTTCCTTCTGTTACTAATACAAACGTTACTGCAGTTAAACCAATGAGATAAATTTTATTTTATTTTTTTCATGGGGTGACTGGAATCAGCACATTTTTGGTACTTTAATCTCAAGTGAGTATGCCTAGATGCATTCATTCCCTTCAAAGTGATCTATATCGTAAAGTCTCAAGTAAGGAATCGGTAGGTTTTCAAGCACTTTTCTAAATTAGAGGGAAAAGAAGTGTCTATTCACATAGAAAGAAAAAGTTGTTCATACTGTACAGTCTGTCAGTGGGTTGGAGAGATTCAGAAATTGAGTTGCGAAAGAACTACACAACATATGCTAGACACTCATGCATGTTATATAAGTTGTGAAATAGTGAGTTGACAATGTAATGTAATGGAAGTAATGAAATGGCAAGTTGGCAATGTAATGTAATGGAAGTAATGAAATGGCAAGTTGGCAATGTAATAATGGAAGTAATGAAATGGCAAGTTGGCAATGTAATAATGGAAGTAATGAAATGGCAAGTTGGCAATGTAATAATGGAAGTAATGAAATGGCAAGTTGGCAATGTAATATAACTAATAATGGAAGTAATGAAATGGCAAGTTGGCAATGTAATATACTGATAATGAAAGTAATGAAATGGCAAGTTGGCAATGTAATGTAATGGAAGTAATGAAACGGCAAGTTGGCAATGTAATGTAATGAAGGTAAGACTAAGAGAAGTAAATAGATTGAATTTGCTTATTAATGTTTACAACTATTTTAGTCAAATACTTTGGGATAGACTTGATGCTTTTATTTAGATACATTTTGTTTTACCTTGAAAAAAGAGTGATGCAGTGAAAAGAAACATTCATAGCATGTTCTAAGAAGTTCCCTTAGGTTAGTCTTCTTATTGCAAATAATGAGATTTTTATTTTATTACTAATTGTTTTCATCATAAAATTCATACTGTATATCAAAAGCTGTTACTAAAACAATTTTGGTTTTTCTATAAAATATTTTCTAAAAGTGTAAGTATAATACTTTTAATAGTCTATCCTAAACACCAATTTCTATTAACAGTTAAAAGACTAAATCATATCTTCTACAATCTGCAGAATATTTATGTAGTCGCCTTGGATATGCTGAATGCACTGGTTTTGGTGCATATATATATCTATGTTATATATTTTACAGGACTGTTGAAAGAAACAAAAAAATAAAATTATTCAATGAAATTTACTCCAAATGTTTTAATTTGTGGGGTTTCTTTCCCCTGACTTACATTAAATATTCAAATTGAATACAGCATTTTGGTGGATTTATCTCCCCTGACTTACATTATTAAATATTCAAACTCAATACAGCAGTTTTGGGGGTTTATCTTCACTGACTTATATTAAATATTCAAAGTGAATAGAACAGATGATAAGACCTGAATGAACCATCAAAAAAGTGCATTTCCTTTCATGATACATTACAAAACTTGATCATAATTATTGTCACAAGTACATTACAAAATATGATCATAATTATTGTCACATGTCTCATATTTTAATGTATAGTAAATGGGTTAGATGGGGAGACAAATATAATTTATTGCATATTTTTACAACAGGTCAAATTGGATTTTAAGGCAAAGCAACTTAGCAAGTGAAGAGGAAAAACAAAACCTTCAATCTGATAGAAAAATAAAGGAAAGATATTCATTTGCATGCTGATTCTACCTCTGGTAACAGTGCTCAGGCAAATAAAATTTTAAAAACCAATTGAAATCCTTGCTTCATATTAAGGGAAATAATCAGGACAACACTTTCATAAAGTCACTTTAACTGACATCTCCTTACCATTTGAGAGCAATGCATCATGCATGAAACTGGCTGCTGGTCGTAAATAGGGCAATATTTTATATGTTAAGATGTCTAAGGCTGGTATGCCATAGAAGGCTATGTTGTCCCCTTTGTAGTAAGCAGCGTCAGTATTGGTCTGGTTCAATTTCTTCCCCTGTGAGGCATTCACAATGTGAGTCACTCCAAGAGACTTGAGGATGTCAAAGTTACGTACAATGGAGCTGGGGGGAAAAGTGCCAAAAGGATCTCATAAACACATCACTTAAAAAAATTTACACTGGCTGTAAAAGTGTAATATTAATATTTATTCAACTAACAGTACAGGCATGACAACCCCTCAAATCCCCTATTAATACCATCCAGGCACTAAGTAATTCTAAGTGCATTTTAGAGAGCTATTTTAAATTTTAAACCTATTTTCACTAATTACAGAATAATACTCTTCATTCAACTAATTTTTAATGGTTTACCTTTGGTTCAATTTTTGTTTGTTTTTATTTTTTTTTTTTTTTTTGTAGGCTATTCATGTACAGTGAACAGTTCCAGAGAAAGAAGGTAATTAGATTAAGTCTGGAGAAACTTGCAGCTAAATTATTAATGAAAACCAAAGGCTGCCAATCCCCACAGGGTTGAACTACAAAATGGATATAAAATGCACACTTTACAATTTAAAACAAACACACAATGTGAAATGCACACATATGACATTCCACACAAAGAACAATTCATATTAAATAAGTGTATATTTTATAATGCAGTACTCACGCATCTCCAAGGTATATTCTCTCATAAACCAAATCAAAAGAATTTTTTGGTGCAGCAGGGAAGCTGAAAAAAGCGAATGCCCCGTGTTTGGGTGGTGTCTGGTTACTAATACTGGAATTTGCTTTTTGCAAATATTCTTTCACTTCCTGATACAACTTGAGATCAAAACTCTGAGTCATAATGAATATCTGAAAGATTAAATATGAAAAAAATTTTAACCATGTATATTAATTAACCTAATTCAAAATACATATATTTTATCTTACATTTATATAAAAATCAAGTAGTATACTTTGAAACTGAAAGCATTGTATAAACTTACAAATGCATTCAGCATAATCAATATTTATATTCTACTAGTATTTTAGTATCTTATTAGGTGTAGTATATTAAAATAGCATCAAAGTGCCGGTTAAAAAAGGAACATAAGTACAAGATGGCATGTCTCTAACAGAAGAAGATAAAGCTACATATTTTATTCAATAGGGCCTACTGATTAGTGATTAGCAAAGCTGCATCAAACAATATGTGCACAAACATAATCAAAGGCGCAATTTAAAAAAAAATATATGTATTAAAATTTACATACTGCTACTAATTTAACACGCCCATTACACAATAACAATCACTAGCGTGATTTATTAAGCCCACTAGAGAATGCGTTCAGTATAAATTAGCAAGCTCTCCGAACGACAAGGTGGCGGCTGAAAAAAAACACCACTCCGAATCAGTCACCATTCATTATTTGCTCTCACTCAGCAAGATAATTCCTTTACTTGAAAGTTCGGCGTGTGGCTATGGCAGTTCCATCAACGATCGATTCAACAAAGTGCGACAGATACAATGGCAAAAATGTATGAACAGTCCGGTATCTACATGTTCGACAAGGTACTAGGACTACTAAGTGTTAGGTTTGAATAATAAAAGTCCAACTTTGGTCTTTATGTATGGAAGAAAACATTGCAGCCACACCTTGCCAACAACTTCCAAATATGGAGAATGCTGTTCATGCAACCACAAAGTGCTCATTATGATTCATTATTCGGCCGTGACATTAAAGATAGTATTTTGCCTACATATACGTGTTTCCATATTCAGATGGTTGCTCATCGAGCAGATATGTAAGCAAGGGATGTCATTCTTACCACTTACTATTTTTAAAATGCTGGAGTTGCGTCCCTTTAATTAAAAAAGTGTATGAGTATTCTCGTCTATTTCTACATATACACATTATTCGACGAAATCAGTTATTTATTTCTTAATCATTTAAAAGAACACACACAACAATAACAACGTGGTTTCATGTTTTACTGGCTCAACATTTTAATAATTTTAAGTGTGTGTGAAAACTAACATTCATAATGAGAAGTAGCTCTATGCACATGTTAAGGAGCAAAATTATAAAGAAAGAATACTTACAGTAATTATAAAAAATAAACAATAAATAAACAAATAAGTCAACAATTAACTACCATAAGATTAGTTATGTAGACATACAGACAGCAAAAATAAAGACACTGGTCATTAACTGGTCTTCAGAAAGAATGCCTCCTGTCGCCTGTGTCGTAATAGCCTACTGTATATACGCTGTTTAGCAATGTGATGATGTCTAACACTGTATCTATGCTGATTGGCAATGTGATGATGTCATATGGTAATGTACCTCTTTGCTGTTTGGCAATGTGATGCTAGTTTTATGGTAATGTACCTCTTTGCTGTTTAGCAATGTGATGCTAAACTGAGCAATACGGTCAGATTAGCAGAGAACAGAATGGAATGGAGGAAACTGGTTGTCAGGTCATCAGTGGTGCCCCATCTGTCGACTAAGGGAAGGATAGATAGATAGAGAGAGAGATAGATAGATAGATAGATAGACAGATAGATAGATAGACAGATAGATAGATAGATAGATAGATAGATAGATAGATAGATAGATAGATAGTAATGCTGATCTTATTAATGTACCTATTTGCTGTTCGGCAATGTAATATTAGTCTTATGGTAGTGCACCACTGTGCTGTTCAGCAATATGATATTATTGTCATATAATGGCTTATGTGGCCCACCCCCACCCCACTTGTTACATGTCCAGTTTTTATTTAGAGACCCTGCTTAGGAATTTTACAGAACCTTAATTTAATTAGATAAATTAATCTCTCCTCTTTCCCTAAATAGACTGGTTGCTCAAATTTATCTTTCGTCTCATATGAAAATGCACCTTTGTAGTACAGACAAACAGATTCACGAACAGACAAACTTGTGTACAATAGTAAGAGTGTTCTGTCAGATAACATATGACGACAATTTCTTAGCCCATATGTATTTTACTGGCAGATCAGCACTTTATCTGAGATTTTATCTGAGACATGGTCAATGAGCATTGAGCCATGAAACAATGCCAGAACAAGACCACTTTATTGGATTTTGACTTTTTGAGTATCGCCCCAAACATGACAGTCTGTCCCTGTATTTACTCTCTATCCTCACTGTATGTAATCAGGGATCTCGAGCTCTAGAACTTTCTTCTATTCTACATTATCTTGTGGTCAGAGGGTGTATTTGGGGGGGATTAGCCTAAGGTTGGTAGCCATGGGTGGTGGAGAATGAACCTTGCTCATCTCCTAGTAAAACGTCACAGTTATTATAATGTACTGTTTTGCTGCTTGACAATATGACTGTCATGCGGTAATGTACTGTTTTGTGTTGTTGACGAATCCACAAAAAGTAGTGAGTGTTGGTTCCAGCTTGCATATCTTTGACATGATAATTAATAGAAATTGTGTCATGTGAACCTACTCTAATGAAGATTCTGGTGTGAGCTGTTGGCTTTGAACATAAACTAATACATTAAAATTGAACAGAAAGAGAAAAATATGCTTTTTATTTAGTACATGCTTTTATTAAATTAAACTGGTCTGGCCATTTTCAGAACACATTCGCGGTAGAGTCTGTTCATTGAATTATTGTGGCTTTATACCAGGTCAAGTCAGGTAAAGTGTTTCCATGCGTCTAGCATTCAAGATATTGAAAGCAACTCTGACATATTTGATCAGCTGGTCACGTGATCAGTAGGTAAATATTATAACTTGACTTGCAGGTCGCTTAACCAAGAATGTAGGGGATCAGGATGGTACTTGAGTTAGTAAAAGCAAAACTGTTGATCTGAATTTTATTTCCATTTGTTTCCTTAGGTCAAATGATAAATTAATTATACCTCTTGTACAGTCACAGTCCAATGTAATACAACCGGCCACCTTGCGCTTGATGTAAGCAGCAAGAAATAAAACAAAACTGGCGTAAAGTTGTTTTTTTTTTAAATGCTGGCACAAAGAGATGGTTCTAGAACGGAGGTAACAAATTTGGCCACTCGTGTCAGTCATTAACAACAAAATCAGCCACTGTGAGTCAGACCATACGTAACAAAACTGGCATTACTGGCCTGTATAGACCATAAGGGGGGCTCCTGATTACTGAAGATAATGGTGATATATATATATACACCTATTAATGACATCAAATTTAATTTAATATTTTTATCTTGCTATTTTCTTCCCTCTCTTTTATGTGGCTTATAAACACAACACGCGCGAACACACATAAACACAATGCGTGCGCGCACACACAAACACAGCACACGCTCACCAACACAGTACTAACAGGTACAACACTTTACAGATACACAATCAAGCCTGAATACGTTGTAGTGTACACCGCTCAACTGACTTGTGACGTCATCTCAAGATATAGAGTCTAACTGTAGGTTAATTTAATAATAACTTTTTCATTTATTCAGGATTGTCCTCGAACCCACCGCTTCCACCGCCCTAAGTCATTTGCAAATTAGCTAAAATTAGCACGTTGTCGGCAGACTGTCAACAACTGAGCTCACTTAATGACGCAAATACACACTCAGACAATATTTTAGCCGATTCGGCTTGATATCGGCAGCTGAGTAGCCTAAATGGGTCATTGATGAATAATATAGTCTAGACAGCGAGGAAAAAAAACTGTGACGAATGACAGATTTTGACTGTATGCGCTCATCAGATTCCAATTTCTTTCCATTAAGTTCGCATTTTCGCTCATGGCACTAGCAAGTCTTCAGCTCATAACATTGCGATTGTCGCGCCCCTATATCTAATTCGGTGTCTCAAAGGGAGAGCATACCACAACTTCAGAATTCCTTCCCACCAGGGTGAGAGACAAGCGGAAACCAATCAGCCTCGCTGGGAAATGAATTTATCAAGTCATTTGCTTTATTAGTGCTTCGCTGTTAATTTTTAAACACCCCGTACCTTAATTAATCAAGTACTTACGGACTGGCACTGAATTAATTATTTAGCAAGCCTGTTTTCAGCAGCCGAAGCAGAGAAAGATACTTCTGCAAGTATGCAACGATAATCGATTTGACGTCATGGCCATACAGGTTGTCCACCCTCATCCAATTAAGATAGCAGACAACAGTAATGAGAAATAAATATATATATGAAAGTAAATAACAAAATATATATATATATACACGCACGCACGCACACACACGTACACACCTCCCCAAAAATCATTAAGACTAAAACTTTCCATTTCATATAATATATTAATCATATGGTTTAGTAATTTTTCCTATTACATAACTTATTTCCAGCAAATGTTACCTCAGTCAGTAACTCTAAGACTGTATAAATAAAAATAATCTTTAGTTACCTCAGTCAGTAACTCTAAGACTGTATAAATAAAAATAATCTTTAGTTACCTCAGTCAGTAACTCTAAGACTGTATAAATAAAAATAATCTTTAGTTACCTCAGTCAGTAACTCTAAGACTGTATAAATAATAATCTTTAGTTATGGTTACACTCTATAGCAGTGTCAGTAATCTCGGTGGCACAATTCATGAGACTGTAGTTCCGTTTAGCAGCCAAGCCTCATATGTGTACCGTTGAGAACTGTCGGTTTTGACTTTTGCGACTAAAAAAGAGTTAATGTGCTTTTGTTAATATTATTATTGTGAGAATCTTTGAGGAAAATTATTTCTGAAATTATATGTAAGGTGAACGTGATTTAGCTTTACTCAGGTATGTAATGACATTACGTCAGGGAAATGTTATGCGCACCCATACTTTCCGGCAGGAAGTTGGATTTCTAAAAATAATGGAGACCTGATTGTACACGTTTTTATAGTTAAGTAACTCAAGGCAAAACGTCTGTATCTACCACGTCAAGATGATTCAGCACATTTTATAGTTAAGTAACTCAAGGCAAAACGTCTGTATCTACCACGTCAAGATGATTCAGCACATTTTATAGTTAAGTAACTCAAGGCAAAACGTCTGTATCTACCACGTCAAGATGATTCAGCACGTTTTATAGTTAAGTAACTCAAGGCAAAACGTCTGTATCTACCACGACAAGATGATTCAGCACGTTTTATAGTTAAGTAACTCAAGGCAAAACGTCTGTATCTACCACGTCAAGACAATTCAGCACGTTTTATAGTTAAGTAACTCAAGGCAAAACGTCTGTATCTACCACGTCAAGATGATTCAGCACGTTTTATAGTTAAGTAACTGAAGGCAGAACGTCTGTATCTATCACGACAAGATGATTCAGCACGTTTTATAGTTAAGTAACTCAAGGCAAAACGTCTGTATCTACCACGTCAAGATGATTCAGCACATTTTATAGTTAAGTAACTCAAGGCAAAACGTCTGTATCTACCACGTCAAGATGATTCAGCACTCGATTCATCTGCTTCAAGTTTCACCAGATCGCACGCAACACAGAAATCATTCCTTCACACTTTTTCCTTTTATTACGTCACCAATGAAAAAAAGACGTACTCAAAATTCATAAGTTTTATAACAATCATGATCTTAATTTAAAATAATTAGCTCTGAATCCTGTAATGTATTCCCAGTCGCCTTCGCATATCAAAAAATACACAGTGGGTAGAACAATGGTTTATACACCACAGTGAGTAGAACAGTGGTTTGTACACCATAATGAGTAGAAAAATGGTTTTCACACCACAGTGGGAAGAAGAGTGATGTTAACACCATAGTGAGTACATAATGGTTTGTACACCAGTAAGTAGTTCTCATATCTAGACAATATAGTGAGTAAAACAATGGTTTCTACACCACAGTGAGTGAACGCATGTTCTGATTACACAACTGTAATTTGTAATTGGCAACTACATACATATATATCGCGTTCACACACTCTCACACACACGCGCAGACACAAGGGCTTTCCCACACATATAGATATACACACACATTTCCACTTAGAGACACACTCACTCTCACACACACCTTACACACACATTTCCACTTAGAGACACACTCATTCTCACACACACCTTATACACACATTTCCACTTAGAGACACACACACTCTCTCTCTCTCTTATACACACACAATTTTTACACTATCTCACACACACAAGTTCACATACCACACAAACACGTAAACACACAACTGCTAGAGGAAGCACATTCTTAGTGATACACATGTTCATGTGTCACCGTGAGTGACTCGAGCTGACACTACTCTCTAACACCACCCAGGTTTCCAAGCGCCCTCTGAAGCCGCAGCGATTGCCTCCCTTTCACTGTTGACATTCTTGAGCGACGGCTCCATCTCCAGCTTCCAGGAGTCTAACACTTGCTTAAGTTCTTCAAACAGAGTTCTGCCATAGAAAAGACAGCGAAATCATTTAGTTATACACGACTAAATGACGAGCCAGATTAGTAAAGGTTTGCAAGAAAACATGACGTCATCAATGACCTATACATGACACATGACGAACAACAGTAGTAAAGGTTTGCAAGAAAACATTACGTCATCAATGACCTATACATGACACATGACGAACAACAGTAGTAAAAGTTTGCAAGAAAACATTACGTCATCAATGACCTATACATGACACATGACGAACAACAGTAGTAAAGGTTTGCAAGAAAACATTACGTCATCAATGACCTATACATGACACATGACGAACAACAGTAGTAAAGGTTTGCAAGAAAACATGACGTCATCAATGACCTAAACATGACACATGACGAACAACACTAGTAAAGGTTTGCAAGAAAACATGACGTCATCAATGACCTAAACATGACACATGACGAACAACACTAATAAATGTTTGCACAAATACGTGATTAGTCAAAATGAGCCCTGGTAGTCTGTGACTAAACGAGTGTTTATAAAATTATACACGTGTTCCGTGACTGACCAGACATGTTCATAAAATGATTGTTTATTATATCTACGAATAGGCATATTCATAAAATTATACATTTATTGTATCTTCGACTGATGAGGATCATTTACATGAATTAGATCTATTGTTGGGGAGAATACTAAACATGTATTAGATCTATTGTTGGGGAATATACTAAACAAGTACAGCTAATTTCGTCCTAAACTTAATGTTCATGGTAGCTAATTTCATTATAAAGTTCATGTTTATGTTAGTTAAATTTCTTCATAAACTTAATATAATAACTTAATTTTCCTATTAGTAAATTTCATCAAGATATAATGTTCATCGTGCTTATTTTCACCCGTAATTTAATATTCCTGAGAGTTAATTTCATTATAAAATTAATGTTCATGATTGTATACTCATAATAACCGTAATGTTCCTGGAAGTGAATTTCATCATAAATCTGTTCTTCCTTGATAGTGAATTTCATCATAAATCTGTTCTTCCTTGATAGTGAATTTCATCATAAATCTGTTCTTCCTTGATAGTGAATTTCATCATAAATCTGTTCTTCCTTGATAGTGAATTTCATCCTAAGTTTAATGTTCATAGTAGTAAATTTCACCAGAAATATAATATTCGTGGTAGTTAATTTCATCCTAAACTCAGTATTCGTGGTAGTTAATTTCATCTTAAACACAGTATTAATGGTATTTAATTAATCCTAATTTCAATATTCATGGTAGTTAATTTCATCTTAAGTTCGATATTCATGGTAGTTCATTTCATCATAAAAATGCTTATATAGTACTAAGGTGACTGGCGCAACAGACCTCAGTTTTAATCTGTGAAATAAATCGCACGATTCTCAATGGCCAAAGTGGATATATATGGTCCTCATCAGAGATGTTTTATGATCCTCAGTGGCCAAAGTGGATATGTATGGTCATCACCAGAGATGTTATATGATCCTCATTGGCCAAAGTGGATATGTATGGTCATCACCAGAGATGTTATATGATCCTCATTGGCCAAAGTGGATATGTATGGTCATCACCAGAGATGTTTTATGATCCTCATTGGCCAAAGTGGATATGTATGGTCATCACCAGAGATGTTATATGATCCTCATTGGCCAAAGTGGATATGTATGGTCATCACCAGAGATGTTATATGATCCTCATTGGCCAAAGTGGATATGTATGGTCATCACCAGAGATGTTATATGATCCTCATTGGCCAAAGTGGATATATATGGTCATCACCAGAGATGTTTTATGATCCTCATTAGCTAAAGATAATACACGTTTCCGAAAAATCCCAAAAGCATGTTCCTCATCAGTGGAGCGTATCACATTATTCTCAAAAAATAAAATATATCATTGTATCATTAACAGTACGCGTTCCTCAACAGTCAAACGTATAATAGATGTTCATGTCACAAGTTAAAACTAACCCTTTTTCGTTAGTTCTATATATTAAAATCCAAAGTGTGAAACTAGCAGATTAAGGAAAGAGAACATCTTCATATTTGACAATTTAGAAATCAACTTGCTAATCTAACGCAAATTAAAAATATAAACATGCAATGCTTTTACGAGTTAACAATCAAACATAAATCGTGATTAAATATGAATCAGTCACAATTATGTAATTTAAAAATCAGCATATAATCATTCGCAATTTAAATATCAATCTTAATCCTTCTCAAATGAAAATTCCATTTATTATATTTTCATTACTTAGAAGCCAAGACGTTAAAAAAAAAATCAACCTGTAATTTTCCGCAATGATACATTATCTTAATCCTTCTCAAACATATCTATTTCATTTCCCGAACTTGGGAGCCAACATGTTACGAATGAACCTGTTACAAATCAACCTGTTAAGTTTTCGCAGGTTAGTGATCTCCATCGGATCTTCCTCCAGGTCGAAGATTTCATACGTGTCCAGAACGTCTGGGTGATCAACCAAAGGTGTGGTCTGGTTGACGTCAGCCACAACAGGGTCCATCGTGTACCACGCGTTGCGGTCCCCAGGGCTGCCTTCTACCAGCTTAAACCGGCCTACGCGAATCGCTGCGTTCTGGTCAACATCGTCGATGCTATAGACAAATTGATTTCTTGGACTTGCATTCGCGTCTCCCCCACTCGCTAGTGCCACCCACTGACTTACTCCATCAATGTTGCTTAGCTCTGTTTCCAGTGTGGCGTTGGCAAACTTCAGGTTGTTTCCTCTAGCAGCTTCTATCAAGGTCGGGAGCCAGTCTATTTGATGGAAAAGTCCGTTATACGTGGAGCCCGGGCTGTTCCGCAAAGTTTTGCTGTAGACGAAAGTAGGGACGCGCGTACCGCCCTCCCAGAGCTCCCCCTTAGCTCCCCTGAATGGCCAGTTGCTGCCCCCTTGGCCCATGGATGCCGTGTTGTCCGCAGTGAAAACGACCAGGGTGTTGTCCAGCATGTGCTTCTCTTCCAGTTCTCCCAGGAGGGCGGCCACAGACTTGTCCAAGGCCATCAGTGCACCACAGTACGTCCGTCGTCGTGCGTCAGAGATGTTACTGCAGTGCGGCTCTTGAATGTACTCTTCAGGCGCTTGCACCGAGTTGTAACCATGCATCGCCTGGCGAGCGGAAAGAAATATCAGTTATTAGTGTATATAGCCTGGGCGAGCGGAAAGAAATATCAGTTATTAGTGTATATAGCCTGGGCAAGAGGGAAGAAATATCATTTATCAGTGCATATAGCCTGGCGAGCGGGCGGACGAGAAGAAATATCAGTTATGAATGCATATAACCAAGGCGAGCGGGAAGAAATATCAGTTATCAGTGCATATAGCCTGGTGGGCGGGAGAGAAATATCAATTATCAGTGCATATATTCTGTGCAGGCGGGAAGGAATATCAGTTATCAGTGCATAATGCCTGGACGGGCAGGGAGAAATATGTTATCAGTTAAAAATGTAGTTATCAGTTTGGGAGCTGGATGGACTGGAATAAAATAAAATATGTGTAATCTGGGCCCAGTCTGGGTGTGTAGGAAGCAATATTAATGGTTTAGAATAAGAGACTGACCTTGGGCATCAAGGGAATGGGAATCATTGGGAATCAGGCATATAACTCACACAATATATAAGAAGATAACATTATAAAATAAAATTAAAAGTAAGACTGGTGAAATTTCAATCGGTCGATAGTGATAAGTTTACAATTTTCTAACGCGTCATACATATTGTGGTCATTTTGTTCGTTACGGCAGAATTTCAAAGGAATAAGCACACATGTTGTGGTCAATTTGTTCGTTACGGCAGAATTTCAAAGGAATAAGCACACATGTTGTGGTCAATTTGTTCGTTACGGCAGAATTTCAAAGGAATAAGCACACTGTAGAATAGTCACGGGTCAATTGGTTCTATGGATGATGTAATGGATATAAGATAGACAATAGTCTAACATCTCTAGCCCCCGCCATCCAACAATCCTGATTAAATTACTTCTAACAACTGTCGCCACCAGCCACCCAACAATCCTGATTAAATTTCTTCTAACAACTGTCGCCACGGCAATCTTTACTTAAGGCAGCCACAGTTAATCTCTCTAGCTAAATCACGTAAATTAATACTGACACGGCAATCTTTACTTAAGTAGCCACAGTTAATCTCTCTAGCTAAATCACGTAAATTAATACTGACACGGCAATCTTTACTTAAGGCAGCCACAGTTAACCTCTCTAGCTAAATCACGTAAATTAATACTGACACGGCAATCTTTACTTAAGGCAGCCACAATATCAAGAGCATAAAAAGACTTTAAAAGCAAAACAAAAAGACTGCGACCCTTTACAGATCAGAAACCAGTAACCATTTACAAGAAACCAATAACCTTTACAAGAAACCAGTTACCAGTTATAAAAAATAAAAAAAAAACGTAAAGAGATCGAAC